>JAODXP020000017.1:30193771-30401271 GCA_027497455.2 Sardinella longiceps | reverse complement strand
CACGAGCATCTTAGCATAGCATCCCCACAGACAGATACAACCCCCCACCTCTGAGCACCCAATATAGCGATCACAGGGGCGGTCCGGACTAAAGGTGTATGTTTTTCTTCTTTTGTGTTAAGCCTGGATGCATGTCTGTCCACCAACACCCCTAACACCCCTGATACACTCCCCACACACACACACACACACCAACTTGCATAATGAGCAGTGAGTGCTTTGCACAAGCAGTCATAGCTGCCCCACTAGTGTGACACACACTAATACCAAATGGTGATTCATAGTGTGAAGACATTGGACGAGATTAGCTCCTGTGTGCAACGCTGCTGCTGTGCACAGCCAAAAGTGGTGACAAACAATAGTCTGCTTTTTTTTAAACAGACTTGCGGTCACAGGCGTATAATTGACTCTTCAGTGCAGTTGCACGGCTCTTTCAACAAGTTATGGGAGACATGTTTGTGCATACTGTAATTGCTTGGGACCTCTTTGCATGGCTAATGCATGTCTGTAGCACTATTTAATAAGAGAGGCATTTGGGTGATCAAAGTGATTTCTGGAGCATGTTAATACAGGGGGGCCCGGCAGCTGCTCTTTCTCCGCCTTGGACAATTCCTGAGTTATGCCAAGTAGCCTACGTGCACAATGAACGAAGATGATCAGCCTAGTTTGAAAAAAAAAAAAAATACCCAAACAACAACAAAAGAACAACACTGTGACACACAGCACTACGATCCAGACTGACAATTTTCCAACTGTGGTTGCTTTTGTCCAGCATACCCGTCTAATCACCCAGCTATTGTGGTTAACAACCACTGAGAGAGTTATCCATGGAAACCTGACAAACAGGGCAACGCTGCATTGCAAAACAGCATGATAAAAATAACCTGATTCTAGCCTTACGGTTACCTGGAACCAAAGCGGCGATGGAGATCAGTTTGCAGTAGCAAACGAGGGGGCTAAGCTTAGCGGGCATCACAGCTGACATGGCGATTGGCCATTCATAAAACAAAACATACATGTGTTCAATGCTCCCATTCAAAGTTGCTAAGTGTCTTGTCCTTCTCTTTCTTCAGCCCCTAGAATATAGCCGGTGTTTTCCAGCCTGAAACATTGACTGATGTTGTGGCAGACAAACAGAAAGCTGTAAACTAAATGCTCGCTAATTACGTTCACAAATTGCAGACCAATGGAAGTATAGACAAAAGCAGTGTTAAACTGGATTTTTAAGCTCACTGGATGGAACTAAAGCTTAGCCATGGGACTGCTGCAGGGCATCTGCAGTGAATGTACTTATTGTACTGTATGTGGACTAGCCTAGGCCTTCTTCATGAATATCACATTACCCATATGACAGTTCCCTATTGAAGTATGCAGTTTGCACATTCTGATAAAAATACTGTGGAATTTTCTTGAGGCACTCCCTCTCACTTAGGCCTTCTCTCTCTCTCTCTCTCTCTCTCTCTCTCTCTCTCTCATATTTAAGCTTTCATTCTTCCCATTTCAAACAGAAGAACAAATAAGGAAATCTGACAGAATCTGCTCAGGGTTCTGGCAGTGATTCACTTTATTTTCGTGACATTTTGAGATCCAATTTCAGCCCGTGCGCGCATGACCCACCCTTTATTCATCAGATTCAGAGTGAGTGAGGTGGTGCAAATACGACAAATATTTCCAACTGCCTTGAGAGAAAATCAGCCAAGATCTTTAGACATCAAGGTGAAGCAGCACAACCAGGCGAGAGTGAAATAAAATGGACGTGAATGCTGCCGGTTTTTGACAAATTAGGAATCTAGGAAGCAATCATCACCTAATTAAGCATCTGAGGAATAGGCCTAGGTGTAGGCCTATTGTTCAGAGAATTATCATGATTATGGGTAAAGCTTGCCCATGTTACCCAGACACATAAAAACCCTGAAGCATGAAATGTTCAATATATTTGTAATATAATTTCATGTCACACAGCAGAACTATTGGGTGGAATAGTAATGTGTGGGTAGAAGAAAAAAAAAATCAAGAGACATTCATGCAGAACTTCGAAGGGTCAAACTAAATTCAGGAGGACCACATAAACTTGCATCTCAGCAAGTAAACAGCCTGGCCCTCCTAGCCTACTCATCTTTCACTTCTGTCACACACACACACACACACACACACACACACACACACACACACACACACACACACACACACACACACCTCTACTTGCATGTCTGAATCCCGGTGCCATCCCTGAGCCTAGCGCTGAACTCTTAAAGGCTGCAAGGGTCACAGACATCAGCCAACTATGGGGGCATTGATAGACAGTTCTGAGCATTGGTCTAGAGGGGACAGTGTGATTCTGAGTTTCAGTTCAAAGGGGGAGAGTGTACTGTAGTTCTGAGTACAGCCTAAGTTCTAAGGGGGACAGTGGGATTCTGAGCATCGGGTCTAGGGGGGACTGTGTGGTTCTGAGCATAGGGTCTATGGGGTAGAGTGTGTTTGAGCCAGTGACTCTGGAAGGGCTGCCAAGAGATAGACCAGAAATGAGAGTAAGGTTTCAAGAAAAAGAGAGAAAAAATAGAATAGATAGAAGAAAGATAGGGTTTGGGTAAATTGATGGGTTTGCTTTTGCAACGGCACAAAGTGCTTGTTTTCCCTTCTTCTGTTCCCAGGAATTCTGCAACCTGGCTCTGGCTACGAGCTCAAGCTCAGCCTTCACAAAACAACAGCACAAAGCACAAGGCCCGGTGAGTGGGTGCTTAAGATCTGGTGCGAGATTGCATTTGGGCATGTCATGAAAACAACCCTCCTGCCCTGGCAATGCACCGCATCTCTACACCAAGCCTAGCGGGCATGCCACAGCTCACACACTCGCCTGTGTACGTAAACAAGGCAAGCAGCAAGGTATGGATAAGTGGGGCTAGGAATGACGGTTGGAGGGAGGAGGGGGAAGGGAGGGGGGCTTATCTGCCTAGCTGCGCAAGTGTGCCTCTAATTTTAGCAGCAGACCCAGTACGAGTACAGGATGCACTCTAACCACAAACATGGATACAGCGTTGCCCCTCTGTGCAATTAACCACCAGGAAAACGACTAGCTTGACTCTCAGAGGTAACGCAACAGCTGGCCCGTGCAGAACAATGTAATTACACATCATTATGGCAGGCTGATTCAACCTGGAAACTGGTAGGCTGGAAATTCCATCAGGACACGGAGGAACTGACCTCCAAGTACACAGGACTATTCCAAAGCCAGCACCTTTTGCACCTGTGACTGCGTGTGCATGGTAGATAAGTGTACAGACAGCAACACAGGCCTTAGGCACACAGCGCTTAAAAAGAGCTTTATTTCAATGGACTACAGCTGTGCCTAGCCTAAGGTCCATTTCCAAAAAGCATAGCTGCTAACCAGTTAACTACTTAGCCAGTATGAAATTGTATTGCAACCAACAAAGTTGCTAACATATAACTTTTGAGAAACAGACCCCTGCTAAGTGTCACAGCAAGACCTGATGGCTGATGAAGATCCCTGTGTCTGCACTGCAAAGCAACAACATACTACTTTTCTTTTACTTGGTTAGCACAACACAAGTTCATATCAGGAGAGGTGAACTGCCAGGAAAAACAAGACAAGAGTTGACATTCAGATCTTGAGCACAAAAATTGACAGAGATGAGGAGGATAACACTGAGCTCATGGAAGAATATTCCAGAGGTGATCACCACGATAAAAAAGGCCATTCTATGAATGCCGAGCAGTCGTTTGTTATCAGAAACACATGGGCTGAGGTAAAACAAATTCATGGTCCACCATGGTTTCAGCTATCAATCCCTTCTTATATTCTAGGCTAATAGTCAGATCCATGCAGAGAAGACAGGTTATGACTATGAGAAAAACAGTATTCTTCACGAACAGCCAGGGCAATATCCTTCGGGGAATTGTAAAGGACGCAAAGGAATTTGAGAGATCATGCCAGGAGCGAGAAAGGAAAATGAAGAGGACAGGACATTTTTCCCCTGTTCTGGATGTTTCCTGGATCGAATGTGCAGTGGGAAGAAGCAATGAAAAGTTAGGCTTACCTGTTACAGTCATCACACAACTATGGTGCACAAACAGCTAGGCTGCAGCTTCACCTGTGCCAAACAGGCAATAAAGGCAAGCACTTCAGCCAAAGGACGACTTCAGTTCTCTTGCAAAAGCATTCTGCCTCCCTCTGTCCCAACTTACTGGGAAACTTTCAGCGGGTCACAACATCAGCAATGCTAGGTCACTGGGGTATATTTAAACCTGTCTGTGTGATATAGGAGACTTTCTGAGTGGCACGAAGCGAAAGGTGCGCACTGCTTGAGCGGACCCCCCGAGGCTCAAAGAGCTCTGCGTAGCTATATGACAGCAGGCGACGGCCCACAGTCCAACCTCGCCAGGCTCAAAGACCTTTTTCCAGCACTGTCAGTCTCCTGTCAGCCTTGTCTCACGCCATGAAAATAACACTGTCATCACCACCTTTGCCGTCCACGCACCCACCACACAGCCAAAACAAGAGCCCCATCCACACAGTCAACTGCACTGGGCCACTCTTTTTTCAATCCCGTCTCCGGTTTCTAGCGTGAGCAACGTACTGGAGGTGAGTCAAGCTTATCATCACAGCTGTATAATTTTCAAAGGAAACAGAAAAAGAAACACCTCCCTCTCCCTCCCGGTTCCCAGATAGGCTACAATGCAGTGGGTGTTTCTCGCTCTGGAATACAACCAACATTGTGTTTCGTTCGCATCCGTTCTTACCAACCGAGCTCAGCAGAATAAACAGGCATATATATAATAATGTGCCGCTGTGTTTAAATGAAGCAAATAGTCATTATGTCAGCTTGAAAATGGTAGCTAGAGGTTTCTAGCTGTTTCACCATGTGTCTAATTACTAGACACGAGGCAAACATCCACAGCGGCCCCATTCTCCTATCCATCTCATCAGTCTGCTAAGCTGCAGGAATGGGAGGAAAAAGGTCTGTGGAATGTGCAGTTTTCTGGAGCAGATACTAAACTCCAAAACACAGATCTCATTTCACAGTCGCCTGGAGTGATCCAGCTACAGTATTTTATAGAAACATTTCAGTTATCTTAACTCAAATAACAGGGGGTCGGGTCCATTTCTGCAGACAAAATACACTTGCATTGCAATGCAAGCATAAACAGAACCTAAAATTTATATTCCTTACAGAAATGTTCCATTACTTATGCCTAATGATACAAAGCAAGAGAACCCAAACTGGAGCTATCCCTTACAACCCAAACCCTTGCTAAAATCTTTTAGATGGTTTGAAAAGCTTTGTTTTGGAATTCAGTGTCAAGGTGACCTGCCTCATGCAAATCACTTTCGAATCCAATTAATGACGACTCGTTGCAAATTCTGCCAAATCAGAAGGATTAATCTGAATGATCAAAGAGATCATAGGCAAACACTGTGCATGAGCCACACAAGGGGCGGTTCACATCCAAACTTTTCGTTTTGATCACTGGCTCTGCAAAGAGGAAAAAACCCACAGCGGTTGTTTGTGCATCTGCAGTTTATTGTCGCAGGGAGGGAGGGACACTTTGCCATGGCAACCTGAATACTCAAAGTCTTCAACTCCCTTTAACCAAGCCTTTAAAGCTATGACCTCTGCCCTTACTGACATCTAATAAATACGTGTATGTAAAGGCACACATGTGGCTTGCCTAAACGGCAGGTCATTGGGGGCCTGGTAGGGCTCAGATTCTGGGAATGCATGTAGGCCTACTGCAACTATGGCAGGTGTCTGCCTTCAATCCACATGATCTTGATTCACCAAAACTAATCAATTTGAATAAAGCAACAACATGCAGCAACAGTCTATTATATTGCATAAATGAGTGTTGTTATTACATTGTTATAACAAGGGTTGTAGATATTTGGTTGTAATTGATTTGCGATGCGTGGACCAGATGCTCCAGGTCTCCTCTTAAGGGGGTAATCGGAGCTGCCACTGCATCTGCTGGGTTTCATGTTCCACACAAGATGATGATTGCGTGTGGAACATCTCTGAAGGAGGGTGGCCTAAAGGGTAAACCATCTCCATCCATCAGGTCATAGTCGCCATTGCCGACCTCTCCCTGCCAAGCACCAAACCAGCCTCAGATTGAGCTTCTAGCTCCATAGAGGCCTGTGGAGCCATATTAACACTTCAAACATGAAGGCAGAAACTGGGTAACATCCGCTCTGCCACTGGAGAAAATTCACTGTGACAATCAATGTCAGGCTGCGCTACAGCTTTTCAGGAGCTCTGCTATCCTAAGAGAAAAGGACTAGTACAATGCTTCACATCAAAGACTTCAATTCTACTTCATAAAAATGACTGTGGCAGAAAGGAAATTTATTCTAAGAGGCTTGCATTATAAATAAGTCTGTGACGGCCTGGCGCCTCTAATTCATGAGAACACATTCTTGTGGGTTTCCATCATTTGCATTGAACATTATTTAATGCCAACTAGTCTATTACACAACTTATTTTTCAGAGGTAAAAACATTTTTTTTTTTCACTTTTCTGAAAAGTACAAATAAAGGGAAACGTGGCTAGTACCGTGATATTCAGTTAAAGACAATGCCAGAAAAGCCCACTAGAACTGGGATCTTACAAGTTACAAGTTCTTTCAAATGTGAGTGAATGCAAATGGACCATCGGAGTGTATGGTAGCCATTTGGCAAACTTTTCTGTTTGATGGCCACATTCTGAAGTGAAAGAGTGACTGTGTTTAAGATCAAACTTGCAGATTGTCTAATAGCCTACTACAGTGTTTAATACTAATGATGGGCTACTGTTACTATTGAATACAATTGAATACAATTTAAACCAGATGTGCAACATATAATATGCCTTTGATGTAATAGCAGGCCACATTACTCCATTCTAGGCCTAGGCTATCTGTTGACTTCATGGTGGGCCCTTGTGTCATGGCTACCCATGCTGTTGTCTGTCATCTATGCTGCTTGGTAAAGCTGCAAGAGCAGATTGTAAGAGCTTCTACTCTAAATTGAAACCATGATTATGTTGTCTATTTATTTATTTATTTATCTACTTAGGCCTATTTCTTTGTTTATTTATTTATTTTTCTGGTTGACTACATGTCTGTCCCCTGGTTGTCCTGCCCCTGGCCTGGCCCCTCCAGGCCTCTGGGTCACACCTGTTCTCCAGTTCTGACTGAGGGGAAGGGGAGAGTTCAAAGAGCAGGGTGTCACATAACATTTCCTCAACAAGATCACGGAAAACTCCAAGCAATCTGACAGAAAAGAGGGTAGCATATGTGTGTCAGAAAGTAAGTAAACAAACGCTCAGGCTCTGATGGATCTCCTGACAATCACTAACCTATACACAGTACATAGTGTTTTCCTGTTTTAGTTTATACAGACTATGGCATGTGTCAGTAAGGGTTAACCTACATGTATGTGATTGTTATTGTCTTGCTAGATTGTGGGGAGAGCTGAAAACTATCTACCACTGACCATCCTTTAAAAATGAGTTTGGTCTTGGCTAATTGCATTTAATAGCTTGCGAAAGAGAAACAATAAGCAGTAGAATCTTTCTACATGGCAAAATATAACCTACGCCAAAATGGCAATCAGCAGAATCTGTCTTCGCAATAGGCCTAATGTGGCTATTTTCCCAGTGAGGCAAAACGGCAAAATACTGGTTTAAGCAAATTGAAGCAAAACAGAAAGATGGTTGATGGTTGACATTCTAGGCAGATGCAACATTTTCTATGCCAAAGTATTCTGACTGCTTCCAGCTAAGTCAAGTTGACTTCCAAAAGCAGCAGACCCATGGTGCACTGTGAACTTGTCTCTTGTGATGGATGCAATCTGCACTTCCCACTAAAACTTACAACTTCATGCTGCAGAAAGGGAAATGGAAGTATTTGGGTCACTTGTTTAGTCGAGCTCAGAGGTCAAATTGCATTTTTGTTTGATCAGTGTACCCCAGTATTGGACAAAGAGGACGTGGAGAAAGAGGAGGTCTTGTTGGATGTATGAATTCAACTGAACAATAAAGTCGTTGTTGCACAACTCATACAGAATTCATACTTCTAATCAGACATTCAGTAATCCAATAGCATCTGTACACAACCTAATTCACTTCTCACTACAACATGTCTAACCTTGCTCTCTTATCATTTTTCCCCAGTATAGCACTGACATAAGCCTTTGTGAACATTAACATTGTTCACTTTCTGCACACTTTTGATTTGTTGCTCACATATTGGTCACTCATCCCCTTTCCAGTGAGTCATTTCTGTCACCCAGTCTATGTGCACATGACCGCATCCACACAAATGGTGTGTGGTCCTGTCGTTGTTGAGAACTGACAAATTAACGTTACGAATGACATAATTCCCGATAAGCTCAATGCGCTGAAGAATACAACTATGTGCATTATGCTACACTGAACTTGGATGGATTTTTAGAACACATAACCCACACATAAAGGTTTGACGTCACATCATAAATTAGGACAAACGAAACGTGATTGACCGAAGTAAATACAAAATAACCCCAAATCTGTGTAACACACCAACGTTACGAAGTTATAAATGTGAGTCCAACTGAAATTAGTCTTATGTATTCGTAGTAGGATAACTTAAGAGCTAAAAGACTACAGACAAATGTCATCATTCTGCTATTAAATCATGCTATCGTGCTGCTGCTGCAGGTAAACTTTTAGCTATCGTTAGCTACTAGTGACTTCGCTGTTAACTTACATTACAGACAACAGCAACCAAACTAAATAGCCTTACTAACGTCGCCAACAGTCAGATAATATCACCACTGCAAAAAGTTCATGATATAACGATATAAACGAATACTGTTACATGTTCAATGTTGCGACCACTTTTAAACTTCTCCATGTATTACAGATATAACGTTAACGTTAGTTATGCCTGTGCCTGGCTTCTGACTGGGAGAACTGGAACTTTTTCTTACCGTTAGCAGTTTTTGTTTTTGCTCCGTCACATTCCTTTAAACTCTTGACACCATCTTAATCCGAACACGGTGAACTGTCCTGCATTGGAACTGTCGAATCCGTGCAATATTTTTAATGGTTGATAAAAGTAATCACGCGTCGCTGGTCTCGCACACTTTAGCTCTCAGCCGCTGCATTTCCAGCCATTCGCGTGGACGCGCATACGTAGCTAAGGGCGGTCTCTTGTCTCAAGTGCTGGTACGAAGGATTGCTTACCAGAATGCCGGGCACGCGCATCGTTCACAGTAGCTGAGAAATGTGTTTAGATTTTGTAGGCAAGTAAATTATTTTATCTTCAAGGAATAATGTATGCCATTCGCCGAGATATATTGATGATAATAATATATTTAGATTTTTAATAATGTTATAGTGCCTTTTAATGTTATAATGTTATTATGAAGGCAGTTAGAAAGATTGTGCCTGCAGTTCTCTTGGAGATGAAATAAATGTAATAGTAGTCTAGATAGACCTAGGTAGCCTAGGCTATGGGATTATGTTTTGGGAAATGAGGGTTACGCATCACAGCTCGCAATGACACGACAGTGGTAGCCTGTAATTTGCTCGTCGTCATACATACTTGTTGAATGGGTTTGGTAAACATTGTAGGGCAAGCTCTGGAGTTCCCCCTCTCATCCCAGTTTCTGTTGGCCCCTGTCCCCAGGAAGGGGAGGGTGGATCACTGAGGTGGGTCGGCCGTCAACAACGGTGTGGGGGAGTGACTCATGTCTTTACACATTCCAGACATTGTTTCCCCTTCACCAGCCATCAGGGCCAAGGTTTTCCAAGGCTGGGAAGGGACAGTGAAGATGATGGCAAAGTAGACTGGACAAGAGTGATGGTTAGTTAAATCAAAGCTGGAGACCTCACAAGCAGTGCCTTCCATGGTGTTTTTTTTTTTTTTTTTTAACCATAGGCCTAATATGAATATAAAACCTTTTAAAAATACTTTGTGTTACACCTTTTCATAATATCTGATCATAAGCCTGATACAACATGGCCATTAACTTGTCACTTGACTGGATTCAAAGAAGTAGAAACCTTAGGCCTATTATTATTAGTTTGATATGTTTACATTGCTCATTATACCATGATGGCCCTAAGGTAGATTTAACAGTATCATCAACTAGAGGGAGTTTTTAGTACATCACTGTAATCTTTTTCATTTGAACCATCATTTCTGGAGAAATAAAAATCATTAAGCTGACCACATTTTTCCTCAATATGAATCACCCCATAAAATAGCCTTAATGACTAAAAATGACTCATTGAAAGGCTGTGAACTGTCTGATACCTGTCTGACAAGAATAGTTTCTACTTGGCCTAACCCAAAAACTTTCAGTATGATTCTAGATGTCATCATTTTATTTAATTAAACACAACCAATGTGACCAATGTGGCTCAGCTTTTCCATGTTCTGTCCCCTGGATAATGCACAGTAAGAAACTCAAGAGGAGCAATCACAAACTATCACTGCATACAAATGTAATGAAATGACGTGTCTCTGTTCACATAAGGCTAATAAAGAACAACCAAAGTTTTTAATCTCTGTAGATGAAAGAGATCTGTTGACTCAGTGAGTGTGAATGCGATACACAGGACAAAGCGGCACTGACTGGCTTTCACCACAGAGAAAAACAATGCATAATTTATCATACATCAGTAAATCAGTGTAATACCCTACAATGAAACAGCTCAAATCTTTTCCCTTTGCCTCAAAACTTAATGGATTTTTGTGTCCACGTGACAAGCGACCTTATGCCGTTTTCTAATCAATGACACCTGCAAAGAAAAAAAAATACCCACGATTGATTTTAATACCTTACTCACTCACTCATTTAAATAATGAACTTGATGCTTTGTAATCTCAATGGTGTCCTGTTGGGTAGGGCAAGACAGTGGGTTATTTGGGGGCGACTGTGGCAAGATAAAAAAAGAGAAGTCCCAAGTAGATATCTGTGCCAGCTCAAGGGAGAAGGATGCAAGTCCAGCTCAGCACATGACTCTTGACATCTGACTCACTCACTTGCTCGCTCACACATCCTGCATCCCTCCCCCAGCCAGCCCTCGAAATGGAAATGATTGCTTTCCCTCAGACGGGATGGGACTGTCTAAAATCCTCACCTATTGTCCCCTTCACATGACCCCCTCATCCTGTGCAGGAAACTGGGGAAAAGAGGGTGACCCAGCCATATCAATAGGGGCATAAGGTGATGGAAACATGAGATCATGAATATGGGTACAGCCGTTACTCATCTCTTTGGCATGGCTGACCAATGCCATGTGACACCAACACTGCCGTGTGTAGAAACACAGACTGTGTCCAATTGTGACTCAATTGTTTCATTTCATACGCACACATGTTGTAGCCCATATTAGACCTATGTGTGTATGTCCAAATAACTTCAAATGTTAGAGCAATTAACACTTGTGGAAGGAATGGAAGCCTTGGCCATGACACTCATGAATCAAAATGGGAACTCGGCGCCATTGGGAATTACAAAACTGGGCAAGTCAGGCGTTCTACTTGGCAAAGGAAGTGAAAGCGATAAAAAAGAAAAAAGAGGGGGAGAGAAAGACTGGGAAGTAGGACACCTGTGAGCTGGCTGCTGGGTCTGTTCCAACAGTACACGTGGGGCTGCTCGCACAGGCAGGATGCTCCAGCTGGGAGACAGGAAATGGGCATCAGAAGAACAGAGCACCCCCCCTCCTCTCCCCAACACACACACACACACACACACACACAGTAAAAACAAAACTGTCTGAAATGAAGTTTCACTTGGTGTTAATGCTATGACGATAGTGTTTTATATACACAGCCTCTGTTTCCTGTCTATAGTGTCAGGCAATCTTTGTAAAAAAAAATCTTTTGAGGTAAAGTACAAGGTAAGTTCCTGATTTATGAGACATTGGACACTGCCAATCAAATGCTGCCAGTGGAGGGTGCCAAAACCAATATGAAATGACAATGCTGTGCATCTTGGCATTGAAATAAAATACTGCAGAAGTACAAAGTGCAGACCGCAGATGGTAGGCGAAATTATTTCTTGGCCCAGTAACATTTCAACGGGCGAACCGTTTAGAAAAATCTGCCGGCTCAAGGTCTCTCTCCATGGGGGACTGCAAAGTTCTGGTCTGGAACAGGCAGTCTGTTCTGCTGCAGTTGAAAATGATGGGAGAGATTCTGGCACTGTGCACATGGCTAAGAACGCTCCTCTTGTTTGACAGCACAATAGAGATCTCTCTTCTGCATGGTTTGGCACTGTTGTATCAAAACCCTCTAATAAATGCCCTTGGGCCGTCTCTCCACATGTTGCTCTGAAACAATAGGGAGCCAGGCTCCACATCTGCACGGCTCATCTGACTGCCAAGCATACCTACCGTGCCTTGGAAACCCAACGTGATCATTTCCCCTGTGAGTCAGAGTCACGGACAAAAGCCTTTGACCATTCATGGTTATAACATAAATCACACCTGTTGCCGTTATATTAGCAGAGCCACAGAGACAGAGAACAATAATCATGAGGTTACAGCTCCACCTCTGGTGTCTTGCATGTCCTGCTTTGCTATTGGCAAAATCTTTGCTCCTAACAGGATACAGATAGTTAAAGAAACACCACACAACCTAATAAATGTTTTGTCCAGCATACACCCTAAAACATGACCAGGCCAAGCAACACTGCCACGTGAGAAAAGGCCTTGTGCTATATTGCCCTCATGAACAGAAGTCATCCAGAAAATGCCATCATTAAACTGTATTACTGAAAATGGACTTTATTAGACAAAACATTTCATAACACTAAGGCTATTCTGTCACACCAAGCTACAAAACAATTTCAAAATCAGAATGTATGACACGTAAAATGTTCTTGACAATAAAATGTTCAAAACCATGTATTGACAGTTACCAACAAAGTGTGTCTGGTTTGGGACACTCAAACGCTCCTGTCAGCTGCTCACTTGTACCTCAAACAAAAAGCACACCTGGCATTAGGCATTCTTCCTTTGTCTTGTTATGGCAAAAAAAAAGGTGTATTCACATAAAAATAAGACATTTTTTAAAGTAAAAAAAGAAGTCACAAGGCTCACTGTAGAAAAGAAATAAATATGCAGTCACGGTTCCACATGTGGTGTGAGACACCTAAAAGTAAGTGACTGAAAACAGGCAGTGTCTTCTTCACAGGATTACAAGTGGACTTCTTGGTGGTGGTGACGACGACGGTGGCGGTGACGGCGACGACGGTGGGGACCCCTGAACGCTCAGCCTCAGGACCACCTCTCCACAGCTTCTGATGGGGAAACTTCAGTTACCTGCGGCCAGTTTGGTTTAATCATGTCAACAGGAGCAGGAGGCTTTCAGCACTTCAACAGTAAAAACATACCCTTGTAGTTCCTAGCCTTAAAAAGGGCAATAGCAATGCTAGGATCTCCCACTTCCTCCTTATAAGGCAGGAAGCCACTCTAAACAAATCCAACTTTTTCCTTGCAGTGAACAGTGCAAGCAGTGTAAATAATTGGCAGGCATGGATAGTTGTCTGCTTGCTTGCGTGTTTTGTCACGGGCAAAATCAGCTGACAGACTGTGATGTGATTTTAATCACTCAGAACCCTAAGGGCAACTAGGGGAGTGTTTTCTTTTTTTCCCTTTTTTCCTTCTAAAGCATCTGCTTCACTCTGCCTAGGACCATAACAGAGACAAACATGGGTCAAAATTATTGCTTTAAAATATGAATATCTACCGGCCACCAGTCATTAACAGTATTGTCTGTCTGAAATCTACCATCCACCTTTTCCCCAGCATTAGGCTGGTGGCTGGTTACTAATTTTGATCCCTGGAGCCAAATGTTTGTACTCTATGTTGCTCCATAGACCTAGCCTTACCTCTCCAGACGGGTCACCACCTCTCGGACTGTGTTGATCAGGCTCTCGTGCTCCTGTGGGTTGACCAGAATGAGGCTGTGCAGCTTCTTCATGTAGCTGTCGATGGTGTCCAGCGTAGGCGTCTCTCCACTGCCTACAGACACAGGGAATATTGAGGGCGACACAGGGGCCATGGGAGGAGGAGGAGGAGGAGGAGGAGGAGGAGGAACCAGTCAGAGAATCTCAAACAACAAGACAGGTAGACTCAAGAAGAGTTCATAAGAGCAATGCTTCTGAGAGGACAGCATCTGATGCAAAAGGGGAAAAAAGTCAAGTCAAATAAAGAAACACTGTTCATTTCAGATGATTTGTGGTACAGGGTTCAAAGATGGCAAGTTCACCTAGTGAGCTTTTAAAACATTTTGGAGACAATCTGGTGCCCAAGTGGCACGTGGCTAGAACGCTGCAGTATGCAGTATGCAGTACCTATCTAGGCTCTCATAGAGCATGAGGTGCCTATGGGCCAGCATTGCTGACGCACAACTCAGCATGAGCTATGAGACTCACTCTACACAGACCACTGATATGTGCAGACTGTACTGTGAGAGAGAAGGAAACAGAGAGAGAGAGAGACAAAAAGGAGAAAAAAAAGAGATAGAAAGCCCCTTTGAGGCAGCTGACTACACTGGATGTTTAATCTCCAATCCTCAAAGAAAGGAGACCCAAGTGCAAGAGGCAAATTGTTCATGAGGCATTAGCATTATACTACAAGCCCCCTGAGATGCAGCCATGTCCTTCAGCTGCACACTTTCAAAGTCAGGCAAAGCAAAAAACAAAAACCTACAACTCTGGGATTAATTGTTGATTCATCCTATAACCACTAACGCATCTCCAACACAAGCATTTCCATTTGAACTACCTCTGCCAGTGAATCTGGCCTGGCAACCACAGACTGCAGTGGGTAATCATAAATAAAAGATGTCTTCCTATGCCTGACGGTCCTTCCCTACCCTGCTCAAGCTCGCCTCGGCCGCGGTGCAGCAGATGTGCCAGCCACGGTCAAGAGCCTTGAGCACAGACCGCACATCTGTACAGGACAGCAGGGCAGGCCCGCTGCCAGGAAAACCTGTCCAGCCCGAGTATGATGCACGCACGCACGCACACACACACACACACACACACACACACACACACACACACACACACACAGAGTGTACACGTGGTTATAATCCACGTGATAAATCAAAGGATGCTTGCAAGCAAAACAAAGTGACGTGCGCCACTTGTGCTTGTTTGTGTGTGTGTGTGTGCGCGCGCACACGTGTGTATGTGTGTGTTTGTACACAAAAAGCCAGATGGAGTTCTCTTTGGCAAATGTGCAAGTGAAAGACTGAATTTGTCTGTGTATGCACATTGTAATCCAAACACACTGAGTATTGTGTGTGTGTGTCATGATGTATATTTATCACACTGCTTTATAGTTTGTGCGTCCTTTTAACTGCCACCCACCCATCTATTTATTTATCTACCCTTTGCTTTACCAGGGTAGTCACATGAGAAATATAGGGATACAGGAGCATGTGTGTAGGATGCATAAAGGCTAGGAGGACATGTTTATGCCTTTGACTATGGGTGTGTGTGGGTGTGTACCTGGCGGATTCTGTGTGTGTGTGTGTATGCGTGTGTGTGTGTGTGTGTCTTTGTTTGTACCTGGCAGTGGGCACTGGGTGAAGCTGCTGGTGAGTGCTTGCCTCAGTGTGTGTGTGTGTGTGTGTGTGTGTGTGTGTGTGTGTGTGTGTGTGTGTGTGTATGTACTGTATGTATATGTGTGTGTATATCTGTGTACAGTATATACATAAGTGGGTTTTTTGTGTGTGTGTGTGTATGTGTGTGTACCTGGCAGCGGGCACTGGGCAAAGCTGCTGGTGAGTGCCTGCCTCAGAGTCTCCAGGTGTTGCTGCAGCAGGCCGTTGCGGCCGCGCTCCTGCATCAGGTCGCCCTCCAGCCGGTCCACGGCGCTGCGCATGCTCTCAACGTGCTTCTGCAGTGCTGCGTTGCGCTCCTCGTACTCCATGTTAGTCTTACGAAGCTGCCGCATCTCCGCCTCGCGCGCTGAGGTGAGGTGATGGCAGGGGGAGGGGGTGGGAGGGGTATGGGGATGGGAAAGGATGAGAGGAGTGGAGGGGAGAGGAGAGCCACAGAAGAACAGAGAAGTTAGAGAATCTCAAACGAAAAGAGAAGCAGGCTCAAGCTTTCACAGGAGTTATGCTCCAAAAAGCACCGCAACTGATGCAAGGGGGGAAAAAAGTAAGGGAATTTTGATATATGGAATTTTGATACAAGGATACAGGGAATTTTATTTGAGGGGTGACTTGAGGTAGAAGATTCGAAGATAGCAGGAGTGGGCAATTGCTGTATGCATGCGAGTTGTACATATGATATCCAACTGCATTCTAAATTAGTGTAAATTTGCCATCGTTAATTTTTTCTAGAATAGTCTAACGCAAATGACCATATACCACTTTTTAGTTGTCAAAAAATTATATTAGGCTCTACAATAACCTGGATTTCATAGGGGGGAACAAAGATAAGAATGAGGAAACAGCATTTTTTGCCACTGACTCAAAATACACTTCTCCAAATCATTATGCATTACGGTTTCAAAACATACTAGGCTGTAAAGAAATATATACACCTATTTTAATTCTATCAAAAAGTAGTATTAAACATCATTTTCATATACTATTCTGTAAAAATGAAAAGCAGCATAGCACAATAAATTGAAGTGCATGTTTGCTTGTGTACATGTGCTTTATGTGCACGTGTGTGTGTGTGTGTGTGTGTGTGTGTGTGTGTGTGTGTACAGCATGTTTGTGTGTGTCCTTGTATGTGTGCCTGTAGTCAGGTGCTTACATTTGCTGTGGTTGAGAAACTCCTCTGTGAAAATGGGGATATCAAAGACAGACCTGTCCTTCCCTTCAGCGTCTTTCTGTCAGGCAGAGCAGAAGTGGGGAGAGCGAGAGCGAGAGCAAGAGCGGGCGGGGAATGAAGGGGACGGGAGAGATAGAGAGACAGTAATGAAGAAAAATGGTAGGGATGAGACCACAAAGATGATGAGAAATCAGATTGCTGCGAACAATGCCAGGCTGCAAGTGTCACATACAGATAGCTATCAGCAACAAAAAGAGCTGAGAGGAGATGGAGAAAAAAAAAACCTAAAATGTTCAAAATGCCAAATCCTTCATGTCTTGCTGATGGAGGAGGGTGCCATACTTCACGGTGAAATTGCACGCATTCGTCCTCGCTGTCTGACCTAGCCCATACATCACTGATATAACTTCACCCATGTGTCTCCATAAGGAGACTAAACTCCTTCCTAGAGTGAAATCTCAAGCACTGTCACATTCTTTGGCCACATCCCACGGTGCAATGGCACCCACAGACCAATTCCACCACTCTGAGAAAATTAATCTCCTTTGGGGACCAAGAAAGAAGACACCTGCTCCAACAGAGAGAGAGAGAGAGAGAGAGAGAGAGAGAGAGAGAGATGAAGTGAGAAAGAGAGAGAGAGACGGAGAATAGAGAGGGAGAGAGAGAGAGAAACAGAGAGAGAGAGACAGAGAGAGATTTAGAGAAGCTAACAAATGACTTGCATGACAGGCCTCCTGCTCCCAAGAAAACATTTCGGGACATGAGTGGATAAACTGTTGCTTTTGCGCCAGCAGACACTCGTCTGGAGCCAACCTTGCTTTGCCTTACGCAAACTGCTGACAGACTGAAGCTGAGGATCCTTAATCACGTCGCTTCACTCCATTAAAATGACTTACACTCCAAACAGCAGTTTAACAGCTGAGGCCTCCAAACGACAGTGTGCCAAGGCTGCTTAATCCAGCTTTTAGGGCCGCTGCAATTAGAAGCTTAATTTGGAGCGCACACTTTGGACAGTGAGAGAGAGAGGCTTGAAAAGATTTCATAGAGGGGAGGGGAGAGATCAGAACCCACACATCCCACCACACACTCACTCATACACACAATCACACACACACACACACACAATCCATTTCTTTATTGGAGCAGGGCAGAGGGGAACAATGTCTTACCTCGTGAAGAGACTCGCTGGCTACCTGGCGGCCGACATCTGTGGGATAAGAAAATCAG
This sequence comes from Sardinella longiceps, assembly GCA_027497455.2. Taxonomy (NCBI): domain Eukaryota; kingdom Metazoa; phylum Chordata; class Actinopteri; order Clupeiformes; family Clupeidae; genus Sardinella; species Sardinella longiceps. Next base: position 30,383,252 of record JAODXP020000017.1, on the reverse strand, counting down.
AGAGAGAGAAAAAACAAGAGAGAGCGAGGGAGAGAGATAGAGGGAGAGAGAGGGAAAGAGGCCCTGGTGATTTATCATGTCTTTACAGTAAAGTGCAGCCTTCGATTCCCCATTCCGTACATCTTGAAGTGATTGGGAATGAATCATGTTGGCATTATCTATCTGGCAAGTGAAAGGGGATATTTTAGCAGACCAGCGACCTTTTCAGAGATGCCGAAAAATAAACTATAACCTTCCACCCTAACAGCACAAATACAATCTAATTCACTTTGTTAGTTTATAACCTCTGATTGATTTTGGCAAAACAGCACCACTGTGCCCAGGCGCGTACTTGCATCCAATTGCAATATGTAGCCGATGGCGGTCCGCACCGCACACGGGTCTCGAACCCGCCACCCCGCAAGCTACAAACTCCCGGTGTGGGAGTGGAACGCTCTAACCAACTGAGCCAAAAGCCCGAGCTTCTAACTCAGCGTGTTAGAAGCGCCCATGGAATTGGGTGATGAGGATTTACACACTACCACCGAGCTAGCCGCGCTAGCTGGCCTCCGTTACAAATGCATCCAATTTTTAGGTGTAGACTCAAGTGAAGTGAAGTGCAAATGAATGAGCACAGTGATAAGTGTAAGGGGATTTGAACCACAGGGCCACCGTACCTCCCCTGTGCCTCTTGCCCTTCTGTTTTTCCTGGACCTTCCGGGTGTAGTGCTTGTAGGCCTCTGTCTTCTGGTACTTTTCCAGCTCTCGCATGTAGCGCTCTTTATCCTTCTCCGCTTCATCCAGATAACGCTGTGTTTTGGTGTGGGAGAAAATACATTCTTTGACTGAAGAACTAAAATTAAGATGCCAAAAATAAAATAACAATAAAAGAAAAAACACCTGCTGTCATGTCCCTCATCTAGATTTTAATAGTTGATCTGACTGTAGTGAGCAAAAAGTGAAGTGAGGTGTAAAACTGGCCCCTATTTGAGCCTGTTTGGTTTACACAACAGGCCTAATGACCTTATCAAGCGCACACACAACAGAACCGCACTACAACATGGCAAGTGTGGAGTCACACACTCTTATTCACACCAAGAGCGACTAACACTATTAGCAGATATTTTAACATCTTTGCATAACATTTTAGCACATAATATAATATCTAGCTCATGTCTGATTGCTCATCAATGACGTGAGCACTGCCATACAATTTCCAGCCAAAGCACATCATACTCAATTTGTGTTAAGTTGATATATTTATATATTTTCACCCTTTCTAGTCACTCGTCACCCATATTTAGTCGCCAGTGGCTTTGTCACTCAAATTGCTCTTGTCGCTTTGTTAGTAGAAAGTGAATTACTTCCACTACTTCCATAGCAAGCCCTTTTTTAAAGCTGGACCTGTCTAGGGTCATTTTTTATAAGGCTGCTTTCATCAAAGCTTGAGCTTGCACTTCTTTGTGCCTTTCCCAGCGGTGTCCAAATCCGATATATACCTGAGATACGACTGATGTCTGTGCTTAAGTGATGAACATGAAAACTTGTGGCTTTTTCCCCCATTAAATCTGACCACAGTGTTCAAATGAAAATGAGGAAATTCAATTTAGTAGTCAGCATTTGGCCAACAGATCAAAAACATAAATCCTGCTGCTCATTGGTCAACCCAAATTGAACTCAGACTGGCCTTTGTGGCAGTTGGCCACCTAATGGCATCTTTTTATCGGTTCATTCATCTAAGGGCAGGGGAAATTCTCAGAGAATGATTCAATTTAAGCTCTTCCAGGCCATTGCTCTAAAAACAGCAACCGTGATTTTCAGAAAGATTACATTTGGGCAATTTCTCCAACCCTGGCACGTTAACCTGAAGCAAATATTTTCACTAAAATTAGATTATGGAGCACCACTGCCCTGTAAACTGCTTCACAAAGAAGAGCGGCACAACAGATTAGGGCAAATGATAAAAGGCATGTTTTTTCTGTAATGTAAAAAGACAAGATGAACGCAGATGAGGCTGTGAGGATGACTGAGCACTACCTACCTGTTTCTCATCTGCTGGTAGCTTGCTCCACTCGTTGCCCAGCATGCGGGTGATTTCGGGAAAGGGCACGTCGGGCCTCTCTGCCCGCAACTGCTCCCGCCGGTCGTTCATGAAGCGCACGTAGCCCGTGAGCGGAGCCTTGGGAGCATTGCTGTCCTTCACGGGTTTCTTCCGCTTGCGTCCTTTGGGCCAGCTCGCACGTCTCGGCTTCTGAGTTCAATCACACAAGCAAGAATGTCATTTAGAACCTGACTTAACAACAAACAAATCCGTGTTAAAACACCCCCTTTTTGTAGTCATATGCAATTATAGGATAACTGTCATAATCCTAAGCCTTAAGCAGCAGTACTAAAATAGTGTGCTGTCAATCAACAATGGAAAAAGGGCATTCTGAATACCACATAGAAGAATATATGAGTTAGATTATGTCAAAAAGTCAGTGGCGATGGACAGATTTATGTGGGTGCATTTATGACACATTTTACCTCCTCTCCATTTCTCTGGCTGCTGTTGTCTGTGTTGGCACCAGGCGAGCCAGTCTGCTCCTCCATGGCATCCAACTCCTGCCACAAGACCAGGCAAGTCCTGCTGGGCACAAATGAATGAGTGTGAAAGCGTGTGTGTGTGTGTGTGTGTGTTGGTAATGTGTCTTTTGCCCTGAACTGTGCCTTCAAGGCACTCCTTGCCCCCAAGCTAGGATTAGGGTGAGGGTTGAGGGGGTTAGATTTAGGATTGGGGTTAAGTTAGTATCCTTTAGGCTGTGCTGCCTAGAAGGTACTGTTGGGGGCAAAAACACCTTGGAGTGTTGGAATATCCACTGGCATGGGTCTTAAGCGCAATGTGAGGATTGGACAGCAACTATGTCAGAAATCCATACCATTACACAGTGTGATAAGTCCCAGATGTGTAGGATTCATGAACATGCTGTTCTTACTCTTTATCTGTATGGAACAGCCTCGGCTACATTTTGAAGTAAGGGGGGATTGGTAAATGAATGCCAGGTGTACGACACATCTTAGGTATCTGTGATTTACTGACACCTGCTTGAAAGGCACAGAGAGTAGCCTGTCTATGTGTGCAAAAATGTTTGGGCACCAATGCTAGAGACAGTGTGCTAAATTGAAACATTAATACTATCACAGTCTATAATCATTTTTCATAATCAGCGGATGACGTAATGTACATGCCGAAACATCCTAGCCTATTAGTTTTAATTAACTTGATGATTCATTCATTGTTTAGCGGGGAAACAAATGGGTTGTTGATAAATTGAGTAGTAGCTTGGAATTCATCCAAAGCAAAAAAAAAAAAAAAAAAAAAAAAGAACAGTCCCCAAAATAGACACAATGACAGATGGCTTTTCATACCCAGAAATGAGGCAACTAAAGCCCGTCAAATTCTGACACATGACTTCTCATTTCAAAGACCTAAGAGCTGTGTCTACTCCTCTGGCATCTAGAGTCTGACATGAAACTCTGACAAGAAAATTGCCAGTCTTTTCTACCTGCTGTCTCTTCTTAAACAGATCTGCAAGTGTCTTTTGTCTTTTCTTTTTCAATCTGAGAGTGAGATCCCCAACCCCCTTTAAAAAAAAAAAAAAAAAAACACTTCTACTTCTATTTCGATTGTCACCAGCTAGCGTAGAGTTTCCTCTGACACACAAACACTGTGCAGAAGCGGTGGCGGCAGTAAAAAGTTTCACATTCAGTTGCTGGCGGAAAAACACAGAGTCCCCCTTCAAGAACACAGCCAGGGCCACATTTCCTCTGGGGTCGCCGTAGCCTGGCTACAACCCAGAACTGTATTGGGTGGGTGGGTGGGCGGGTCGGTGGTGGGGTAGCGGTTCTGCATTTCCAGAACATGAGACACAGTAAAGGCCTGTAGCACACTTAGCAAACGCAGATCAGACACATGGCGACAGAGACACCAGGCTGAATAGCCTAGCCTTACAACACTCTGTTTGTTTGTGAATGAGAGCAGCACAAGAGGTTGTGTGGCCTCTGTGAGTGGAATCCACTGCGTGAATTCAACATGGTGGCCCCTGGATGAGAAAAATCAGACCCCTGTGTGAACGGCTGTGGGACAGTTCGGTTCCCTTAGCCAGGGTCAGGGGTTTTCTAGCAGGGCTCGAGCAGCAGCCAAGACCACAAGCAAATACAACTCCAACCATTGTCAACGTTCCCTCACCTCTAACCCCCAAATCTGTGCCTCAAACAGCCAAGCAGACACAACTTGCACAGAGGCTCTGTTTAGGCAGTCACAGGAATCCCAGTGGGGATAAGAAAACAAAAGTAAGAACTCAGAAAAGTAAGGGTCGTTCCTTTTCCATGTCAGCTGTGCCGAGACAGGCAGGCTCATGCCAAAGAGCATTCTATTTTCAATTTTGCATTGCGCAAGAATCTTTTGCCAGTCAATGTATGTCGAATAGAATTGTTCACTTGGTTGACCATGGAATTTCCTTGGCATTTTGAATCCTGCCAAAAGTGCAAATACGGAGGAGCAACAGCTTTGGCTGATCAACTCCAATGCAGTTGGGGTGGTTTGACATGCAAGGGAGAGCAGCATGAAACAATTACTTGATTGCTGCAGTTAAACTTCCCCTTTGGAGTGATTAGCAGTGGAATCTCAGGCAGCAGCTGCGTGTCAGAACCCAACACTCCACCCTGGCCCTACAAGCAGGCACATAATTTATGTACCAGATATCAGCGCCGAACCACTAGTGCAACAGTGCCCTCTTCTGTGCCACGTGTGCATAACACTGTTATTGCAATGAATCAGTGTTTGCAAATTAAGCTAAATGAAATAGCAGACTGTCCTCACTGAGTCGTATGAATGAACCTGGAATGTTTAACAATTATCATGAATGATAGAGAGTCTTTATGTACAGTACAGGTGCAGTAAGATATGCTAAAAGTAGGCCGAGGACATGAGACGAGCATTTAGCCTATGTGCTGGACATAAATGGATTTACAAACACACTGACTAGCCTAAATAATCAAAAAGTTCAGATTCACAGCTTAGAATAGGATACACAAATAAGACATGTCTTCGTGCACAGGGCCTAGGATTTATCTTTTGGAGACCATGGCGGCTCCAAAACTTGTGGACCCAGCTGTAGGCTAATCATAACACCAAATGGACCGATGGCATCATACAATAAGCATGCAGCTACTCTGCCATCCCAATGCTACCGAGTTAAAGGCCTGAAGCTAATGCTAACAATTAGCTATGGAGTTTCATGCTGCTATGCTAACATCAAAATGCAGAGGCACCATGGCAATCTCATGGCATAATGAAACAATAATATCTCCACAATAATTATTATTTCGAAAGGTAGGCTAAGTGATGCAGTTACCACTAGGTACATTTATCTACAAGCACAGTCAGGCTAACAATATCTATGTATCCACATAACGAGCAAGCTAGCGTTACGTGAGTTTAACAATTTCAGTATATTTAACGTTATCGCGACAATAAGCGTTAAGTTAATTGACAAATTAACGGTACTATTAGATGATAACAATTAAGCTTAAACTGAAACAAACACATGACTATCGATACACAGCTAATGTTAAAGGGAGTCTTAGCCAGCAATAACCTCTTTGTAACTAGAAAGCTAACTAGCTAGCTGTTAGATTTCCCAAACCCAACCCAATGCTTATTAAATTAACAATTTCCAAACTGTACTACAAAATATCAGGTTACCTAGTATTTCACTGACGTGTCTTGGCCGTCTACAGGAATAAGGCAGATAAAGTATGAGTTAGGAACTTCGCGGATCAAAACAATAACGTTAGCTACAAGTCGTGGCTCCCATACACAGACCAAGGGAGTGTTCAAAAAAATCTGTTATTTGTCTACACATTACGCAGCGCAGCAGTTATGGGAAGACTGGTTGTGCAAATGCCACGTTGTCTAAGGACAAAATTGTTAGAAGACCGAAACTTCAGATGTAGGTTATTTATTAAATATCTCCTGTGCTTTCTTGTAACTGCTGAACTACTTCTGAAAATATTATTTAAAAACATATATTGGGGCCCAAAGAATGTCAATCTATAAATCTGTGAGGGATAACCTTTTAACATCAAATTCTCTTTACAAGCAAAACATGAGATGTAAAATTTACAAAATTCTGCGAAGGCCATTCTTTAGTAGAAATATTTCAAAAGACTACTTCACAACTTTAATGATCATTGACCCAACTATGCTGAACATGCCCATTATTGTTTTTGGTTCAGAACATCACTGCCACCTGTAGGTGAGGAAGACTCGGGAGCAGCATGCCCAGTCAACCTTCAAATCCAAATCCATTTGTTAGGTCCAGACTCACAAATTTGAGCTCAATGGTGTTTTTTCCAGGCAGCACAGCCTAAAGGGCACTACCTTCACCCTTACCCTAACCCTCAATCCTCATCCTAACCCTAAATTGGGAGGAGTAGTGCCTTGAAGACATTGCTGCCTGGGAGGCACGGTTGAAGGCAAAAAAATACCAAAGATCCAAATGCGACAACTCCTAATATTGGGAGTCATTTCAATAATTTCTACATGCTTACCATGTTAGTCGTGGTATAATAATAGTTTAACTAAGTAGAGAAATACAATAAGGTATTCATGGAGTACTAGCATTCAGGTAACTTGAACCAACTGAAGAAAAATAACTGATTAAAGTAAAATTAAAAAGATACATTATAGACATGAAATCCACAGCATTGGTACAATGCATTATTAAACATTTTTTTTAAATCTTGGAGATTAAAGTAATTATATACAATTACAAAAATAAGATTGTACTGCAAACAGAGACAGTGGTTAATGCAACACATCTTTATTGAAACTTCTGAAGCAACATCACTTTACAAACTGAGATTGGGAGCTTCTTTAAAATGTACCAAAAAAACAAAACAAAAAAAATGTGTTGAATTAAAACAAGTGGCCAGAACAAAAACAAAACGGGGGGAGAGAAAAAAAAAAAAAAAAAAAAGAAAGAAAAAAAGGGGGAAACTGAAAACGTACTCCCAGGGTTTAGACCAGCAGTGGTAAGTATTTTTGCTTTTATTTTATACAAAAAAATAAATTAATGAAATCTTTCAAGTTTACAGGAATATTTGATACAAACACAGGCTTAAAATATTGACACTGAGGATCCTCAGCTTTGCTTGTGTTTAGACTCATTAAAATGGTTCTTTTTTTTCTTAAATACCGTCAAAGCAGGCTTACTCGAGAGAGGTGCCAGGAGGAGAGAAAAGATACCACTGATGATAAAAACAAACAAACAAATAAACAAACAAACAAAACAAAGAAAAGGGGTGAACCGGGATAAAATGCAATTTTTTTTGAATGTTCATAACATGGGCTGAGTGGTCAGTTCGGCAGGTTTTTAGGTGCGAATGGCTTGGGAGTTGCCACGAGCAGATCCGCGTGGGCCCTGGCCAGCTCCACGCTTGTAGTTCTGTTGGTAGCCGTCCTGAAGAGACACACACAGAACATATTGCCAGTCAAACACTCCACTAGACTACCAAAAGATAATATTAAAGTCACTAAAGATCATATTACCAGTCAGACACTCAAATAAAGAAAGAGTAATTAGAGTAATCTAGTCAACAAGAAAAATCCGGTGTGGATCAATCAATAGCCCTGTTTGATGTTTCTGAATAGAGGAAAGAGATGTAATAATACTACGTTGGGCCTAATAGTGAAACCACAGCAAACGCTAACTGATGGGGATGCAGGAAAACAAAACTGAAACAACGTTCCTTTCCTCTCTTCTCTTGCCGATTCGCAAATTCTGTCCAGGTTGCACCAAATTCTCTTATCCGCATACCTACCAACAACTTTAGACAAGAGCCATAGAAAGTGTTCTAACGCAGTGCATATCGGTATGGTATGGAAGTTGTACTGTTCAGGATCGTATATCACTGCAGAGTAGTCCATTTTGCTGAGCACATCTCCAAGTCATCTCTTCCCTCTATGTATGACATTTACACCAGGAGATGCCAATCAAAAATAATTACTGATTCCACCCATCCCAGTAACTGTCTGTTCAGTTTACTAATTCTAAATACGAGATTCTGTAGTTTCATTTCCAAAACTGAACGCCTTAGGAGGAGTTTCTTCCACCAGTCTATTAGACTACTTAATATGGATATGCTTGATTTTCTGAGAATCTCCATTTGTTAATGTACTTATACAACTACTTATATTTGTATTATGCTTATACAAATTTCATTACGACTTGTGTAATTATTAATGTACATTTTTAGTCAAATTATTATTTTATATTCATACTTTATTGTTTACCATTTATTTTTACCTACAGTCTTTGGAGTCTACCAGTCCCACATTTCACTGCAAATTGGGCACTGCCATGGTTGTGTATGTGACAAATAAACTTGAACTCTCAGCAATGTCAAATAGGACTCTTAAATGCTTCACACCCAATTTCTCCATTAAGTTACTAAATGTGGTCATTAACCTTAATTCATTTTCTCAAACAACTGGTCCTTGCTGCCTTAAGCTATCCAGCTAATACAGTACATACCCTCTGATAGTTGCTGTTGGAGTAGTCCCGCGGGGCATTAAACTGGTTTTGTCCATAGCCAGAGTTTGGAGTGTTGGAAAAGGGAGGGCGATAACCATCATATCCACCTAAGAGGACACAGAACAGCATTAAAAAGACTGATAAGACACTACACCTCTTTTCCACACCACCACTTTTCCAAAAGGTACGCAGACAACTTTTATTAAGTATTTTAAGTATTTCATCTCTCAAGAGCAAGCCTACTGTGGACGTGTGAAACTTTGAACTTTTTGAAAATGTTAGAAAACAACGCTGAAAGGGCAAAGAGGCACATTTCGATTTGTCCTGACATTTGAGCCAAATACCTCTGAAACCGTTGGATGGTCCTCTATAGCCATTAATCATGCCACGGGAGTTCCTGGGCCCGCCGCGCGACATGGCTCTGCTGTTGTAGAAGGACTGGGCCGGCCGGCCGAACCCGGTGCCCTGGCCCGCGGACTGCTGGGACATGGCCTGGTGGCCTCCAGCGTTGGGGAGGGGTTGGTCTTGGGAGTGGAAAGCTCCAACCACTGCAGGGAAAAGGCCATGAGAAAACAAAAACAGTTCAACTACACTGGAGAGATTAAGCATAGATGCCAGGGCTGATGATGAAACTTTTGCATTTGCTCCCCCTTTTTGAGACAGTGGAATATAATAACCATCAAGGCAACTACTACCATCAAATGTTCTATGCTCCATTACAAATGTTCAACAAATGTTCTATTACATGATGGATTCACCAGAACCTAGCACATTCCGCACTAAATTTGCCAACATGAACTCCTTACTGCTGCTTTTACCTGGTAAAAACCTCATCCTAACAACTTGCGTACATTGTGCAGGTGTGCTGGTGGAGCAGTAGCACAGGTAACAATCTGTGGAACCTGCTTTGATTCCAACAAACCTGCTTTTTCAACTAAATCAAAACTTCACAAGTACCCCAACTTGCCATTTTGTTTTGTGGCCCAGACTTCAAACTGATTTGTTTTTGCAAAGTGCTCTGCAGATTGCACAAGCTTTATAGCACTGTGTGAAGTCAGCAAACCACAACATCAGGGCTTTCAACAGTCTAGGTGTCACAGAGGTCATTTAAGGACATCAACCCCATTACACTAACTGCTCACTTCTGCTCAGACAATGCTAGGGGGCATGTCAGTGGGCATCCTAGTAAAACAATGAATTAAAGGAATTGCAAGTTCCTTCTGGAACAAATGAAGTATCTATCTATCCATCTAAATCATCCCAATCACAAGCTTCCAACTCATAAACAGGAGTATCATCAAACCAAATTTCTAAAATGTTTATGACCCTGAGCAGTGCTACTCCATTTAATTCTTTGTTTTGCCAGGAATGTTCCCTCCCTCATTGATTGATTCACAACCCTGCCATCAATTCAAGGGTGTTTGAATGATTGATTGATTTTTGGATTGAACACACAAAAATCCAAAGGATGACATGCTAAAGTGACAACTCATTTCCAACATGGACCTTGAATGTCTGCTGACATGCACATTCAACCATGGCTACCCACAGAAGTTACAGTTACCAAAGCTAAGTCGTTCTGAGAAGAAAACAAATCAGGAAGATTATCCTAAAGTATTCAAATGTTCTTAAGTCCATATTACTGAGTATATTTTAGCTGGTCTAATTTGTATCCTTTAATCCTAAGGGACAGACCCTGCTCACCAGACTGCAGCTGGTCCGGCTGCATCTCTGGCTGCTCCAGCGGGTGCTGTGGTTGGCTGCTGAAGCCCTGGCTGTAGCTGTTGGGGTACTGGCTGGCTTGCTTCAGGGAATCCGTCTCATTGGCCAGTGGCACAGGCGCGTTGACATTGAACACCTGAGGGAGGGTCGGAGAGAAGAGGAGGTGTTTAAAATAAAGCAAGATGAATCTATAGCAAATCGAAATGACCATGAACTGTACACAAGACAACACTCTGGTCTCATAATTTTCACAATAAATCAGGTAGTTTAATGAGTCTGGACAAACACCATGTTCACAGAAATTAAGAAGTTTTCATACATTCAAATTTTTGTCATATTTACCACCTATTTTTCACTGAGGTTCAAGATGGCAAGATGCATCCAACGTGCAAATGCTTCCTGAACAGGTGGTAGAGCTTTGACATGGTATGCCAGGTCCGTTTTACAGTGTATACATTGTGCCGCATTGTCCTTATGAAACTTTTAAGAGGAAATTCATTCATCTTAAACACCTTAAAAGGCAACTTCAGTCAAATTTCAACAAGAGCTCTATTGCTCAAGCTACTAGAGGCTTGCTAGTACTGAAGATGGAAGAAATTTTGGTCCAACCATATAGGTTTCCTTGAAGAGAGAATTAGCACTCACAACTAACCAATGGGTGTAGAATTTGAACTGTGTTTTCAACATCTAAACATGCTCCAAATGTCACCCCAAAAGCTATGCAAAATCCTCAGAAACATTACAAGACAACATTGAAGTGTGTATGACTACCAATGACTAACACAGTGGTTAAAACAGTGTTTTTATGCAGTGTTTATGTTTGTAAACAAACCATATGTGACTGCTTGCATAAACACAGTTTTAACCACTTTTTTAAATCATTTGCAGACATACACACAACAGTACTGTGTTGAAAGGTGGTGAAATTTGGAGCATGTTAACATGTTAAAAATGTTCAAAATTCTGTCCCATGGGTTAGTTGTTAGTGCTTCTTCTCTGCTCAAGGAAACCTACACTATGGTTGGACCAAAATGTCTTGCGCCTTCAGTATTGGCTAGTCTCGAGTAGCTTGAGCAATAGAGCTCGTGTTGATATTTGTCTTAAAGTGCAACTTCAGTCAATTTCAATTCTTCAGTAATAATTTACTAAAACTGCCCTGGCTAAACTCAATCCAATCGCAAGAAAGTGCAGCACAGGCTTACCACTCAAAACTGGTTAGTCCATACATGAATGAGTTCCCCTTTAAATTCTAGCAGTTGCCATTAAATTTTACAGTAGGCATTAAACTTTCATACTGCGAGCGCACACACGCGCCACACATCCACACAGATCCACACATGCACACACTCACCCCAAAGATCCAAACACACATCACAGAGACACACACACCATCCTGATAAAGTAACTCCACCCACCGTCATGGACTGGAATGGAGCGGCGTTGGGGTTGATGCCACTGCTGTGCAGAGGCTTGGAGCTGGGCTGGAACACTTGCGTCTGAGAGGCTGGGGGCAGGGCGGAGGTGGGAGGAGGCTGCTCTGTTGACAAGGACATGGAGGCCTGGAGACAAAGACCAAAAGAATACATTACCGTCGATAATTAAAGACACACACAAAAAACAAACAAACAAACACAGCCTTTACAGTGAGCACACAGACATGTTCAATTACTGGAAAGCCTGGACATCTTACCTGGATGGGGTCGATAGCTTCAGGCTGTGGTCGTGGGTCAGCAGGGTGGGGGGGCTGATACATGGGAGATGGTGTGGAGAAGGCCTCTGGTGAGGGGGCGACCATGGGGACCTGGGGAATAAAAACAGCTCATCAAGTACTGAAACAAAATCACACACACAGACTCCTGAAAACTTTCAGGTGCACTTCAGAAAAATAAAAGGTTTTCCCCATGTTGCTTTAGAGACTCTGTAGAACACCCCTCCTAAATGAACCCCATGAACGAATAACGGCACTGAGGTGAGCAACTATCTATTGACCAGTAAGCTATATAAAACAGTACAACTAGTGTAATCATCTGACATTCTTCTCCACTCACTTGTGAGGGTTCAGGCTGTACAGGAACAGTGGTGGGCTGTGCGAGGCGTGTGTCTGGATGAACTAGAGAGAGAGAGAGAGAGAGACAGAAAAAGCCCCATCACTAACCCAATCTCAAAAAAGGCCAGTGGAAGCCAAGTAGATTAGAGCTCGGCATACGTTTCCCAAAAGCATAGTCGCTAACTAAGTTAGCTGCTGTATGATGTTTGCAATGCAATTTCCCATTGCCAACTTACTAAAGTTGCTAACTGGTTAGCAACTATGCTTTTGGGAAACTGACACCAGAGCTAGGACACCGACCTGGGGGGCAAACCATCTGGGGCATGTCCATGCTCTGTGCAGGTTTCATGGGCTGTGCGGACACAATGGCAGGATCAATGGGCGGGCCTTCGAATTCCAGCATTGAGTCCTGGAGGAAAACGGGGGAGAGGTTAAACTTCCGGGTTGTAGACAAAGTAAATGCACTCTCAAGCTAGATCTCTTTACTGATTTACTAGAAGTGTGTCATAGACGGACGCATTCTGGTCTATGCCGGCTTTGGCGTCTTACAGAGGATGACACATAGGCCAAAACGCTTCCCACATCCCATTTACTTTAATGGGGTTTTCAGAAGCTCTTTGAGGGGAACACAAGTTAAATGCCCACTCTGTTGGTCCTTTGGGTGACTTGCTCACCTGCATGAAGTTGTAGGGCCCCTGCATCTGCGCCATGAGGTCCTGAACCACCTGCTTCCTCAGCACGGGGTCGGCGGGGGGCGTGGGCGTCACCGAGGTCAACGGATGCGGTTCGGACATCACGGGAGAAGGGGCGTTCTGAACCGGTGGCTGCTGTTGCAGTGAGCTCACCGCCTACAAAACCCCAAGATGATTCTTGATTAGATACATCCAAAGACTTAAGATTAAAAACGACCCAACTCCAATCTTTCAGGGTCCTAGATGATACTTAATGATACTTTACCACACGCTATGGCAGGTCATGTTGTAAAAACAAGTACAAGTCCAAGTATTCCAGTAGCAACAGAAATGTAGTGTGAACATGACGGCAAGAGGTACCTCCGACTCAGAATTCCACTCCTCGCTTGGCTCTTGAGTGCTGCTGCTGTACGTGCTCTCTGGAATGAACTGTCTGTTAACAAACTGCAACAAGAAAACCAGCATTAGGATTCACATCAAGAAATACAATTCATTCATTTAATTTAAGTAATTCATATTTAGAACATGGCATGTGGGTCCCTTTTAATGGACCAGAGGAGGGGAGAAGAGTGGGAAATGCACCCAGGAAACGACTCACCTCTGTGGCCTCCACGGCTATGGGCTCTGCATACTCCTCCACCAGCTCACCTTCTGCAAATAATACAATGACATCCGAGAAGGTTAGAGGCTTCGGAGAAACAGACCTACAGAGAAATGTAATCACATTGCTATGGCGAGCCTACAGTGTTGCTTCTTATGCCTCCAGCTGAACACAAGACAAAACTAGATTTTGTTTTTAAATAATGTTTTTGAATTGCATGTGGCTTTGGATGAAAGTGTGTCTGCCAAGAACCATAGGCATTAGACTACTGGGCTTAAAGGGATTATCCAGAGCAAATCTAACAACCTGTAGCACCCTTTGATGTTATAGTGTTGCTGTTGGTTGGTATGAGAATGAGAGAATTTTGTAGCCTGACAAGCCAGACAACAACATATCATATATAGCGTTGTGATGGATAGGTCACAGATCAAACCAAGGGGCGGGATCAGCGTGGTCATTCAAACTGCCTCTGTACGCTACAACCAGTGCCACAGAAAGCCCTTGGTGTGGCTCTGGCTATGAGCAATCAAAGCAATGAACAAGCCGATTCAAATGGCAAGAAGTGGATTTTTTTCCCCCATGGCCCCATCAGTTGTAACTGTCAGTTCATAAATTCTATCTACGTTGTAGCAAATGTTATCGTTCCCATTCCCACTGACAGTACTCAGCAGCCTAAAATAACAGGGATATGGGCAAAGTGATGCTAGATTTCTGACCTGTATCCACAGCTGGCTCCTCCGCTTCCGACGACTCCACGGCCGTCGTCACCTGCTCCTCCTCTTCCTCCACCTCCGCCGCACACACTCCGTTCTGATGGCTCTGCGCCGTGTCAAAATAACCACTCTGCATCACCCGCTCCAGGGTGTCCTTAAGGGCTTTGTCTAATGGAGGAGAGAGAGAGAGGAGAGGTTACATTTTACACACATTCCACACCGTTACATTTTACACAGATTCCACACTGTAAAAGCAATTGAGCCTATTTGTTTATTTAGTTGAGAGCAAACAAATAAATTAATCCGTCGTCATTAGTGAAAGAACAAAAGTTGAGCAGTTTGACATTTTCTGTCCTGCTCCCTTGCAAGTGGTGACACTACTGGTAAGGTGTGGTGGAATGCTCATGCATTCTAATAGCAGACTGTGTGAACTGCTAAAGAGGCCAAGAGTTCCACCGTGGATGGCATGCCCTAAAACCTGGAAATCCAATTATGTTGCCATTTTGCCAACACACTTTTGTTGAGCTGTACTCCTACCACTCTGTGTCAAGTACTGCCTGAGTAACACACACACACACACACACACACTGGGTCCTTTTAATACAGATTGGGTGTTTGGACGCATCATTAGTTCATTGCTGTACATTCGTTCATTTGCAGCATCATCTCTCTCAATGTGCCCCAGGGAGACATCTGAGGCGGTATTTCTAGAAGCGTTGGTCCTCATTATGAAATGACAGAGCAGAAAACTGTGTGAATGCCCATTCTCAAGAAAAACCTGGTATTTATCAATCTCAATGACTCAGGATATGGCATTTTCTCCAGTGACCGGACACTTGTTTGATTTCGTAGCAGAGTAGATCAGCAATTTATACGTTCTGTCTAGGAAATAACATTTTATATCCTTCTTTTGATGCTGCCGATGAAATCTCATCAATTCAGCTGGAGCTGCACATAACAGGGTTAGAAAAAAAAAAATTAAAAATAAAAACAAAAGTCTTTTGGACATGTTATTGCAATTCTACAAATTGAGAACATTGGGTATGATGTTTAAATTACTCTTTCTGATGCTGTATTTACCAACATCGGTTCTTTCTTATACTGATTTGACCAAGTAGCTTCATATCTTTGTCGTAAGAGTATTTCAGTGTTCAAAACACCGGTGGTTTACAAGTAGGTCTTCATTTATCAAACAATCATCTCCAAGGAATCCATTAAAAATAAAATTGTCCCACTGCTGCATTCCTCCTTGACCCAGCATGCCATATTGCAAGCACACCTTAATGATCAACATCATGGCCAATTTATTTGGTGGGCAGAAATAGGCTCTTAGACTTGAAGGAATTATATTTAGCAGAGCACAAAAGTAACTTCATTTGGAGAGATATTCATACAGCATACTTTATCAAAGCAGCGGGCAACAGCTGCTACTACTACTACTCCACTACTACACAAAGCTGGTCAGCATGTTCCCGGTCTAAAGCAGCACAGTCATGTTGTCCCAGCCTCCATATGTATTTATATTCCCCCTGAGACCCCACCACCTGCTGCAGAGTTATCCCTGGATGCCATGTGGCATGACGGGCGGGGGGAATTTGAGGAGAGTTAACGAGTCCAAGCCTGGCCGGGCCGTTTAGGGTCAGCGGGACGGTCTATAAGATGAGTTTGGGTCGGTTCCTGCTGGCGTGGCCAGGCTGGTCCGATACGCCCAGGCCACACTGGGCACTGGGCAGCTGCTGGCACCGTGCCCCTGTGCTGAGTCAGGAGAGGGACGGGCCTTTGCCCTCATCACCAGCACAATGCACCACAGTGCTACCCAGCTCGGCCAGGGGAGAAGAAAAAAAAAAACCCTCTATACCCCTGAATGCCTGATGCTTTAAAAAGTGAATGGGTTGCAACATGCAATATGCCAATCCCTACAACTCCCAATACTTTCAGAATACAGCATTGTTGTTCACCAAGTCCAAAAGAAAACACTGTGTTTGAACAGAAAGCTAAGTTAAGATGAAACGTTTGAGGCATTTGACCCAATGCGCTCTTTTAACACAAACCCACACGCCTGTTCAAGCGGTCACGCTTTTCAACATGTCATCCTACAATGCAGCGATGTATCCACAGGCACTTCACCTACATTCAATGGCAGTGCTTAGTTAACAGAGGAAAAGCAATAATCTCTTCCAACACCTTATAGTATGGTGGTATGCATGTATAGTTGTGTAGTTACGTAGTTGTGTAGTCGTCTACACGCACCAACGTCCACGTCCCATAGTCAAGTACAAGTCTGCTGGCCAAACATCATTGGAGAATATCAAACATCACATTGCACTGACCTACTCAGCAGCATCCTTAGAAGTAGCCTTAGAAACCAGACTAGTAACAGGAACATATAATGTAGTCTGGCCATGAACAATAGACTGCAGCTCTATTCTAGAAGTGGATTCAGCAATGCCTTTCAATCTGCACCTGCACGCAATAGGATAACACTAACACCAATAAGAGAAACGAAGATGACAAGTTCTAAGGTTCATTTCTGGACGTACTGGTTGAGCAAAATTACATCAGGATTTAGGCTTTACGGCTAAGCTAGAGGGACATATTTTGCTCAAGGTCATGGTCAAAGGTCTTTAGACACCCCCGAAGCCCCATTGTCTCCATAACTACTTCAATGACGTACATCATTTCCCGTTTCTCATGCCACTCGGCTACATCGACACTTCCTGCTTTTGGTTGCTCCACAAATCCCGAGAGTTTCTTCCAGTATGATTTCACTAAATAGAACATTAGTCTCCCTCCTCTCAGATCACTGGCCTGTTCAAGGTGTAGCAGAGATTTATGTAGACTTGAGGATGTTTTACAAACAAAACACAAAAACATACAGTAAGTGTGAGCCATGTTGGGGCAAAAGACAAAGTTCTGCAGCAGTGGCAACAATTAAGGGCCAGTGACTGGCTGTTCAGAACAGATAACAATAACAATAAATTGTTAGACCTACATGTGGTTCCCGCCACAGGTTTGTCCTTCCCCTCCAACAATTCCCATAAGTGCTGCGATGCCTCTTGATACTGGTCAGTCAACCTGAGAAAGAGACAAACATGAACAAAGCTGTCAGCTAAACACAGCATTACCAAACCCAATAACAATTCTTACATGACTGCGGATTTCATTATTCTGCTGCCTGCCTTTTGAAGGTTGAACAAGAATGCTTCGGCTACTAACTTGCAAATTGTCAAAGCACTATAACACAAGCAGTAAACTATGGACCAGGGCTAAACAAGTTGAATGTTTTCCCCTTCAATCTAGCCAGTGACCAGATATCATTTCACACCGATTTCTCATCAATATTATTACAGTATAACAGCTTTGTAACAAGATCCTTGCCCTGGATTAAATAAAATCGTCTTGCATTAGAAAAGCACATAATATGGTAAAGGGAAACATTGCAAAGACAACAGTACAATGGCCATACAGACAAAACTGTGAACAGTGAATAAATACATAAAATAAATATCAGTGGGCTTAAGTTGTTAAACAAGCTATGCCAAATCATAGCCCTTAAACAGAATTGCAGGCATTCAGGTCAAGGGGCCCGTAACTACAGATAAGAGGCCACTGTCCACTGATAAGATCACTTTTGACTGGATGTAGGAACAAATTTTCCATAGGCAGCATCACGCTGCCAAAACTGTAGCAATAAATGATGTAACCAAAAGCTACAGCTTGGGACAGGAAGCAGGAGCGCAGTCCATTGTGAAGTGAGATTCATAAACCATGAATCAGATTTAAATTGGATTTAAATTTCAAGAGCACTGACAAAAAGTATCCCAATACTGACAAAAACAAGCTGTAATGTCATAAAATTTGGAACCCTTTCCTTAGCAGACCACTAATAGTCTGCAAAGGACTAACAGTACATGAGCAAGGTTCACATAAAATGTTTTTAATGGCTGGTAGGCTTTATATCAGTCTACAAGCTTGCCCCATCCTGTGTGATTTATTTGTCCACAATAAACAGATCCAAAGTCCATCCAAAGTTATGGTCACAGGCTTGGATGCGAGGCTGTGATTCCGCTAAACGCAGATTCGGCTTACCTGATGGTTTGGTCACGTTCAGGCCCCACCAACTTGTAAAACTCGTCCAGGGCAGTTAGGTCCCCCTCATTGAGCAGCGAGGGTCCCCCCGCCCCTTGCAGAAGCTCCTGCCTCACACTCTCCTCCCCCAGCCGATCCAGAAGGAACTGCAGCTCCAGAACTTTCTTCAGCCGTTTCTGCTCGGCCTCCTCCCGCTGCAGCTGCTCCCGTCGGGCTGCTTTCTTCACAGCCTTCTGGATCTGTTTGGGAGAGCGGAAGACAGTTGAATATAAACCTCTCAATGAAAGTGTGTTAATAGGCCATAAATGTGTGCACTGAAAACACAAATTAAGGCCCGTTTACCATTTTATTTTGTTTACAATTTTATTAAAATATATTTGCACAAAGTAGTTCCAAAGATTTAAAGAAGAGACAAGTTGTTTGGACAAGCTAGCTACACGCTTATGTAAAACAAGGTTTGTACTGAAACCTGCCGCATATATCGGCTCATTTGTTTCACTGATATCAGGTAACAGACCACAATTCACAGGAACATTTCTGTTTGAATGGACTGCATGCTTTCTTCCAGGCTGCTTATAGCCATAAATCAAGAATTAGGCTATATAACATTTTCAAATTAGGCCAGATAGAAATTCAGAACCTTCCAGTCCTTGTAAGTGTACTCACATCTTGTCCCAAGGCCAAAAAGTTTTTCAACAGCTCCCGGGCAAACTCCAAGTTATTAGTCACTTCTTGGTACTTTGAAAGGGCTTCCTACAAGAATAAGAGGGAAATGGGTTAGAAAGCCTGAGCAGCAACAGCAGAACTAATGGACTGAACAACAGCTACAACATGCTGTGAGACCAAATGACACAAGCTAGCCCCATTTTCAGCATTCGGTTTCTGTCGACTAGAACGAACTAAATAACCCCCCGCCCCCAAGAAAGAAAGAAAGAAAAAAAAAAAACACACATCAAAACAAGATGCCACAAAAATATCACCACGTTATAAATCATGTCACATCGTTTAAAAAGTAATCTGCGACAAACAAGCATTTCAAATACAACTTTCACACAGGGCATAGGCATGTACACTGTGGAAGCATTTCAAAAACTGTAGCTGAGCAAGGACAGCCAGCCATGGAACAAAAGGTTTTTTCACCCACCAGCTGGTCCTGGTTGAGACGCTCTCCTTTGTTATGCCTGGCCTGGTAGTCATCAAGCTTGCCCTACAAACAGAAAGGCACCATACCCAGATTAGCACGCAAATACTAAATAAATAAATAAAAATAAAAAAGTTAAGTCTGATACAGTACAATAAAACACAACAGGCATGATCAACCTGTGCATCAACAGGATGCACTTTATAAAATTAGGTCAGCAAAGAAAACGTTGGACATGGCAAGATCAAGCAAATAAAAACAAAGTACAACATAAAAACTTAAACATTGCACCGAAAAGATCAGAATGAGCAGAATGGGTTTGAGATAATCTCATCGGCAACACTGGCAAATAAATCTGAGGTGAAAGACTGCTTGGAAGACCGACCCGTGATACACTTGCGTTCATGCTGACAAAGGAGCATTATACACATATACTATGTAGCTGTACTACATATGTTAGAACAAGTGGCCTACTCAAGACCACCTGATACGAAATTGTAGCAACAAGCTTATAAACAATAGACAACATTTCACAGCAGTCATTTTTCCAAGGCAAGTACAGGTGTTACCACTAAAGATTCTGATTCATTGTAGCAGAATCAGATGCTTATTAATAGAAAAAGTGAGGTCTAAAATAAATAATTATTTTACAGGAGGTTGATAATTTTCAATTTAATGTGAACAAGGCTATTTTGGAATGGCATGGATTATGAACAGAAGAAGAAAACGAAGCACAGATTCACAGATCACTACACATTTTCATTAAGGTTTTCACGTTTTTATTACATGTAGATACACTGTACGGGATATGTTATGAACCAAATCTGAAGGCGGCAGTGTAATCACGCTGAAGCTCCTGACTTTAGATCTGTGCCAAACACAGAATTTGTGTCCAAAGGCGCTTAAGCAGTCTAATTTCGTTACGTACCAGGCCAAGCACCTGCCGGAATACAGCTCTGTTATTTAGAGACCTAACGATGCTTGGCATCCCAGCACAGCATTGTACGCAAACTCACAGCGGAGAGATTACAATTATAAACGCAGTCAATGCCTGCCCTAAACACGTAACACTATCCTAATCCATCCAAAACTCAACAGTTTGAAATATTTCTAATCTAAATCGTTCTACATCATTCAGCTGTTTAGGCTGGGACGCCATATTAGTTTTAGTCCATGTGCCGTTTTTTTCGTAGCGTTTAAGTAAACTCCAAACCAGCTGAGGACTTTAAGTTCTCACAAATCTCTTATGCGGTCATTTGCTCGTGACAGTTACATTTTATAAATGGATACTTGATAAAAGAGCATGAGCCATTTTACTACGTGTAGGTTCGGCTAACAAGTTAGCACTGTTGCTGGACTGCTAGCTCACCGGGTTTATGTGCTAACACTTCAAAATGAGAGGACGAAGTTGTTGAATGAATACAATAATCAAGCGACAGATCAGAGTTACTACAAATAGACAATCGAAACAAATGATTAGATATATGGCAAACAATAGTAAGAGGTTAACGAACTTCAGGACAAAGCCAACGATAAATATGACCAAGATGATAATGGAAAGAAGTCAACTTCCATCCCATGTCGCACAAAAAAAAAAAATGATTTTAGCACTTGAAAGATTTCCTTCCTTCATCACAGAGAAAGTACTATTAGAAAAATCTCACTGATATCCATAAAGAAGCATTGCAAAACCCATCCATAACCACTGCACAAGAAGCATTCTTTGACATTTCACCTCAGCACTTTCCCTTTAATGATAGACCAAACTGTAACAGGTTGTGATGCCCCCTCTAATGCATGGAAATTACACCACATACCTTTTTCTTCTCCATATTGCGGACTTTCTTCTCGATAATACCCAACACCTGCTTCATGGCTTCTGTATGGCCTCCAGATGTCTGGTTGTTGATGGTGATCTGGCCCGCTGATCCAGGAGCGGATCCCACCTCCGGGCTGGCGGACTTGACAGTCCTGTTGCCATTTGTCGCTGAGGGCATCTGTGAACACATTGACTTATCAGTAATGGTGCCAGTAATGCATCAAAGTTCAAGAGACAAGCAAGAGTGTCGATCAAACGTAGCGTAACGTGCAAGATTGCATTCCACTGAAAGTCCCCGAATCATAATGCCTGTAATATTTGTCGAATCAACCATGATCACTACCTCGATCTAAAACATGTTGAGGACTTGAGGTTGAGACCAGCGGAAGGCCTTCTCACCATCTGCATCATCGTATCTACACAAAGCGAATTTACCCAAATGCGCAAACCCGTGGATGCTGGCTTCTCAAAGGCCACTTTAAGCCTACTGAAATCGTTAGATTCAGGACGAAGTCTCTTACGCAACATTCACTTCGTTAACATGCGCACACACATATTTATTCATAAAATGAATTGCGATGATTATCGGTTCTGAGCATCTCTTCAAATAACGATTGGTAACGTGAATGATAGCTTGACGCGAGGCACAGACTGCAGCCATCGTCACCGAAGGAGCATCAGTTTTGGTCCTTTTACTTTACCTTTCTTACCTTAAGAACCTGAGGAAAAATTATTTGTATATATGTACAACGTCTTTTAGAAATTAATACATAAAGGCAAATATCCCACAAATAACTGTGTTCACAGTCGGCGCATTCAATCCAACCCAGGGTTCTAGCTCATTCTTTATCAAATAGCCTAGTATCTAGCCACGGCATGCTTTGCTAACTAGCATGAGGCTGCTCTTATTAACGGGTAGTTTTACTTTACCGGCTAATGTGAATTTCTAAGTATGTATTACATATACGGATCATTAACGATTCGCTCGTGATCTGTATGGCAAAAACAGACATCTCGGTAATACGATCACCTTGGATTTCATCAAAATGTCTCGTGATTTAACATAAAACGCAATGCGCTCATCGAAGCCAATCTGGTTAGCTAGCTAGCCAGCTAATGTTAGCCATCCTTACATGCAAGTAAGTAGCGTTTTGGCAGGGCTACTCAAATTAAGACCACTGCCGATTTAACGTTACTACTGATGAACGGTTTACTAAATTTTACACCCATAACTACCTTGTTGGTCAATCTGTCCACAAGGGAGTTGAATATTCGACTGGAGTTAAAAGAGCCTTGGCTTTAGTTGTGTTGCTTTATTTTCTCTTTCAATTTTCTGTGGGATCCGCCCCGCCGGCCTCACCGACAACTGAGATCGACAAGAGGGGGAGTTAACGCTTTATAACGCGAACGAAGGGCCCTTTGGAAAGCTGCCCTGGATGTGCCCGAACTGAAGTAGGACACAGACGTCCGTCTTCAGTCGTTAGTAGTGTTTACACTATCTAGTGTGTGTAGAAGCCTCTACGTTTTCTCCACAAATTGAAATGATCTAAACTACTGGTAAGGAGGACAAGGTCTTGACCAAGACCAAGAACTTCGTTTATGTCGTCAATGATTTACATTGATGTTGGGTGACAGTAGACTTTTGATTATGATTAAAGGCCTGCAGACTATAACTTAACAAAACATATTATTTAGTAGGCTAACGTTAATCTAGATCTATGTCCATGTCTGCGAGGGCACTATATTCACCAATATTGTGAGCCCTCCTTTGCAGATTCACCACCATCTGAATGCTTTAATGTGTGACTGGGTGCATAGGCCATGCAAGTGTGGCATGTAGGCATCAATGATGGAGGTTTAGCTAGCAGATTGTACTATGACAAAGATTGGCCCTCTTGGTGGAAAATGAGCCATCTCGAAGCTTTTGTAAAATGAGCAAAAAGAGCTTCTTTAAGTCCTCTTAAGCCTGTTGCACTAGGGTCCAATACATTGAGAAAACAGTAAATTAATCAAATACACAATTAGTAATGATTATATGGGTCGATTATGTCACAATTAAATAATCATAAAAACCAGAGCCATTGAATGAATGGAAAATATCTATGGCTCTGGTAAAAACTGTAAAACAGACAGAAAAAGTGCAGCTCACTTGCTCTCACTTTGCAAGCCTATTGGCTCCTCATCAGACTTGCAGGACAAAGACTGTCTCCATTTTTAAATAGGTCATAGGTCACCTCACCTACACAGGTGTTCCCAATAAGTTAAGCTCCATTGTCTTTAACACTAGGAGAAAGGATTTTAGACAATGCATTATACACAAACAGATCTTGTATCACAAATTTCTATTTTATTTTTACAGTCAACACAGTTTGTTGAAACAGGGACCAGTAGCCCTACATTTTAGACAGACACATTATCATGATATACAAGGCTATAAAATGATCTTCTAAAGGGGCCCTTCAAGGCATCTCATACTTGAAAAATAGAATATTCCATGGCTTTTCAAATAAGCTATTGTAACAGAGGCCAGCTAGCTCGGCCAGCTTGGCGGCAGTGCATGTAAATTCTCATCTCCCAATTCCTTGGGGGCTTCTAACGGCTAGAATCGAGTTAGAAGCTCGGGATTTTAGCTCAGTGGTTAGAGCGCCCGCCTCCCACGCCGGGAGTTAGTAGCTTGCAGGGTGGCGGGTTCGAGACCAGTGTGCGGTGCGGACCACCACTGGCTACACTACGTCATCATTAATCAGTAGGCTATGACACCAACATAAATATCACAATCATCAAGTACTATACAGACATCAACATTAAAGACATTAATTCCACAATAGAGTTTCAGTGGTCCATCACAAGTAACGTCTGACACTAATATCTTCATTAAACTCTGGGTGAGTGTATGTGTAAAGATCCACCAAAGTTCTTGTGTGAGTAGCAAATTGTTCACTCCTCCAGCTCTTCTGGGACATTCCACTGCTTCTATATGCCTATCAATGTATGTAGCCAGGGGCAGTCCGCACCGCACACAGGTCTTGAACCTGCCACTCCCGTCTGCTACAACAAACCCACGACATGGTAGTCGAACACTCGAACCACTGAGCTAAAAGCTAAAAACTCAGCAGTTAGAAGCAGTTCTGGAAGGAGATTGGGTTGTGAGAATCTACAAGTACTGCCACCAACAGCCAAGCTAGTTGGCATCCGTTACATGTTCGATGCTACATCATGCCTTGCCATGTATGTCATGCCATGTACAACCGAATTCCAAAAAAGTTGGGACACTTTATAAATTGTTAATAAAAATGGAATCCAATCATTTACAAATCTCATAAACCTAAATATTGTTCACAATAGAATATAGATAACATGGCAAATGTTGAAAGTGAGACTTTTTGAAATGTTATGCCGAATATTGGCTCATTTTGGATTTTATGAGAGCTACACATCCCAAAATAGTTGGGACGGGTAGCAATAAGAGACCAGAAAAGTAAAATTTTCATATGAGGGACAGCTTGAGGACCCAATTGCAACTTATTTGGTCAATTGGCAACATGATTTGGTATGAAAAGAGCCTCAGAGAGTGGCATTGACTCTCAGAAGTCAAGATGGGCAGAGGATCACCAGTTCCCCAAATGGTGCAGCAAGAAGTAGTGGTCCGAGATCACAAAGGAGTTTCTCAGACAAAAATTGCAAAGAGTTTGAAGGTATAATCATCTACAGTGCATATCATCATCCAAAGATTCAGAGAATCTGGAACAATCTCTTTGCATAAGGGTCAAGGCCGGAAAACCATACTGGATGCCCATGATCATTGGGTCCTTAGATGGCACTGCATCACATACAGGAATGCTAAAGTAATGGATATCACAAACTGGCCTTAGGTCTACTTCCAGAAAACATTCTCAGTGAACACAATCCACTGTGTCATTCGCCATAGCCATCTAAAACTCTATAGGTCAAAAAAGAAGCCATTCCTAAACATGATCCAGGAGCACAGGCATTTTCTCTGGGCCAAGGCTCATTTAAAATGGACTGTGACAAAGTGGAAAACTGTTCTGTGGTCAGACGAATCAAAATTCAAAGTTCTTTTCAGAAAACTGGGATGCCATACCATCCGGACAAGGACAACCCAAGTTGTTATTGCTTATTGTTAGCGCTCATTTCAGAAGGCTGCATCTCTGATGGTATGGAGATGCATGAGTGTGTGTGGCATGGCCAGCTTACTCATCTGGAAAGGCACCATCAAGTCTGCAGTCCAGATCTTTCACCCATAGACAGCTTTTGGTGCATCATACATAGGAATACATGACAAAGAGGACCTAAGACAGTTGAGCATCTAGAAGCCTGTATTAGACAAGAATGGGACAACATTCTCTCCACAACTTCTCTCCACAGTCCCCAGACGTTTGCAGACTGTTTTAAAAGGAAGAGTGGATGCCACACAGTGGTAAATGTGGCCTTGTCCCAACTATTTTGGGATGTGTAGATGCCATGAAATTGAAAATCAACTTATTTTCCCCTTAAAATGATACATTTCCTCAGTTTCAACATTTGATATGTGATCGATGTTGTATTCTGAGTAAAATATTGAAATTTGAAACTTCCACGTCACTGCATTCTGTTTTTATTCACAATTTGTAAAGTGTCCCAACTATTTTGGAATTCGGTTGTATGATACTACATCATGCCTTGACCTCTGTGAAACTGGGCTTTTTTGACCTGCTTTCGAGTGACACTGGGAAGTTCCATAATTCTGTTTTTCAGGGATCTTGATGCTTTGCCCACATCAACCTATCCACATGGTCATAAATTGTAGATAAAGCAAATGTTTTGAAATAAAGGTTTAAGGTTGTTTTAAGGTCGCTATCGGCCATGCACAAAGGAAGCCTTTCTGAAGCAGAAAAGGGAGGATTCTAAATAAATGAAATACCCTAAACAGGACCCAAACGCCAAAATTTTGGTGTTGATGAATCTTTTTCATCCTTGACAAACATGCTAAAAAGTGAACTTCCCCTTTAAGTGCAACTCATATGGACAGAGTGAAGTTGAATATGTCTGTAAGCACACCAGTCTACTGCTCTGAACATGCTCTGATGACACAATCTGGTATTCCATCAGGCCATGTACTGTATGTTGACCTACCTGAAGGATTTCTGCACATCAGCCTATGTGACCATCAGGCCTGAATCAACAGAGAGGTTAGTGATTGGAGGGGGTTCTTTCTGGAGGGCCATGGTAACCTCAAAGTGGGTATAATATTTTGTTTACATTTTTTCCTATCAGATGCATAGACTCGGTCAGGATTGAGATCAATCAGGAAACAGGTTTAATCTTAACAGTGGTGTGTCAATGAAAAAATACAAGATTCACTTCAGAAGTTCTACCAGCATCTCAAAGTTATATGAAACACTCGGGCGATTCTAGGTTCTGAACTTTGGGGGGCTCAGCCCCCAGAGCTGATAGTGGCTCCTGGTTTGAACGTCATGCTTTCTAATGGCTATAGATTTACGCATTTTCAATCAAAGCAACAAGGTATGAAATCAATCCAACCACAAGCACAACCCCCCCTTAATGTTGTCACTTGATAAGACCTAACTAATGTTTGTAAAAACTTGTAGGCCTATGATAGTAATGGTCAGCTTCATGGTAATAGTAAAGTAAGTAAGGATAATACAAGGCCTACTGCATGAGCAAAGATGTCTGTTTTTTGGAGTGTTAATGCTTTGGTGAAATGTGAGTGATAAGGGAAAACTTCAGCCTATAGCACTAGGCTCTTTGTTACTGTAGTTATCCGTAAATCAAACATAGGCTTCATTCTTGAAATGGAATTATTAAACAATCCATCTAGATTCTTTCCAGTGTATCAGTTCACTATCCATGCCTTAGATAACTTCACCAAGGTAGGCTCTTTGCCTTTCATTTACGCTATAGACTGACCTTGATCATGGTTGAATACTTGTTAACCGGGCTCTTGGCTATTTTCAGGGTAATTATCATACTTTCAAGCTCATTCAGGCAATACCTGCAACCTACAGTATATGGCTTCCAATAGCTTTAGAATAAAAAAGGGAAAGGGGATTTATTTTGATATTTTATTCCTAGTTTATAAAGAAGGTGCAACAATAAGGCTGCAAATTTCTTTCCATCAGGGGCAGTCCTAACCACTATGATGCCCTGGGTGAACGGGCACCTTATCTGTCGAAATACAATGAAGCAAAACTGCGTCAACCGCAATTTTTATTTTTTGCCGTTTGCAAAAAAAATGTCCATGTGACAATCAAAGTGACCATGATTTTGAGGGGGCTTGAGCCCCCCAAAAATGGCCTAAAATGGCCACTGGAAACACTTGAACTTAGTAGGCCTGTATCTTTTCAATTCAAAAGTTGCAGTTGTCTTCCCTGACCCAGCACTTGAACAGTAGTCACAGGGGTGGCCTTATTGGGATTGTTGTCATAACCCCACAGGAAGGCACTTATTTACATATTAGTAACAACAAAACACCATTGGGTGTAACACAGGAATTATTCTTGGTTTTAAGTCCAGGAGCCATATCAAAATGATGTTTAAACAAACAAGAAACAAATGAAAGAATAGATATACACGCAGTACATACAGCTGATTCTGATTCTCAATTCGTTAAACTTTGATTTATCAAAAATATTCTCAAATGCAATTTTATCATTTCAACTAGAAAGATTGTGATTTGTGATTTGAAATGGTCCATTTTTGCTAAATGGCGCCCTCTTTGGCAACCCTTTTGAACTACAACTGTTGATTTTTGACATATCACACTTTGTTCTAGCTTATTTCTTTTTTTATAATTATATTTATTTACATTTTATGTTACATTACAGATAGCATGCCAGTGCCTTTTATGTACAGCTTTAAACAAACATAATATTCATATTATAGCAGCATCTATCTCTACACTCACACTTCTGTTACATCTTCACACAATCAACACAAGCAGAACAGCATCTCTCCATGATCACTGATTCCTGCACGATCACTCACACTTACCCCCATTCACACACATTTACCCTTCTGCCCACTCATACACATACTAGACACATTCGTTCGTTACACACCAACCATCATCTAATATCTCCCGCCTCCCCCTACACCTAGACATACATACATAAACATATACACATAGACAAGCACATGCACCCTCCCTACCCACCCCAACCCCAGTTGTCTGTCCCTGTCCCACCCATCATCCAACCGCCTCAACAATGCAATCACAGTGCTTCAAAGATATCCTGCCACACTCTGATAAACTGTTTTTTCCTATTTCGATCCTCATATACTGTTTTTTCTATAGTTAAATAATATTTCATTAGTCCCTTCCATTCCTCCAGGGATGGGCCTTGTCTATTCTTCCAATGTTTTAGTATCAATTTTTTGCAGATTAAGGACGAAAATGTAACTTTCCACCCCATGGGATATTTTATTTTATCTGTGCTCTGAAACATATTTTGTAGTATTGTAAATCTAATAGTTTCTTTACAAACCCCATTTAGCCAGTTTTGGATAGCTACCCAGAATGTCTGAATTTTGGGACATTCCCAAAAAGCATGTATTAATGTATCTTCCTGTACTCCACATTTTACACATAGCCTAATTTAGAGGCAGATGAGTCAAATTTATGTATTTTAGATTTGGTATAATATATTCTTGTCATAAGCTTATATTGTATGATTGTTCTAGCTTATTTCACCAGTTCTTTCTATTTAAATGTAGGTTTAAGATTTGCATGAAGGGTACAGCCATGTTTCAAGCTGATGAACCGTTGTGACCATTCGGAACTTCAACAAAGACAAAGTAACTTTTTTTCCCCTCATTCTGTCTTGCCTTTAAATGCCCTGCACATTAAGTGCAGCTTTGTTATTAGAGAAAAATAGTTTCATTCTAAAAAATATATATTGATTCATTGTAATCAGTGTAGGCCTAGTAGTGTAGTAATGTCCTGATGACTTCTAATCAAAAGTTTAGATCAAAAAGAATTTTGCATGGATCAAAGTGTGCAGCCTTTAGCCAAAGTCAACCTCATTCATTTCTCTAATGTCAAAAACATCTACAACTGCAACTGTACAACTGTAAACAGTTGTTCAGGTATCCTTTGAATTTTGCATGAACTAGCACCATCTGACTGTCTTATGATATGTTACAGTAATTTATGCCACTACTTCTGTATTTGTAGTGCATTTAAAGCAAAGCTGCTTTTGTCAAATCTAAAATATTCCATGTTTTATTTAAGAAAAAGATCACTTGTACAGTCCAGCATAATGATCTGATGTGATCAGTATTTTTCTGCCAGAATGGTCCACATGGGGTGTTAGAGAGATTTTGAAGGACTGATAATGGTCTTTGGTGTGATATAAATATTATTTTACTTATTGGGTTTTTTGTGTACACATTTTGACTGCTGGTAAAATTTGAACATTAATGCTGAGGGCTAAGCCTAGCTAAGCTGCCTTCAGAAATTAGAAAACCAAAATGACTATTCCATGATGAGTATACATAGCTCAGCTTTGAGCTATTAAACTAAGAAAAATGTGGTTGGTATAAATATTACTTCAAAATAAAAAAAAAAAAAGAGTTTTTCTGTGTAATAAAAAGACCTTGTGCATGTGACAGCAGTATGTTTTGTATGACAGTTCAAGTTGGTCAGCAGGGGGTGTTAGAGATCTGTTAGAGGGCTGTTGCTGATCTTTATGTTTCTATCTACGGCTCTGTGTACATTTTTACTGGTGGCAGAATGGGAACATTCATGCTGTATTGAAGAGGGCTTCCTGCTAGAATTAAGTTCTAGTAATAGTTTAATAGTAATAGACATTTTATATTTTTATCTTTTTTAGAAGTCAATAATATAATTGCATAGATAGGTGGACATGATTGGTAGACATGTTCAATTTCAGGAATCCCTGCAATTAAGTCTCATTAAAATCGTATAGGGAAAAATGATTTAAATGCTAGTGTCTTCAATTCTTTTCAGCTTATGGGCAGCTGTTACTCTGGCTAATGGGCTTTTAAATCTAGATCTGTGTTTTTACTGTCTGTGACATTCTGTTGTGCAAACAAAAGAGAGAGCCAAGGAATGTGGAATCTGCTCCCATATGATAGAGTTTGGCAAATACAGGAAACAGTTAACATGGCTGCGCTGCTCTTTGATTGCACTGTCCTATTGAGAGCATGTTTTCAAGGGGATAATAGCGATTAGTGGAGAACCCCACAGGGAAGAGAAGATCCCTTTCAATGAGTGACTCATTTCCGCAGGCTGCTGTGTTTCACTCGGAGAGAGGGACACTCCTATCTTATGCTCAAAGAACACTGTCAGGTCCATTATGGATAGCGGGACAGCAGAGAGGGGAGTGGAGACCAGACTGAGTTGATCTGTGTTTTAGTTTTCCCTTTTGTCAAAACTACTAGGTCAACTGGGACGGGGCAGTATTTAAATGGAGCCAGTAATCACCTTATTTCAGATTAGATAGGAAACAGTTGCCTCACAATTGCTCCGTTCCAAAGAATGTGCTATCCAAGAGTCAACAATAAAGCTTGGCTCACTACTTACAGGAAATGAGTCTGTTATGTCTAATCAGCTGTGATGGATTACCATATCTCCTTCAGGCCAAACAACAGATAAATGTCTAATTAGCACTGACCAGGTCCTGCCACCTCACCAAACCAAAAATTAGGCTTCTGTATACAGTATGTACCACCCATCTTTCCATTTTTCCACAGGCATGTGACCGGACATTCCGTGCGGCAAAAAAACAATAAGCCTTCTAAAGTTCATGGACAATGAAGTGTGAAATAACCTCTCTGACTGGCCCCAAACAATGCAGCTAATCTAGATTTTCATACAGGATAATAAGTCTTATATTGTGCTATAGTGTGCCCCGAGAAAATGTCATTGGACAGAGCTGTTTTATTGTCATTGATTGTGTTGGCAAGCAACTCAGAAAATGTAGTTAACTAAACTACCAGTTACTCCACATCAGAGGAATCTTCACGACACTAAAACTACCCCATGACAAAAAGTTGCAAGTTAAGTTACCGAAAAATGACAGAAATACAGTAGTTTACATGTGAAATTACTTTATAATGTACAATCAAGGACTATGAATAAATCAAATATTCCAACTTAGTGACTAGGGTTTTTGAAGCTTCTGGCCAAAGCTGGAATGTGCATTATATCTCCTCCATAAACACCCAAATATTAGACGATATTTTTTTAATGACAGCATAGTGGTGGGGACTTTTTGTACTTTTGCTTGGTCCATCAGCCTGAGGTCAAGCAGAGAGGGTAAAAGTGTCTGGTATTCAATGATCTTTGGTGTGAGAGCATTTTTTATTCAGGTTGTGAAATGAACACAAAGTTGTCCCAGTTGTCCACCCCAGTCTAAATCCTTTTTGAAAAGAAAAATTAAGTATGAAATAATTATTCCAATGTTTCAGAACACTGTGACCAATCTAGCTTCTTGCAAGTTACATAGGTAACACTTTATTTGAAGGTACCGTCATAAGACAAACATGACACTGTCATTAACTATGACATTACACATAGTGGAGCATAACTTGATCTGATTCCAGTGACTTACCAGTACTTTATGTAGGCCTAATAGCTCAATGCTAATCATTTGTCACAATACAGAGTGACTGACGTCACGTACAGTCTTTATGCTGTAGCCTATGTTTAATCTCTAAATAACATTGTGACTATAGCAGTCTACGGTAACACTTTATTTGAAGACTGACATGACACTGTCATTTATGACATTATGTTGTCAAGAATCTGTCATAAACTTAATAAACCTGTCATGACTTATGACAAACCTTTGTACTAACCCTAACCATGACAAAGTACCCGGGTGACACTTAATGACAGAAGTAATAACAGGTGTATAAAGTTTATGACAGATTCATGATATCATGTTATAGTTAATGACAGTGTCAGGTCAGTCTTATGACGGACCTTCAAATAAAGTGTGACCGTTACATAATAGCACTAGGATAAATATGGATGAAAATGAAGAGAATTAAGTTTATTTGGATGTGAATGAGTGTGGCTGCATGTTGATTGAATGGTCATGAAACCTCTTTAATGGTGCAGGAACATGAAATACACAGCAAATTTTCTCAAGGTTAAGTTGATATTACTGTACAGTAGGCATTTAGTATATTCAAAGGCAACTATCATTAGATTCAGATGGTTTATGCATGTCATTAAAATTAGTCTTCAGACATGTTATATGGCCCAGATCAGAAACTGTGCAGAAGTGTAAGGAAAATCTGACTGTATTGGCACTGACCCATTCTTATGATACCTTTATGGCTATGTTGTGCTTGCTTTTGACAGGATTGTCCAAACTAAAAGATAGCTTTTAGGATTATGTGTTTAAAAATTAATCTGATTCTTTTGCATATATGTCTTTGAAAAAAAATAGCCTGCGGTATGGTATAATGTGAACAGTGAATAATCAATGAAATCTTATTATAATGTAGGCAAGTGGAAGTGCCTTCTTGCTGGTCAGAACAGTTTCTGTTACACCGCTGTCATTTTCAAGTGTGTGCTTTTCATTATAGGAAGTCATGTGGGGAAACGGCATAAGAAAAATATCCATCATTTCTGGCCCATCATCTCCTGTGTGTGGCATGAAGAGGAAATTGGAGGGGTTTGTCCGCCACACAACCACACTCGGAGACTGACAGGCATGGGTTTCTGTGGGACTCCTAGCCGCTGCTCCAGTGCACATATCAGGTGAGCCATCTGGGGTGTACCCCGCCTATCAGGATGAGGCAGGATAGTGGGGCCAGGACAGCAGGAAGTCTCAGGCCACCCCCCTGCCAAAACACATCTATTCTTGCATCCTGTACAGCTTCTCTAGCACAGGAAACAGCTTTTGGGTCGCTCTTATAATGAGGGGTCTCTCCTAGGATTAGGGGTAATAAACAGGCCCAAACATAACTGAGTGTATCAGGTTAAAGTCGTAATGATAATAATGGTTTCTTGTAGCTTTGGGTTTGCATATAGTCTGGCCATGACCATCCCCTTGGTCTTCGCTTCACTTGGTACAAGGGTCTGGGATCTCTGACAAACAATTGCAAACTGGAGGCTTGAACTGTAGAAGTTCACGCAGTCGCGCGTGTTTGGCTGAACATACCCTATGTTATGCGTCATCTTGGTCGGGAAGTAAACTACGCTACAACAGCAGAAACCCGATGTAATCTCCCACAACTCCCCCCTTCTTCTCGCTAATTGGCTCAGGGTCGATGTTTTCAATGCAAACGAGGTCAATGGCCAGAATCTCAGACGGAGTCGTAGAGAGAGATGAAAATGGAGTGGAAATACTGTACATAGGAAAGTTGCATCCCATCCCTGTTCCACCAATGCAGTTTAATTGACATTTTCTAGCTTCCACCACACAGGTTCATGAGGTTGCCCCTTCTTCAATCTATTTCATCACTTCTCAATTTTGTGAAATTACAGTGTTTGTAGATTACACATAGTAATGTTGAAAGATTCATGCAGATGGAGATTATACACAAACAAATGCAAAACTGCAGGATCTTTATAATGCTAAACATTGCACTCTGGCTGCCCTTCCCAGTTGGCTACTTGTATGGCTTAACTACCACAAGATTCCCTCAAGCAGAGCAGCAGAGTAGAGCAGCTGACACAGAGCCTAGGGTATGGGATAGCCTGAACACACGTTTAGAAGGCTGGTTCTTTATCAGCAAGCCCAGTTCAACAGCAAGTTCAGTCCATCCCACCATCAGCAAGGCCTAAGGGTCTGGCTGGAGATAAGAGCGGGTTGCCCCCCCAACAGCACAAACTGAAGATGAGTGCAAAGCGATAGATTAGCCTGGGAGAGAGAGAGAGAGAGAGAGAGAGAGAGAGAGAGAGAGAGAGAGAGGAGGAGGGCACTTTTAGGGCAACATGTCTCTTTAGGCAAGCAACATGGAGATTTTGGCCTGTTTGATGTTGAATGAGCCTATGTTATCAATAGGCTGATGTATAATATTCAATTCTGCCAACCAAAATATTACTGTAAACTCAGTTTTGCCTACCACGCGGTTCCTTAAGCCTGTTATAGCTTAATGAAACATTTTGACAGTGTTATTAAGTGTTGGTTTGGTTCAGTTTGGTCTGCTGATGAACAGAGTTGAGAAACCAAAATATCACCAGGAAAATGAAGGTATAAACAACATCTCCAAAACAGGAAGCAGGAGGAAGCTGCAACAGCTGAACTGACAGGGAAAGTTATAGAAAACAGTTCATATACAGTATGACACAATAGTGAAAACAGAGATCCAGCTCACTGAAATATTAAATAATAGTCCTCTGTTTAAAAAAAAAAAAAAACTCCACAGAGGATTATCAGTAGCCCAATATGTTGATCTTTATTATTTCACTTTGAACATTCATTGATTTGCTCATACACACAATAGAAGTTTGGAACAAACAAGGTGAAATGAAACGTGCAGTCTGTTAAATGGGACTCGTGATTAGTTAAGCTATAGGCCAACATAGTGGTCACGACTCCCTGGAATTTCTTGCAGTGATCCATGCGAGTCTGTAGCTTGGCTATCTGCCTCTTTAAGAGCAATTTCCTCCCATTGTCAAATAGTCGTGAGCAGGAAGAGGGAAACGAAACCAGAACCCGGGGGGGCTGGACCATTTAAAAATACCTGATGTAGAATAACCAGGACAGATTTTCTTTCCTCTGTGGGACGCTACGCGAGGCATAACAAGGACGTGAAAAACGCCGGGGTCTGTTCGTCTTTCGCTGCAAGTAGCAGCCGACAGTCTACTGGCCAAGACGAACAATTGACCTCTGTAGGGAAATTGGCATGTTGTAGTCTATCAATTATTTCGGAGCTAGACAGACATTACGCGGGCATTTTTAACAACGGACCATAATTCGGGACATGTTTTTACTGAACAGCAATGAACTGTAAACATTTATGAAAATAATTCTTCATACAAGGACGGAGTCATGATATCCACTGACTGCTGAGAGACTGTGCAGGTGCTGTATCAATTTGCTTACCAGACCGCGCGAAGGATGCGTCATGGCATGCCGCGATTTTAAATCTTCAAATTAAATGCAGGGAGAGAAAGGGGGTGTTCTCTCAGTGCGCAAATTTATTTAGACAGCAGCTTGATGCTCTGTCAGAAGCGTTTTGGAATGGCATCTACAATCGAAAGGAAGACATTGGAGACGAACGAGTGAGTATCTACAGTAAATATTTACTAGAAACGTTTTTTTCATGCTTCTCACTTTATTATGTACAGTCAACACTGCACTTGAAAAACGCTACATAGTTTGTTTTATTATAATCATTGAGCTTGACACACAAAGTCAGGCGATTTCAAAAAGCCACCCGTCGCCAAGGCTATTGTTTCACATGTCTGTGAACCAAAGCGTTCACATTTTCCATTGCGCATTTTGCTGCCGCTATACTTTTGTATTTGAGAACTGGCTTTAAAGGCTTTTGCGACAACTGCGTTGTAATGATATGGAACAAGTCTTACAACAGTAAGGAAGAAGAACAACACAACATTGCCTTATAATTTATTAAATTGCCTAACCACATTAATTGGATTGAGTATTTTGTGGTTATTAGGCTATGTGATGGACTGGATTAATGTGTTCAACATTTAAAACAAAATATTTGGTATTTTTCAAAACACACAACAGCTGAAATATTCAAATGAGTGTGACAAAAGCAGAAGTTCCCTAAAGTGAAATGAACAGTGTCACACCATCATGTGGACTAGGCAGCATGAGGGAGCTACTGATATTGTGAATTTTGATGCCAATGTAGGGCTGGAGCAACATCAATAACATTCATTTCATATACTGGAGTAGGCTATAGCTGGGACAGAGATTTTTTTGTGTTTTACCCATCCTTACTGGTGTTCCAATTTCTCAGGGAACCTGTGGACGAGGTGCTCCAGATGCCGCCATCGCTGCTGACCTGTGGCGGCTGCCAGCAGAGCATTGGCGACCGTTTCTTCCTGAAGGCGATAGAACAGTACTGGCACGAGGACTGCCTGAGCTGTGACCTGTGCGGATGCCGCCTTGGCGAAGTTGGCCGGAGGCTCTACTACAAACTGGGACGCAAGCTGTGCCGACGAGACTATCTGAGGTACAAAGTAGTTACAGTTGCAACAAACTTCTGTTCTGTTTGTCTACTCACAGCTGGACAAAGCATCTGAAGTGATTTGTTCTCCATACACATGACGCATTTCAATTAAGCAAACTTTACGGCAGGACTTGGTGAATACACTGGCACTGTCAATGCAGTTTTAACATGCTTGCCTAACCTTCTTCAACTTCCTGTCCATGAGTAGTAAACAAAAGTTGGACAATTGCCTTTCTGAACTTTTTGAACTCCTAAGCCCCTACTTTATGTGGTGCCAAATGTTGCCCACTGATAAGTTGGTTGTAATAACCAACATTCATACACTCTTAGTAAGACATACACACATGTACTATTCACCAATTGCTTGATAAGACAGCTGTGAATTAGACATGAAGAAACAACCCATATTGATTATTGTGTGTGTGTGAGAGGGGTGGGTGCTGATCTCCTGAATATGAAAACTGAAATTGTATTAGTAATACAGTAGTGAATAGCATATGTTGCGCAATATCAATATGCCATTAGAGACCGATGAGTGTTCTACTGCACTTATACAGTGCAATAGTTACAAACGGCTATATATAGGCCTACTGTATGGAGAGATTATGTGTTACATCAGCCACTCCATATTCTGAGAAATTTGTGACACTATGTGATTACACATAGTTCACTGAAATCAGATCAAGTCATGCTCCACTTGGAATCCATGTACTGTACAATGATTAGCCCCTGATGATGTGATAGCTAGATTGTTAAAGGATTAATATATTGAATGACAAATGAAAATTGTATTTTGTTAAGAAGGTAATGTATGTATGATTACAAACTGGTGAGTGTGTTTTGCTGTAACCTAGAGTAGGCTGCTAATAGTCACAATGTTATTTAGAGATTAAACATACTGTAGGCTACAGCATAAAGACTGTACGTGACGTCAGTCACTCTGTATTGTGACAAATGTTTAGCATTGAGCTATTAGGCCTACATAAAGTAATTCAATGGAATCAGATCAAGTTATGCTCCACTATGTGGACTCTAGTCTCATTATAACCCTTTTGGAATCCATGAATCCTTCAACATTCAACTTACCAGTATTCAATTGACAGAAATATTGACTAAAATCTTGCTCATCCTGATATCCTTTCTCTCTTGTTCCTGCAGACTATTTGGCCAGGACGGGCTCTGTGCATCTTGCGATAAGCGGATCCGTGCTTTCGAGATGACCATGCGCGTCCGGGACAAAGTCTATCACCTGGAGTGTTTCAAGTGTGCTGCCTGCCAGAAGCACTTCTGTGTGGGTGACCGCTACTTGCTCATCAATACAGACATTGTTTGCGAACAGGATATTTTTGAGTGGACAAAACTCAACAGCAATATGTAGACGATTGTTTCCTCGCCCTTCGCCATTGGGTTCCCTTCGCCACTTCTGCTAAATGACTGTCAGTATTGAAGAAGTGGTGACTAAACGTGCCACTCTTTCGGACTCCTGCAGAAACATGCTTGAGCAACTGAAGCTTCGGTCTGTCACCAGGGTGACCAGAATGTTTCACCAGGAACCTGGCATGTGGCCCTGATAAAAGCCTTGTTTTGATGAAAGCAAAAAGGACATTGTTTTGATACTGGCAATAATGCAGTAGTTCAAGTTATTTGTTTGTTTGTTTGTTCATTTAAAGATGTAAATATTGTAGAGATGACAGCTTGTGCTGAGCATCCTTCAGACTTGTCTATAAGATTTGACAGCTTTGTTAAAATTATAAAATAAAAACATTTACAATTTTTCTTTTTAGCATTTTATTTTTCAGATTATGTACTTTGTAAAAATCCTGAAACATCCTATAAATCATTGCATTTACGGTTTTTACATTTACATTAGGCCTACTGCATTTTGAAGCTTTTGTCTTCATTTACTCATCATCTTGATTGACACATGCCATTTCCAGTTACCATTATAAATGTGGTGAAAACAAACAAACATTGCATTCATACCAGAAATCACTACAGTACATGGCCTACCACAAAAAAAACAATACTATGTTGAATGCCTCCCTGCTATTCTTGCATTCACCAGAAGAGGTCACAAGTGTACTACATTTGGCATCTATTTTTCTGCAAATTTATTGAAGGCCTATCAGATGGTGTTTATTGTCCACAGGGGAAATTTTACAAACAGATTTCCCCTGTGAGCAGTAAAGACTATCCATCTATTTTAGGGGTACTTCTCCACATTATAATTCATGTTTCACAGTAGAGATCCACTCTGAAACTGACCCTGCTTTACCTAAATTATAGGGAGATTGGATGATGTAAAATTACTGAGGTGTGTGTGTGTGTGTGTGTGTGTGTGTGTGTCAGAAATAGAGTGAGAGAGAAAGACAAACATTTTTAATATTTGACCCAGCAAATAAGCAAGATAAAAATCAAACATTTTTTGTCCTTGCTGTTGGCATGAGCCCATTTATCTTATATTTTACAGGAATTGACATCAGAACCAGTTAACCCCCACACACCATCATCATGAGGTCTATTTATGACTAGTACTGAGGGCCACACGAAGCATGGAGGGAAGTCAATCTGTAATATTGCTATGAATTCATCATTTACGTTAAGTTGGTCTCTCGCGCATTCAAAGTCTTAGTCCCAGTTGGCCAAAACGCTTCCTGTCAGTGGATATTTAGGGCCAGCAACTTCAGAAATGCAGAAATGAAACTGTAGTGAGATGAACTTCCTGCCATGTCATCACAAGTTCTCAGTTTGCTAGTCCTCCTTGCACTGGTGTCCTTTCAGGTTTCATTGCCACCTGATCCCAGAACAGAATCATGGCATCATCTGTGCACTCTTATGTAATGCTGGTGAATTTCGTTCTCAGGTCAAGGAAAGTGTCATGCAAAGCCAAGACAGGAGTCCTGTCTTTCACTTTAAGTAGTGACAGGCGGACAGGCTGACGGACAGATGGATAAACAGATATGTAGAAACAAAAAAGAGACCATACTATAGCTCTCTCTCTCTCTCTCTCTCTCTCTCTCTCTCTCTCTCTCTCTCTCTCTCTCTCTCTGGAGTTGTGCTTTCTGGTAGTGATTCAGAAGATGAGGTCTCTAACACAAATAACACAAATTTGTCCATTTAGTTAGAGCAACATAGCCTCAAAATCTAGACGCCCCTGACAGCAGCTAATGGAGTTTGCTGCCAGGGACAGTGTAGCAAGTCCCCATTGACTTTCAAGCTTGATAACCTAAAACTGAATTTGCCAATCTCATTGTGAAGAGAATTCCTCTGTGCTCTCATTGGTGGTAGCGCTATCTGCTGTCTTGTGTGCAGACTAGAGGGTTTGAAAGACAGCCGTTTATCTTGCCGCTCTTGCCAGTGGAGTTTCCCCAGAGCCAGCATCTTGCTGTGGGTCTGTGCAGGGCTGGGGTAGAAGCAGCAGCACGCAACATCAATGTTTTTGTGTGTTGTGTACAGATGGGGGTGTGATGGAGGTAGCAGCAGTGGTGAGTGGACTCACTGGACTGTGTCCTTCAGCATTGGTCTGAGGCTTAGACAGACAGACAGGCAGACAGACAGATGTCTCAGAATAACAGGGATCACAGCCTGCAAGTTATCAAAGTGATGACTTTGACAGAAAATCATCGTTACCTTTTGGGTCCGTGGCAGCACCATCCATCTTACTTTTGTGTGCTTGGTTCCTTAGTATAATCCCATTTGTCAAGGGCCTCTACCCTGCCCTGCAAAACATCCTCTTAACTTTGTTCTGATCATGACAAGTAATAATTTTTAACAGTTAATCTTAATGTGTTGAGTGAAATACTTTATCTTTTACTTCAGCTTTTATATGTCATTTGAAATGGTATAAATCTGGATTTTATTTTGATATACAACTATAACCAGACGGTTCGACAGTAACTGCAGTTGTAGATCACACAAAACCCAAATACAAACAGATCTCTATGATTGAATTTGAAGACCTCCGGAGTCCTGCGTGCTTGGAATGGCTGTGGTGACATCTAAACACGCCATTCCGGGTCTGTTGTACATATGTTGACAGGTGCCTTGATCAAGGTATCCAGTGTTAGACCCATTCCCAGGGTTCAGGAAGTTCAAGGTGACTTGGAGACTTGTTTCTCAGTCATCATGCCACAGGATCCATTTGAGAACAGCTCAGACACAGGGGGCAGCTGGGGGGGTGGTGGTGGTGGGCGGCTGTTTGTGGGGGAAAAAACTGCTTTCAATCCCATGGATCTTGCCCCAACCGCCTAGGCTGGAGCTGAGTCTTACCAGAAGCCATCACTGACTCAGACACTGGGCTCCTTCACTGTGCGTCTTGTGTCATCTCTCTCTCTCTCTCTCTCTCTCTCTCTCTCTCTCTCTCTCTCTCTCTCTCTCTCTCTCTCTCTCTCTCTCTTTCTTGCTCTCTTTCTCCCACCCCCACCCCTGCCACAGCTGCACACAAGGCAGGGAGTGTAGCTGCGTGTTTGTGTGTACAAGAGAGGCCTGCAGCATGTCTACTTGTGTCGCCAGGCGAGCACGCAAAAACACACAGGCACACCACACACGCACACACACACACACACACACACACACACACACACACACACACATTGAGAGGCAGAACTCAAAAACAACCATCTTCTGACTATATGGAAACCCAAGAAATTTAAGGTGGATGTTAATATACTTTTCAGCAGCAGAGGGTGCAATATCTCTGAGTAAGAAAACTTTGAAGTCGCATGATTTTTGGCTACTTTTTTCATGTTTTATTACATACATGCAGTTAGTGTGATCCATATCTGTAATGAAAATGGATCAGAAAGGTCAACATCTGTCAATTGCTTTGACCTTATTAAAACCTGACATTTGGTCATGGTGCTCCAGTCATGCTGTCCTGGGATTTGGGTTCTCTTTTGCTAAGGAATCCACATTGTAATGCCAAAGAACAGATCCTTACATACACAACTCACAACCTCCAAATAACTTTTTGGGAGTTACTCAGACTTTGCATTCATACATACTTTATGAGTGTTGTGTAATTACAAACAGGGAGAATGTGGTGGCTCTTGTTCAGACATTCCTCTGTCTATTTCAGCTTGCCTTGGGAGGCGATAGGCGAACGTGTGACGGCGAGAAGTCTAGCTGGCGGGTGCAGCTGATGATGCTGAGTGCAAACAGCATCTCTCTCTGCATTAGCAGTGGTGAGTAATGGTGGTTCATCCTGTGCTGTTCACACTAATATATGGATGAACCCAATGACTGTGTACTGCTGCGGTGAACTTATAAGTGATGGTGGGGCCCTTGTGTCTTCTTTTGGCTTTTCTCTCTCTCTCTCTTTTTTTCTTTCTCTTATCTTATCCTCAGTCCTCTCCAGTTTCCCTTCCTGAGTTGTGTGACTTTTTTATGTGTTCTCCTCCACTGTATCCTTTGGCTCACGTTCACACCTCTAGCTTTTGTTTGTTTTTGCTGAAGATACTCCCTGAAAAGTTAAACCGATCTCGTCGTCGCAACATTATTTTCTTTTCTGTCTTCCTCTAATTGATTATTTCCAGTCTCTCCTTTGTGATGTATTATGTGTTTTCTGTGCTATCTTGTCTCCTCCTATCGAAATTCATCTTCATGGTGTCAAGACGCGAGCTACGTAATGGAGCTGGAGAAATTAAACATAATATAAAGCGTGTCGCTAACATCATATGAAGTTGCGAGCACTTAGGCATTCTAACATCGCCCATCCTGTCTCTGTCTGGGTAGAGGACACAGTGTTCACAAAGAAAAGAAAATTCTCTTTAGGACCAGACAAATAAATGTACAGTCAAGATGCCTTGAATGCGTGGATATGGACAGCTTGTATACACTCCCCTCTCTAGGACTGGGGTGTGCAAACACGTTTGGGATTTGCATTAACGGCAATAATGAATCTTTTTAAATCCTCCTGCTGACTGTTTCTCATAATACAGAAGTTCTAAAGATAATCACTATGCGGGGGGATCCAGTGGCTGTCTGCCACATGTGAGCCTTGTCCAGCCTTGTCTGGTCTGACATGGTGCCCAGCTGGGGGACTGGGCAGGATAACCATGATTACCACAGACATCCATCACACACAGCCCAGCGCAGTGCAGCCATACGCGTGCAAGCCGAGAAGGCAGAGGCGGGCCAGGGCCATTAGTATGCGGTTAGGCTGTGATTTTCACTCTCGCTCTCAAAGCATCATCACTCCAGTGATAAAGAAAGCTGGGGCCTACACCAGGCGTCTGAGGAGCGAAATTTACTCCCCTGGCCTCTAATGGGGAGTGTGGGGGAGAGGGGGAGGCTATTATGGGATGGATAGAGAGGGGGGGGGGGGGGTTCTGAAGGGATTAAACTCTTAAGGGCGGTGACGTGAGGCAGAATGAATAGTTTTGACATCATTGTCGACGGGCGTGTGTACTACACGGGTGGTTGTATGTCTCTGGGAGTGGAAACGTTAGCATCAGTGATAGTAGTGTGTCTGTGTGTCTGTGAGTGGACGTTTTAGCATCATTGATAGTTATGTGTGCACGTATGTGTGTGTGTGTGTGTGTGTGTGTGTGTGTGTGTGTTGATTGTATGTCTCTCTGTGTGAGACAAGAGTACTGTAGATAGGCCTTCACATTCCCATCAACTTGAGAGGATGACTGATCAAATGACACTATCAACCCCCCCCCCCCCCTCCACAATTCTCTCACAAACATGGGTGGGGGGATGTAGCAGATGAGACCAAATGCTGACGCAGCTCTGCTGCTGGATATAAATCTCTCACAATCCCGTCGATGGCTTTTACACATGTTTCTTGGATAGTAAGTCATTTTCTCTCTCAAATGATCACCATATGTGAAGGGTTGTTGGATCCAACCGACACAAGGACAGTGTGCATGGAGATTCACCCCCCGGGCTCACCTCACAGCGAGGAGAAAGTGTTCTGAGACCCGCTAGAGCTTTGTGGTGCTACTGGAAAAGCCCTTCGGAGCACCTTTTCTAGTCCGTGTTTTTCAACGGCAAAATGACTGTGTCCATTTCTTTTTTTTTTTTTTAAAGGAATTATTCAGGACTGAGTATGACTCTGTGCAAAAGAACAGATTCATTCCAGACTGTTCATTCAGCGGAATATCCCAGCATGTTCAAAGTGTTTTTTTTTTTTCGTTTTTTTTCAATAGAAAAGAAATATGCTTTCCCTCGAGACAAAAAGCATCTTGTTTGTAAACATCAGCAACAGCATGCCCTGCCAAGAATTTTGTAACGTTCTTTTCGCCACACAGACACTGTGGCATCTTGTTGTTGATGATGTTTGTCATTGTTGATATTTCCCTGTTTCATGTATTTTGGGATGCAGGTTTTAGATTGTAATTATGCCATATACCAATCAGGACATAATAGAAATGACAGCTGAATTGTCAAAGATGCCATTGGAAGAGGGAGAAAAGCTCCTCACTTTTCGTTGTCAGCCCTCCAGCCATACAAGAAAACGTCAATATTTGCAGCAATATGAATTTTTGGATGGATTTTGGAACTGCTGTCGGTTTGCATTGATCTCTCCAGCTGTTGGCATCAGCGGAGTGGAGTGGAGTGGAGCGGAGCGCTGCGACTTGAGACGGCGTCTCTTCTGTGTGGCCCTGGGTCAGACGGGCCGTCTGAAAGGTTCTGAGCTTTGCTCAGATTTGCCTGCGTGATTAGAAAGTCAGCTGCCAGCCGTGAGCCAGGAGCACTCGGAGGGGTCACCCGTAATGTTGTGTCTGAAGATCGAGGCAGATTACAGGCGAGGAACCCCTGGGTAGCAGAGGTGTGGGTGATGGGTGGGGCTGATGGGGGTGGGTGCAGGGTATAGCTGAACCTCAAAC
Organism: Sardinella longiceps; assembly: GCA_027497455.2. NCBI lineage: Eukaryota > Metazoa > Chordata > Actinopteri > Clupeiformes > Clupeidae > Sardinella > Sardinella longiceps. The sequence continues at coordinate 30,338,888 of JAODXP020000017.1, read as the reverse complement.
TATGTTGAAGGAAAAAGGGGGGGAAAAAGTCTCTTTATGGTGGTGCTTCACATGTGCAGTCAGTTTCTACACCCCCCACTCCCATCATCATCATCACACACACACACACACACACACACACACACACACACACACACACACACACACACACACACACACACACACACACACAGAGACACACACTCCCTCCACACTCAGAGAAGATACACACCCCCCTCTACACCCACAGAAGACACACTACCCCCATGTTGTTTGTTAGCGGAGCGTCTTCTCACAGAGTAATAATTACATGCATCTGCGCTCCTTTGAACCGGGGAGACCACACAAAATATGGATAATACTGTAATCAAGGGAGGTCTTCATGTGATGCATTCTGGGAACCGCTAAGTTATTATTCCGCATACTTGGACTAGGGACTACATTTTATTCTTTCTATGGCGACACACTAAACATTCCTCGCAGCACCGCACAGTCTGCGGCCATACCGAGGCGGAAATTGGTTGAGGGTCAAAGTTGAAAAGGAAGGGACCCTGGATTTACAGAGTCGGAAAAAGACAGTGCTAAACCCGGCTCTGACCAACAATGCCGAAATAAATGGTTTTCATTATCCTGGGAATTTCTTGCGATCCATCATTTGGGCCTCTCCATTCCTCACTGACACGGACCATCACGACGGCGTTCCGGATCTCTCTGATGTTCCACGTCTGGCCAACTCCTTCCTTATCTCTCTTCTTCCCCTCACACCCTCTCCATCACACTGTCACTGCCACAGCGAGCTTTTATTGTTTGTTCATCTCCACTTCACTGCCTGCTAATATTAGATATAAAAGGCTATTTAACATAAGCCCAGCTTTCACCATTACATCCAAAACCTCCTCCAGATGCTCCACGTCAGTTGTCTTGAAGTTAAACGCTCTAAATATGTGAAATCTATGCTCTCTTAAAATGATAGTTTTCACAGGATGAATGTCAGTGTTTAGAAGTAAGGCTAATCAGTCAAATTCCTGGGCTGTTGGTGTAATAGATGCCATTAATCAAAACCAAATGAACAAATATATTAGAAAATGTACACAATGCAACCAAATACTGAAATGATGTGTCTTGGCATTCAGGCATCCATCACATCATGAAGCGAATGTCTGTGTGTGTGCAGAAATCGAGAGAGCTGTGACTGGCTCCTGATCACGACATCTGGGACTCCGAGTGTGATCAGAGTAAGCTCATACAGGAAATGACTTCATAAGCGACGCGGCGTTGGAGCCAGAGATATGACTCCAGCAGGACCAGAGGTGTGAACCTTGGCTATGGGACTTGCCCTGGCCTGTCTGTCATGGGAATAAGCCCTTTATTTTCTTTTCATTACAAGATCAGTCCTCCAGATCCCTAGACGGCTCTTTGAACAACAGCAGGTCTCACAGTCTCTGTAGTTTGTGTGGCCTTGCTGTGCAGTGGTCATTGTGAAAGACAAGGGCAGAGAGAGAGAGAGAGAGAGAGAGAGAGAGAGAGAGAGAGAGGGAGACAAATGAGAGAAGGAGAAAGATAGACAGAGGTTGCTTCCATGAACAGGGACAGAATAACCCGAGAATTACCAGAATATCACTTTCAGACAGCCACCATCCCCAAACAGCAGACATTTCTGTTCTTCTCAGAAAAAGCTCTGATACAAAAATATATTGCAAACATGGCTGTAGTTGTACAGCTCCTAATTGGATTTAACTGAGGCACCCGGCCTGCCACATGGAGACAGCAGGAGAAAGCAACAGCCTTACAAGTGACAGTGTGAATCAGCTTCCTTGTGTTCGCTTTCAAAGGGAGATTTATGACGGACACTTTTGTTTTGAAGTCCACTCGATGACTTCCCGTCCATATCATTAATAGAAAAAAAAAGGAATAATCACTTGTTCGTTCTGCTTTCTTGTTCTCGTGAAAAAAAAAGAGAAAAGGAGGTATAAGTAACTCACTTGAAGTGAGGGGAAGGCCCAATTAGGATTGTGGAAAAAAAAGCTATTCTTACTTCAAAATACATACAGATGTTCCACTGCCTGGGACCATTTTCAAGTTCAGGTAAGTGATGGTAAATGGCAAGGGCTTGGCATTGCTACATTTGGGCACACTGCAATTTCCCTTCCTTAATTGGACTTCCCACGCTAGACCTGCTTCTAATCAGGCTAAAACAAAGCACTGGACCTTGCAAGGCCAGGCAAACCCAGCCCGGGCTTTAGAAGGCCAGGAAGGCTGGTTTGATCACCAAACTGTCCATGTAACTGTGCTAACAATTTCAGCAGCCACACCCCCTACACACTACCCCCAAACACACACACACATGGACACGCACACAAAGAGGCATACAGACATACACTAATGACTTATGGAGAGTTTAAACTGCACCAAAGTTTCTTGACACTTACAACCGCCTGCAATTTAAGCTCACACATTAAATTGCTTGCTTTCACAAACACACAAGTAAGAACACAAGCACACACACACACACACACACACACACACACACACACACACACACACACACACACACTGATTAACAGGCAAACAGCATTGGAATTAAGGAATACCATCCTGTCTCCAATCTTACCCAGCGTTCCTCTCACCACGTCCTAAGTTGCTGGTTCACCTGGAACCAATCTGTAACACAATCAAAGTGTCTTGACATGAAAGCCCGGTTCTTTTTCAACTCCTTCTCTTTCCTCCTCTTTGGCATATGCCATGGCCCTGGAAAATAGGCTCTGTGCAATCTTCAGACACAAAAGCAGAGAGGGGAATTTGGACCCATCAGTGTCCATTATGCAAAGGCTCTCACAACAATGTTCAGACGCACCAAACAGGGGACTTGCAGAACAGGCCTGGTTCTGACGTTAAACATCTTTCCCCCCCTCTTCCTCTCCGCAAAACCCACTTTGCCTGCGAAGAGGAGCGTCCTTGGCTTCACAGTCACACTGATCATTCTGGCAACCGAAAGAAAAGAAGTAGAAAGAGAGAGCAAGAGAGAGAGGGAGGGAGAGAGACTGAGAGAGGCTGAGAGTCCTTGCAGAAATCTCCCATATTGCATTTCATCCCTGCTCAGTGGCCTCCCTCTCGTAGGTTCATTGTGAAGACGCTCCCCGGTCCCGGTCCCAGCAGCCACCCAGCGCTCCCCTGTGCGCTCAGGGATGAGTGGGGCGATTAAACTTTAATAGCGGCCCATTGAGAGGTCCGCAGGGATTCTCTCCTGAGTCAACATGCCAGGCCCCATTTCCTCCTGGCGGCTGAGCTCTACCCCCGCAGCAACAGCAACAGGCACTGGTCTCATTAGGGGCTGTTCCATGGAGCATGTGGTGCACACACACACACACACACACACACACACACACACACACACACACACACACATACTTGCAAACACACACACACTCGCGCACACACACACACCTACACATGTGGACAGAAAAAAGGTCACGGCAGAGAGAGAGACAGATCAGTATAGAGGAGCAAGGATGGCAAACATACACACATACTGTACATATCTACACATTCTTAAGTCTTGTCTAGGTGATATGTTTTTTTTTAAGACGTGGCTTTTCGTTTCGTAGGGGTTGAAGATGCAGGCATGGTACAGGATATGATCTTCTTGACAAGTGTCAAGAGTCACATAGCAGAAGCTACTTTTGCCTTTTCTCCACACTCGAGTCAGTGTGTGAATTGGTATATTGTGACGAATGTTTTATCTGTCCTTCATGCAAGTGAGACTTGCCAAGCTTTTACAGATGTTACCATACCAGAGTTGCCATGTGTGTCAACTTTATAGAGAAGTATATGACAGACAGTGATTGGCAGTCGGGTTAAACTGCTCAAAGTAATCAGAGAGTATATTAATACTTACCTCAGAGGGAGACAGGTGTGTCCACAAGCAGCTCTCACATTTGAGGATGACTGGGTGTGGAAACCTTAGTCTTGACGTACTCAATCAAAATTGACATTTGATAAAAAAAATTGATAAAGACTGATTTGAGTGCTCTGGTGATTCCCTGGACTCAGTGTACGGAAGTGACCCAGGACTGTTTTTTCACCCCTCCAATGGCCTCATGGTCTCATCTCAGATGTGCCTCTGGACTTTCGCAGAGGCGACTCGTGATGGAAGCCAAGGGAATCCCGGACCTCCCCGGAATTTAATGAAATTATTACGAGAAGTATCATGATGATGCACGTTAGCAAAAAATCAGCAGTTTATCCACCTTTGTTGATTGTTCAGATTTTATTTTCAACCATAGCTATGGCACAAATAAGGTTTTGAAACGCCAAATAAACCACAATTTCTCATTTAGGCAGGCTACAGTTTGTACTTTTCTTTTCAGCGAAGGTACAGTTTGTTTCAACCCTCTGCTCCCTTTAGGCTAAGGGTGTTGTATTATATGTGTTGCTCCAAGTGACCTCTGCATAGGTGTAACATAACACTGGTGTCAAAAAGTAGATCCCACCAATACATTTTCACTTCAATTATATGTATATAATATCCGACCATGTGACTATGTCTTAAAGCGTTTCACGGAGCCCAGCGTGAACTTTAACTTCCAATAGCAAGAACAAGTACTAATGTGGCAAGGGCACGGGCAAGGGGAAAACTCCCTCTTGGGTTATGTTCCTGTTATAAAAGCAATAAGAGCTAAGGGCAACTATTTGATCAGGAACAACAAAGTTCAAACAAAACATTTTTTTTCCCCTCAAATTTATTTCCACTTACAGGCCTGGATTTAAGACTCATAATAGCTGTGGAGCATTTTAAAGAACACCCCTGCTTGGAGAGGTTATGAAAGCAGTTACTGAAGTCTTTGTCCACAGATCATTTTAATGTAGGATTGCAGTTCACTAATTCTGTTATTGGCAGTTTAATTTATGTTATCCAGTGATGTAATACAATGCCCAGAGACATTGTAGCTCTTCAACCTGGCCTGTATGGCAGGTAAGAGAATTGCACAGCAGTAAATGTAGGGTGACATACCAGATATCTAATGAGTTACAGTCATAGGAAACTTTTTATAACCAGCCGACTAATACAAGGGAATTTAGACTAATTTGGCTCTATGAACTCTGAAAAGGCTGTTTTGGGTTGAAAAGAAGAACAAATTAATGATTTAAACCTGAAAATAATCAACTTCCCCCCCTCAATAATCAATCCGACACACAAGAAAAACAGATTTTCTGACATAAACACTGTTTAAGAGAAACTTGTGATGACTTTGGCTTGTCTTTTGCCCCATGTTATTGCCGGCTGGATAAATATACTTCCATCACTTAACTGCATCTTGGGAGGAATAAGAGGAGAGTTCAAGACGTTGCTAATTAGCTATTTGGCTATATTGAAGTACAAGGAAAAGATCCCTTTTCTGGTCAGCTACACTTATTAAAAGATCCTTTTTCATGTCAGCAAGATACACTTATAACATAAAAAGCAATTTAACACAAACACAATTCAGTGAGGCACAATGTTTACAACTTCATGTCATCGGTGATTCATGTCAGAATTATGGGATGGCAGTGGCTCAGATCTCAGGACAGCGACAGGGAGAAGCACAAGTCCCCCTAAGGTTCCCCTTGTCTGATCATGTTTGTAGTGGCTTTGCCTCATGCTTGCTTCTGTGGGGCCCTGGGATTGGCACAACGTGCAGCAGACGGAAGATGAAACGCTCGGAAACTGAGACAAAGATCCAACAAAGGAAATACATATTTCTCTTGAGCTTCATTTACACAGAGAATGCAAACGCAGCAGGCACATAATTCCCATCAAATCTCTTGCTATAAATGAATACAGTTGTGGGGAACAATAAAGATGCGCAGAATGGAGGTGGGTTTGCCCGTAGTAAAATGGTGATGTATAATTTTGCCATTGATGAACTGAACGAAATACATTTCGCCCTGCTGTATCCTTATGGTGGATTAAAAAACGTTCAGAACCAAAACAGCACTCAAGTAGCTCTTAAACAGTTATTTCAAGACCAGTGACCGAGGGCCTTTTTTGCCTGTGCTTCCATGTGACATCAATTGAAGGATTAAGGGTAATTCAATAAGCGATCGAAGGGCAGTGCGCGTGAGTTTGAGGCGTAAAGCAGGGAGCGCGGCTGAGTGAGGCCTTTGTTTGTGACCCCCGGCCTTGGCTGCTACCTCAAGGCCTGAATCATGGGGCTTGCCGGGCGACTGGCCAGCGGCCAGCCTGCACCTAAATGCCTCTGTCCATCCGTCCGTCCATCGTGACCCGCCTGTAGGGCTCGAACCCGTACAGTTCACGCTTCGGTGGCATCCACTCCCCTCCACCCCCTTTTCAGCCGCTGACGGTTCCATATGATGCGTATCTGTTGAGCGCCATCCGAATGACAACAGCCGAATGATATTCCTTGGGGAATGTTAGTGGCTTAGTATTTCCACAAGCATTCGTCCTCGCAACCATTATGGGTTTTCCCCATCATGCCCTGTGTGCTCTGATGGCGGCATCATAATAACTGACATGTTTGAGGCAAAGGGGGGAGGCTCCAGCCAAGGAAAGGCTTGGGAAAGTTATTGGAGCTTCAAAAATGCAGTTCCTTTTACCAACAATGTGCACACACACATACAGACATGCACACACACAAGTACACACATACATGCACACACACATGCACACACACACTCACATGAGCACAAGCACGTACGCGCACATGCACGCACACACACACACACGCACACACACACACACACACACACACACACACACAGGCCCATAGCAATGTATAAATATAATTATTTTTCTGTCATTGAAGTAAATGCTCTGCCAATCGCTAGGCAGTATAGTGGAATGGGTGAGGACTCAAGGGACAGGTCTTAAGTCTTAGGCCCCATTCACACTGTGCTCTGCATGTTTATGGTCTGTAGTGGTTCCTGTGTGTGTGTGTGTGTGTGTGTGTGTGTGTGTGTGTGTGTGTGTGTGTGTGTGTGTGTGTGTGTGTGTATTCACACAAGAAATGCTCTCCTGTATGGCTGGCCAAACTCTCATTTACTGTAAAGTCTATGGGGACTGCGTTATACCACAAACTGTACACATTAAAAACAACTCCATTTCTAGTGGATAACATGCATGGGTGCGGCATGATGTGGGACATGCGTACAGTGTGTCATGGTCTAATCTGTTAACATGCATTCTATGAAAATTGAACACAAAAAACTGTAAACACGCTGAACACACACTTTGACTGCGTATGAATGAGGTGTTAGACTGTGCTAATAGCCCAACGTCTATGATCATTTACAACAGTGGACAGCACACGTTATGTATATGTTGTCTTACAGAACTTAATAGTAGTGCTATAGTACAAGTTGTTTTCTTAATATCTCATTTCTGTTGTTCAAACCTCTTTTACATTCATATTCCCTAATGTGAGAAGAGAAAACAATCAACATAGTTTGCATGATAGGACCCAAATACTCCAAACTAGGAGTGTAAATAGTGCAACACAAGAAAGACAAACAAACAAAGGAAGAAAATAAACAAACAAAGTAACATAATAAAAGCCAGACTGCCCTCAAACAGCATGCACATTATCTCACTATGTTAATTGATGATATTTCCCCCCACCCCCTCCCAAGTCTTTTTTATTGAAACATCTCACAACCCCTGTGAGTTTGTGAGCTTTGGAAAAGCTGAATGTTGGGATGCTATTAGTCTTTTTTTAGGGAACACTCTCGGTGCTCTCCTGCTGTTTTCTAAGGAGTCTCCGGGCAGCGCATCATTACAAGGCTTTGGACAAATGATCGTAGCTCTCAGCCTAAATATAAAACTTGGATCACCTCCATCATTCCTCAAGTAATCTAATGCAACTGAGTGCTGCCGTAATTCCTGTTAAAATCTGCGCCAAGCAATACCACCTCCTTCATGTCAGTATAAATGCATCTCAGCAATCATAACACACCTATGGAATTTTCTCCGGAAGAGTTTGATACATGTGTCTGGCTCCGGTATCGGCACAAGTGGCTAAGTTTATCGAGAGAAGTTTAGGTGACTGACGGACAGGGTTAAACACTAACCATCAGTGTGGACACAAGCACTTGTGGCACTCCACTCATGGCAGTGTCGAGGGGTGAGCGTTGGCCCGCCTGCGCTACACTTTCTCAGCCATCTGAATGAAAACAAGGCACTTGTTCAACAAGTGTCCTCCCCAAAATTAACCCAAGCAGCATGATTCTTATTATGGCCTATATGAAAGAGGCTCTTTCTTGTCTCTCCCAGGACATTCCAAGGCATTAGATGCCAGAGAAGGACCCTCTGTTCTCTCCTCCCATGGCGACCTCGGGCCCAGGGGTCAGTCTTGTTGCAGTACCTGGAGCGCTGTGGAGAAGAGAAGGGAAGAGAAGAGAAGAGGGCCTGGGTCCATATGATCCCATCAGGACAAACATGCCAGGCGGACGGGTAAACACACAGAGGCCACTCAGCACAGCACAGGGGAGACAAAACAACAACAGACAAAACAACATGCAGGTGCGGAAGGAGAATAGATGCATAGAACTCTTTCAGAAAAGAAGAGGATGAGATTCATTGACCTCTGACATCGGAGCAGTGCTAAAAGAAATAGACAGAAGTATAGAAATCTAGAAGAATATAAAAAGATGTTGATTAGGAGGTACTGATCACTTTATGATCTACCCATTATAGTTGGATATAGTTACCAAATGCAAGATTTTCCCATTCAAACCACTTGAGTTGTACTTGTTTTATTGTGTATAAAATAGACCCCTGAGTGAGGGGAGAGATCGTTACGACGAATAGAAGGCTATATACAAGGGGGCGGCCATCTTTTTTGTTCAAAGACTTTTTTGTGTTTGTTTTAAAGTGCTATTATGTCTAATTGCTGACTGTGTTGTCATTAACTGGGAGCAACACCACTTTACAGACGCAAATAAGTATGTGAGAGAGTTTAACAGTGCCAATTAAAATCTCCGCAGGAAAAAACAAACAACCATCTGAAAGTCTGTGGCTTCACACAAGTGGCCTATCTCATCTCTAGAGGAACGCAAACTCAGAATTGCTGTGTAAGATCTGACATTGCCAGAATACTTAAAGTTATAATACACCTTTTCATACTCTTTTCAGGTCTGCCTACCACTTGGCACTGAGCTTCGGCCTTGGAAATGATCCATGCAAAACGAATGGGTAAGAGTTAGAGTCCGCATGACCATGGAAAAGGCAACTAAGTGATCAAACAGTAGCATCTTTGAACAAGACTTAAATTGCCTCTAATCCTATATAGTTTTCTATGTTTTAAAATTTAACATTTTAGTTCTGATCTACTGAGGTCAATTGGAATTTCTGCTCCTGATGAAGCACTAACAGTTAGCATCCTGGAGTACTCAATGGCTCACAAGAGACAGGCTAAGGATTTAGGAAATATTCCATAGTTCAATATTTGGGATTCATATTATTTTTTGATAAATGACTGAATACAGGGACAAGATGAAGTGGTGTTGATAGCGTTTTTGTCTGAGATGGAGACTGTTTGGTCTGAGTGGTGTGATTGACCGATGTGGGCCTGACGGGCATCCTCTTCCTGTTCCTCTAGACAAGAGGCCGGCCGGGGCCCCCATCTCTAATGAGATTAGCTCAGGCCCTGGAGGTGGATTGAGAAGGGTGGTGGTGGTGGTGGTGGTGGCCCTGGTGGCAGAGGAGAAGGAAGTGCCCTGGACTGTTTCTAATAAAGCGGGAATTTGCATTACTTTTGATTTCTCTGGGTTGGGGTTAAAGCCTCATTCATGTTTGATAATGAAATACAGTACATATTCTGAGCATTTTGGAGTTTCCTAGAGAGCAGCAGCTCATAATGAGAAAAATCTGAAATTTACTGAACTTTACTGTATCCTTTAAAAAAAATCCACATTACTGAGTGTTATTACTGAGATATGCTCTTTCAGTGGGAAGAATGGTCCTTTTCTGGACCTTACATTTTTTGATCAAGGTAATAATAAGAGGTTCCTTTGCCCCAGATACCAAGCGCCTGTGTGTGTGTGTGTGTGTGTGTGTGTGTGTGTGTGTGTGTGTGTGTGTGTGTGTGTGTGTGTGTGTGTGTGTGTGTGTGTGTGTGTGTGTGTTAGGCCACTGAAGGAATCCTCAGAGTAATCTTCTGGAAGCCTCCTCCTTGGACATCTAGGGTGGGCTAACGGGGAGCAGCATACATCATGGTGTCAGCAGCCCCTCTATGGCATGGAGATAACCCTGACTAACAGCTTCCTGCTGACAGCTCCTGTCCACAAGACTGACATACTGTAGTAGGGAACCACCATACACATACAGCCTCCTTATTTGGGCCCTGTCATAATGGTTCCTCATATCTTTACATACACATCTTACTGTAAAATCCAAGCAAAAAAGCCTAAAGTCAAGGACAATAAGCTATAGTATAGCCTAATTTTTAAACTGTAAAGGTTTAATTAATGAATCTAAAAAATTGTTTCCATTAAATGAAATCGAGAGTGTGGTTAGCACAATCATATGGTAACTTTTGTGTCAGTTTCTCAGAGTTTGGCTTTGTGAGGTATGTTGACTGGTCGCAACCTCAACCTTTGACCAGTGATGAGTTTCTCTTACCCTCCTGTCTGATGGAGACTCTAGTCCAGAGGTCAAAGGTCAGCCCTGCAGCTATTGGATGCCTATCTGCAAGGGTCCTGAACGCTCTTCCCCAGCCACTAGCCAAACACAGAGAGGAGGGGGATGTTGTTGGACAGGTTGACCACCAGCACAGTTACACTGCTTCTCAGAACCTGTTGCAGGGCCACAGAGAATAGGCCCAAGGGTGGGATGGGAGGGTGGGGAGGTCTGGGGTGGAGGGATGAAAAAATCCACGGGATCAAGGTTCCTTCTATGAAAACATTGCAGGGTTATGGGTCACCCTGTGAGCTCACACCGACCTTTTATCCCAAAGAAGCTCATTTTTGGGGAATGTGGAGCATTGTAGCTGTGTCTCTGTGTGCATCTGTGTGTGTGTGTGTGTGTGTGTGTGTGTGTGTGTGTGTATGTCTCACTCTGTGTGTGTGTGTGTGTGTGTGTGTGTCACTCTGTGTGTGTGTGTGTGTGTGTGTGTGTGTGTGTGTGTGTGTGTGTGTGTGTGTGTGTGTGTGTGTGTGTGCGCGTAGGCTGCTGGACAGACTGTGTTTGGCCATGCTGAACTCTAATTGAGAGAGCGGCTCCTCGGGCTCCGGGTCTCCCTCCCCGCCCTGCCTCTCTGGTACCCAGCGGATCCCCTCAGCCCTCCACTGCTGTGGGAAGATCAGGCCGGGTCAGCACACAGGCGGGATTCAGTTACAGTCCAAACACCAGAGGAAGGGCTGCATCAGATGAAGTAAGGGGAGCAAGCAGGGACACACAGAGCCTTTTTACTTTGCGTGTTTGTTTGTTGTCGTTTGTTGTTGTTACCTTGTCAGTTGGTGAGCATCTGAGAGTGGTTTTGTGTCTGTGGGATTGAATTGTTAGTATACCTGTTCTTGGTGTCAAGGAGAGAATCAGTAAATCAGTCTATTCCCCTGTTATTTAACATGGTTAGGACTATGAGAATCAGTGAATCAGTCTATTCCCCTGTTATTTAACATGGTTAGGACTATGAGAATGTGAGAATTTGGTAGACCGATTTGGTTAAGATGTGTGAAAACTCACCTGACAGAAACTCAGATGAATGAACAGACTACATTCTCAATATCTACCCATACTCTATAACATGAATGGTAGTACTTCAATATGACTGTAGTATACTCATAGCACAGAAACACTAATAGTCACAGAAGACACACACACATCTATACACATTACAGACAGACACACACACACACACACACACACACACACACACACACACACACACACACACAGAAATAACACACACATGATCTTGCACACACCTGTACAAATAATGTAGGTATATTACAAAACACAGCGAGAGAAAGAGAGAGAATTAGTAACAGAATGATCATAGTGCTTAAACTTTCAAAATACATTTTTGATAGTTTATTTCGTAAGTATATTTTGGATAGTTTGCGATGAATGAATGTATTGTCAAGAAATTACATTCAAGCCCAAAGCAAACATTTTGTGATGTTCCAGAAATCAGACTGTGTTTTCTCCAAGTCTAAAAACAAGCATAATTGCATCCCTGCACTTTCATGGGGGAATTAAAACAATATTCACATTAGGGGCTTGTAAAATGCTCTGATAATTATGAGAAGAAGTGTTTGAAGAAAAGAAGAATAGCTTGCAGTCTTGATTGCACAGTGTAGTCATTGCAGTTATTTTCCATAAGTAACCTTTTCTTCAAATTGAGGACTCCTTATAACTTATTGAGATATATATTTAAAATGATTATTAGAGTATCTGCTGTGAAAGCTTTTTTAGGAATGAGGAAAATCACTCAATCGAGTCTAGGGATTCCTGGGAATCCTGCCTGCCAGTCTCTGTAAAAGCTAAGAATGATAAATCATTTAAAAGGACAGGTGCTTGATGAATTAGTTAACTTCTACACTGGCACTTTAGTAAGTTGGTTTAACCAACAATTACTTCTGATCTGTCCAATTGTGACATGAAAACAAAAAAAAACAATGTATTGTAAATCACCAAATATAACCCAGAGAAGTAGAAAACAAACAAACAAACAAACAAATCAACAAATAAACAAAACAACAACAACATTATCCAAACCACAAACCCTGAATTTTATTGTATATCCACCAAACCATCTCTATCTGCCTGGCAGCACAAATGATGTAAGTTTCTGGCAGTGGGCGCTTAACACACAAGCAAATAGTTTAAGCCAAAGCAAACAGTGTGTATAAGGTGGCGGTGAGGAAGGGGTTATGCTGTACATACTGTTCATCCCCTTTGATGATTTCTGGTGAGTGGAAAAGAAAATACAGATGACAAGACCTCAATTTGTTGCACATGCACCCCCCCCCCCTCCCCCCTACTCCCCTCATCTGTGCACGTCTCTGAGCCTCTGACTAGCGTGTGCTCTGAATTTAATGAAGCTCGATGATCTCCCCCAACAGATCATATCACTGGAGGGATAGTTGCACTTGATGGTAGCGCCCAGAAAGAGAATGTCAGCCCACATGTGGGAAGCATCTCTCGCTCTCTCATTTTTTTTTTTTTTGTCTCCATAAGTTAAGTGCGACCTGTTTCTTCAGTGAGTAATGCGCCTCTTCATGCAGCATGTGAGGTCCTGAGACTTAGCTAAGTATGATATGGAAACGCTCTCCGTTATTTTTAGCTTTTTTAAGTCAGTGGAACTTAGGATTGTGCTCTGGAGGAGAAACATAGAGCATCCCTGTGTCTTTCCACTAAAGCGTGTTTGCCTGTGTACCAGCGCTCAGATGCAGACAGAATAGTGCACTTTGTCTGTCTCTAGGCTTGGCACTGTTTATTGAATTAAAGATCAGTACAACCACTGGCCCTTCCCGCCACACCACCCCCCCTCATCCCATCACTCCCCTACCCCCACCCCCAACACCCACCCCGCCACCCTCGTCCCTGTTTAATTTGATCAGAGAATCTGCTGACGCAGTCAGTGCCCAACTCATGTGAAACCAATTTCAGCTCCAACATAAGAATCGGCTTGGAGGGGCAGTGAGAGGGCCCTTTCTGAGAGAGAAAGGAGAGAGAGAGAGAGAGAGAGAGAGAGAGAGAGAGAGAGAGAGAGAGAAAGAAAGAAAAGAGGAGTGGGATGGGTCCCATCGGCCCCTCTGGACAAGACCCAGTCCTGTGAACAAACAAAGCCCATCGTGGCCAAGCTGTTTGTGTTCCATGGATGCAGAGGTCAATGCTATGCATCCTACGCAGCATCCTGCCTGCCATTGGCACAGCTGTGCTGTACTTATTTCTCTCTCTCTCTCTGTTATGAATCAAACACTGACTGAATATTAGGGCTCGAAAAGCCTATGAGAAAGCAGGAACCAAAACTTTGGCGTGGCACACACACAGATCCTCGCTCGCTGTGGATGGTGGAAATGCAAATTGAAAAATCGCGGCATGACCTCAGCGTTGTCAACAAAGGCACGCAGGGTGGGCGATTGCGATGATGACACGCACCACACACTCAAAGATGACAAAGTAATAAGAATGGCTGAGTAACATTCACTTTGGGATGCAGATAAACAAGTCTGTGATGCCCTGTGGTGTGTCTAAGTGTCTCTGGTTACCACAGTGAGGAGTCAACACTGTAGTTAGGGAGGCTGCTTAGCAGTTTGCCAGGCGGAGGCACTCCAGCTCAAAGCACTGGCCACTAGGATGACTTGTGCTCGCAAAAAATGCATCTGGAAAGTGGCTTGCACTCTCTACTGTGGCGCACCAGTTTTTAGACAATATTTGTGGGACACAGTGTGTTGAATTGAGATAACATTGATTCAGTTTCATTTACACAATAACATTTGCTTTTTACTTTTTTTATTGCTGTTCTATTTCAAAAATGTTATATAAAATCAAAAGAGTGCACACTCTTGGAGGTGCTGCTAATGCGCGATGAACTGTGTATGAAGAATACGGCACACACTCGAGTCTCTTTTCTCTTATTCAAATGACCAAAGTTTTGGCACTGTGGCCTTTGTCAACACGATTTAAAAGTTGTTAACATAAACTTTTAAATCAGCATTAGTTAGTTGATAAAAAGCATTAGTTAGTTGATATAATATGAGACAATGGACATCATGATGTCTCTATTCTATTACAAACCTCTATTTAAACGTCTCTCAAATAAGAGCATTGTTTCTAACATTAGGCTAACTATAACACTAAGCGGTTCTATTCAGAAAAAAAGTATGTATGTTACCAGGTATCTACATTGCTTTAAAAAGTAGTGTTGACAAACAACACAAAACAAAAAAGAATCTGATTAATCTCAACATTTTCCAAGATTAATCATGATTCCTTAAAAAAAAGGTTTGGGTAGATTGAATCCTGATGCAATGCTTGGTTCTTTTCAGATGGGGCAATTCACACATATCCCCTAACCCCACTGAAACATCGAGTAACTCTTGACGGAAATCCACAACAGGCCAATATGGCTTACGTCAAAGGCCAGGAGAGAAATAGAGAAAGAAATGCAGAAGACTAGGAAGGAGAGATTTGGACATGTCTACCTGTTTACTTCACTCTCCAATGTTGTTGGACATACAGGAGTGAGTACAAAGCATTTGCCTAGACAGTTTGACTTGATAGACAAAACATTTTCTAGCTGTAGAATTGAGCATATCAGGAAAGTCAAAGCATTTTGTATTTGATAAATCGCTGATTAATAGATAAAATAAAATCAGCTAAAAGTTATATTAGCTAAGTTAAATATTTAATCACTTGAAAAATTAAACACACTTTAAGTTCCTTGTAGTTTGGTCATAGTCAATAAAATGTAAACTTATGTAAGGCAAGCCGAGGGAACAACACTTCTGTTGGTCTCAACCTACGTTTTGGATAGATTTGAAGAATTAAGATCAATCAATGGAGGATCCAATATGTGTTGTCATATCCAAGCTCTCACTCGTAGTTCATGATGATTACTTTGTAGCTACTATGAGTCTTTAAATAAAGATTTATTCAGACATCATGACATTATAATAAATTTGATATGCATACAAAAACAAATATAACTTCCATAAGAATATTCATGGCTTGGGGAAAATGCCACTGTTAAGATTTGAGTAAGAGCTTTCACTACATTAAAGTAGTTTATCTCAGATTCAAAATATTATCTTTCTCCGTTCAGAGGCTGAAATGAAGATGTGAACAGATGCGAATATTGTGATTTTTTTCTGAGAAACCTCTTCTCTGGTGATTGCTAGAATAAGACGAGGTCAGGACAGCACTTAAGTGCCGTGTGATATCCTCAGAAAGGTCAGCATCAAATAAAGCCCAGCACAAATGACTGACTGATTTCATCAGAGTGGGCGCATATAGGCATCCTCTGTGAGGGGAGAGACTGAAGGGCCATTTGTTAAAGTTCAACTGCTATTTCACAAATTCTCAGCGTTCCTTTAATTAGGCTCAAATCAAGGGCAGAGGCTGGCTTGACTTCACAGGCCCAGGAGCAGCTCACATTTGTAATTCGCCCTGGTGTCTGTCACACTGGTGCTGGTGCTGGTGCTGGTGGTGGTGGCATAAAAGAGAACATTCTTCTTCATCTCTGTCCTCGACTTCTCTCCATCAGAGGACTCTGTCTCTCTGCCTCTCCCAGTGAGAGAGGGAATGGTGATATCAGGAGGCCAGTTAAAGACAGGGGCGTGGTTCTAGTCTTTTTTTGCTGCACTGTAGGACAAATTTTGCTGCACTTAAAAACCAGGTGGAAACCTGAAGAAAAAAATTTTTGAAATACTTTACTATGCCCCCTCCTCCCCCCAAAACTTTGATGCCATAGACAAGCGGCCTAAGTCGTCTATTCCAGGGACTGCCTCTGGACATTGACTGGGAAACAATATCTGACTATTCAGTCTATTTTAGAAATGTATAACATGTATCATGACACTCTCGTTCTTATTTGTCTGTACTATTGCTTTATCTGTCTCACTAAAAACTCAACATAAGTTTTCACTCAACCTAACCATAACACAATGTGTTTTTATCAGAGATCGCTTCCAACATGTATCTGAGGAGGATGAATGCATGCTTCTGAAATTGATCATTTAGGTTTGAGCATACGTGCATTAGACGAGTCCAATGGCAATAACTCAAGTAGGAGCTCAGGCTGTTAAAAAGAGCAGATCGTCAAGTAACTCTAGTCATGGGTATGAAATGAGATGCCCGTACACCGCTGAATTTTCCATACATGTAATGCTTCTGAGTAGCAGTGTGCATTTAAAAGTATTGCCCAGCCCTTTTTGCCCTGCACCTCATTGGAGATGTGCACACTACTACCTCTGTTCTAATGTATATAGTTCCCATATAAAAACAGCTGCTTGCTATATGTTACTCACAGACTTATTAGCAACGACTACAAATTAAGGGTTCAATTGTTTTTTTGTTTTTATTACCTAATGAAACAAAATGTAACAAATGACTGGCTGGACACATCCAGAGACAGTGACTATTTTCTACACCTCCAAAATGTTAAATATGAAAGTAATCCTGGCCAACCTTTGGGAAACATGACTAGTCAGATGTTAACTGAAGATGCACCTAGGAATCTAGGAAACTAATGAGGAGGGCTGCATTGTGTGCCTCTAGCCTATCTACTTTACTATCTACTTTAGCCTTAAAAAGACACTTCTTTCAAATGGAACCTGTTGGGAATCGATCTTTTCATAAATAACATTCAGATTTATATATTTAGCAGATACTTCTATCCAAAGCGACTCACATCTGTCAAAATTGACAACTAAATGACTTCAGGGTTAGTCTTCCCTAGAGCATCTTTAGGGTTAAGTACCTTAAAGGTATTAGCATACTAGCCAAATTCTTTAACCACTTTAACACCATTGCCTCCATACATGTAAATGTAACATTTAAACAAGTTCATTCTTGTCATCATATGACTTCCGTAATGTTCCAAAGTCTTAAACCATAGAACCAACCTCTTTAAATCTCTTGCTTTCTCTCCACTTTATATAGGCCGTCTAACCACATGCACACACACACACACACACACACACACACACACACACACACACACACACACACACACACACACACACACACAGAGAGAGAGAGAGAGAGAGAGCGCAAAAGTGAGTTAACACAAAGCATACATCTGCCATAGGTCAGAACCAAGTCACCGCAGATCTTTGTGCCATTCAACCATGGCATTTCAAACAAACGCTTTCTTCCAAGGGTCCACATTTCTATTTCCTCTTGCATTGAGGTATTCCTGTCACCATAATGTTTGACCTAACACAAGCCTTCTAAAGGTTGTGGTTTAATAAAGTAAATGAACTGCTGTTCCAGCCTCAGGATGCTAAGAAAAGTATGTCTAAATAAGTAAACAGTCTCGATTCTTTAGAATGTACTTATTTAAACGTTCTAAAATCTGCATAAGAGATGGTTTGGGAAACACTCACAAAAATAAACTACTATAGTAAATTATACATTGTGAGTCTTTATAAAATGCTCACACCTTAATGACAAGGAGGGAAGCCACATCCTATGGCTATTATTAGCATTAGAGGCAATATCAGATGCATGTTATAAAAAAGCAGCTTTTCATTTCTTTCTGACTTCCATTCTGTTCACAATTTTTGGCATGGATTTATAAATTATGTGCAAAAAAATGACTGGTCTTAAAACCTTACAATAACTTACAGTTTTGTTATAGCTCCATGTAGCACTATGTTTACGTTACACACATTAAATCCTTGTTTTGTCCTTTTTAATTAGCTTCCTCGAAGCTAGCTGCTGGAGTCTGTTGAGTCTGTTGTCGAACACTGCAGATGAATCCCTCCCTGTAACACTGGATTGTTATTGCAGTCATAGGGCAGAGAAAGACAACTTTGCTGTAGGCCATGGCTCCGTGTGCCTGGCTGCTCTCTGACCTGCTGGAGGAGGCTGGCTGACACGGCTGCACAGACTGATGGAAACAACCTGTCTTTTCTCCATTCCCTTTGCATGGCTTTACAGTTACACTGCGGTGGACAAGTAGAGCTCAGAAAGGCTCATACAGACTCAGAAAGGCTATAGTCTATGAGTCCATTTAAGAATCCATCATCCTTTAAAATACATTTCATTCTTTTTAACATTTACTGATTATTTTATAATGTGCACAAGTATTCAAAAATATTGCAAATCTTATCATATAGTAAGTACAATATATGAAAAAATACTGAAGTCCATTATTGTGCGTTTTATACTGCAAGCGTTAAATCCATATTCAACCAATTGATTTTCAGTGCTGCCCTGTGATCTTCTAACATCAGGTACACTCATCACTGAAACAAAAAGAGAATTGTACCTTTACTGCCAAATCTGTCTCATTATGTTGGCCGGGGGAAAACACTGCATTTTAGTGGTTCGCAGCAATTATAGAAAAACAACATACATTGAAAGCCTCATTAATGAATACCTGCACAGCGTGAGAGGTGCCAGTGGTAATACCAGTGACTGCACTGTGGGCAAAGGACCAACCATTTTCATTCTTTTTTCTTCTTCTGCCACTGCAGAAAACTTTGGGGCTCCATATCTGATATTTAACCAAAGCATTTAATTCCAAATCAAGTTTCCTTTCTAACATTTATACTTAATTCTCTTAAAATAAATAACTAGGTAAATATTGGTGCTTTTATCGGACCAAATAAATAAGTTCAATGCTGCAACAACAGCTATGGCTATACAGTTATAGGCTAATCAAGGATGATGCTATAATTTACATTGATAAAGCAATAAGAAGACACACAGAGCCCTGCTGCTCATACTGTATACATCAGTAACATGTATATATTTTAATAATAAATTGAATTGAATTGAAATTGAATACATCTATTCATTTCTGAATAGATGTATCCATTATTTTGTATTGTACAGTATTTTACATCATATTTTATGACTAATAGCCTAACAAATACAAAATTGCATAATGTCTCATGACTGAAGTGTGCCTATGTTTTGATAAAGACAAAAAACAGGTCTAAATGTAACTGAAAACAGCCATGCTGATCATGTATATGTAATGAATAACATACATCACAAACAGTTAGTAGCAGTTCTGGTTAAAGCTGCCCAGTGTTGTAGTAAAAATATACAATGTAACAGATGTAATGGAGAACCTAAAGAAACCCTGCTGCCATGTTCAATGAAAACTCCTGACTGGTTCCCCATTGGCAGTTGTTTTCCCTGCTCAAATTTAGCCACTGACAAACGAAATGAGAGCCTGGCCTGATTTAATCTGCTACAGCACAATTTAGGAGGACAACAGTCCACAAATGAACAGCTTCCTACCTGTAGGTTACCTAAAAATAGGTCGGCATTATCTCCCAAACCATGGTCATTATGTTTAGGCAGCAATAAAATATTTTCAGACTGTATTTTTTTTTTTATTGGAGAAGTTGGTCTAACTGATCGTCCGTATGATATATGGGTAGGTTTTTTTCTAACACATGTAATAGCCTAAACTAAATTAAACTGTCATCTGTCATCAATTTCGGGCAAATATAAGACCTGTAGTAGCCTAACCGTTTGTCACATGCATTTCTGCATTATATAGCCTATTTATAGACATTTCCACTCTATAATAATTCAAATGTGTTGGTAGGCTATGGGTCTTGTTGTTTTACATTTAAACACGGGGATATGAGATACAAACAAACAAGTGTAGAGTAACTTTACCTCTTGAATGGCTGAGTGATGCAATCTTGAAAAAACATTCATTAAATGAATTAAAATTAGGATACATTCTCTATTGTCTGTCAACAAATCTTACTATAGATTTATTTAATTTAAGTTTTTAACGTATGGTGAATAATGGTGTCGTCCATGTAGGCTTGGCTTAATATAGGTTATAGGCTAATAAGATTAAGTATTAGACAGGAACAAAATGGGAGCCAAATCTGAAAGTCAGGCAATCCGTTTGAATCCCTCACAGAATAGCTGTCTTAATAGCAATGAAAATTAGAAGAAACCGAAAGTAGCCTACTTATGTTACGAAGGCAGAATGACATTAGGGATATTGACTGGTGAGTATTAACTGTGAAATTACATTTGACTTTTCCGTCGAGGGTAACCTACTTTATTGAAGACGAGCAATTTATATAGACAAATCGCCTACAACCATGGAAATTATTCCGGCGCGTTTTCCAGCAGCGCCCAATCTACACTGGCAAGAGTGGCATCATTGATATACCTAATCATAAACTACAGAGCTGTAATGTTTTGACGATTCAAAGTGAGATTACACAAACCCAAATGGCTTTTCGTATAAGAAATAAAGTTGGTCTATTTTTTATACTTAATAAGATTACAATAATTATCAAATGTATCACATCTAAACATATTTTATATGTAACGGGCCTACCTTTGAAAATAATTGTAATCAATTTAACATTGATTATAATATTTTTACCAACGCTACACATGTGGTGTTTTTGTATGTTATACCTTAATCCAAAATCTTTTTAAATGCAACAGGCCCAGAAGAAGCCTTGGGTGGCTCACTGTCAGTGCGTTTACGAGGGATGTCTACATTCAATGTGCTCTTAGTGGTATTTGCGGACTGCGTAAAAACGAAAGTTACATCTAAAAGATTATTTAAAGCATGGCTCAATTCAAAAGATTGACACCACTTTTCAAACACGTTTTGGGCCATAAAACATAGTAGGGATTTGTATATTCCTTATGACACTAACAAAAATGAATCAGATCCAAATTTCTATAAAATCTACTCCTGACTGCAGTGCAGATTTATTTTTTACACAAGCGACTCTCAAAACCACGACGCGCGCCCTCCCTCTCCAAGTTCTGTCAGTTATATATTCAGTCTTAATCGCATTAATGTCATGTGTTGTGTGTCCCACGTGTTTGTGGAAAAAAATAGTGTCCCTCTTTTCCTGTGTGCAATGGCCTAACCTCCCTATTTATCGCGTCTAAGTTACACAGCAACATTGGGTAAAGACTTCATTCAGTTCGAGTGGCACATTGAGTAGTATGATAGGGGCCGTGCGCGCAGCATCCTCTGAAGAGACGCATTTTGTTACCCCACTAAACCTTAAGGGGGCTTTTTAGCATTTGCTCAGCCTAGTCTCTGGAAAACATCTGAATCATTTTTAACCAACTCCAGCTGCCGCTCCAGTGTGGGTGTGTGAGTGTGTGTGTGTGTGTGCGTGCGTGCGTGTGTGAATCCATGCGAGTGCGTGGTTGTCTGTGCATGAGCGTGTGAGGCGTTCTTCAGGAAAGACAGAAAAAAAGTTTGGACGTACTTGCTACCAAGTTTTTTAGGAATGAACGCAGATACGTGCGTTTCATACTGCGATATGACATCCATGGATTCATATTATAACCCGTCCTCGGCGCAAGGTAGGGATCAGCAGGCCAATCCATTCAGGACATTCCAGCCAAGTGACACCAAATACAGCCCCACTTTCCTCCCCAGCAAAGGTCAAGCTTACGGGGAGAAGTCGCGGAGTCCTTTCCAACAGGAGTGCCAGTCATTGGATGCGCCGGGTGGGGAAGGCACCTTTAACAAATACCACCTCTTCATGCAGAGACCTACTTGCAAAACACCCCCGGAAGGCAACAAACTGCACCAGGACAGCGGACACAACGGCGCACTCATCTCCTGCTATGGTACGTGCTTTCAGACTCTTCTCAAGTATAAGCCCTTACTTGTTTTAAAGTCCATTGTCACTATGCCAGAGTTTGGTTATTGTGAGACTATGTCTGTCTCGAAATGGTAATGTTTTCGCTCATGATACATCCCGAAATGTCCTAGTGGCGAGGTCTTCCGCCTGCAACTATTTTCCGATTTCGCAGTAGTAGTCCATCATTACATTGGCTGTCATTCACTCGCTGCATCTAATCATATTTGGTTTATTGTACAACCTCATTTAGCCATCAACGCAATTAACGCAATGTGGACGACATTACTGACTTCATCATTGACGTTTTCTTTTCGACAATGAAATTGAGTTAAGTAATGCGATAATATGGATTACAATCCTCATTATTGGGAATGAATCAGACAATTGAATTAACAAGTTTGCAGATAGCAATAGAAACACTATGCGTCTGCGTGGTAACAAGCGCCACGGGCTTTTATTTGGACTTCACTTAAGGTATTAAAAGATCACTCGAAACAGAGCAATGCAGGGATAGTGTTGATTCATAGTTTGCACTCACTCACCATGAGCCACTGTTCAACGTTTTAAGTATTTGCTATAGTTGTTTTATACATTTTGTTTGCCCATATTTTGGTATTGACCTTTAGTAGCCCATTGCTGTATTTTATATGCTGTGTATGCACGGCATTAACGCCAAGGCAATTGATTTATCATGGCAGTGAACATGTTATTCAGAAATGATATATTTAGACTACCATATAGTCCACAGGCTATTTTTTTCAGTGTATTGCAATGATTGACTGAGTCTATATCTGTTGGACAGATGTTCACTATATTAGTGTATTTTGGTCCCGTAGCTTCAAAAGCGGGCAGGACGGAGTAGGGCCAGAGGTGAGCAGGCCCAAGAACTCTCCGGTTATTGTCGATTCTGATGCTGCATAGTGCACAGTGAAAAGGGCTTCCGCGTTAGTATGGTTTCTTTCAGTCACAAAAGAAGATGACATGGTCTCTTGAACATCTGACCGCCTGTGGACCAAAAGAGCGTGAAAGTCCTTCATCGTGGTCATAAATCAGGAGATAATGTAAAACATAAAGGCTTAGAATATCCGTCTCTCTCAACAGAAAATGAAGAGAGTTCATGAAATGTGTCAGTTTATCATATTGCTTCTGTACGCCCCATTAAAAGCATAAATGACACAAGTGTCTAATAGCACAGAGAAGGTGGAGACCAATAGCACAGACAGACGACTGACCGACCATCGCACGACAAAGTCGAGACTTAGCCTATAATAAACAATGGAAAGTATGTTAATGCGAAATGGCAGCCGATAGGAACTAGTTTTAAAATAATGTATCAATATTGATAATATCAGATATATTGCGTATTTTCTGGGTTATTATACAGACTGATTAGTGTACTTGCTTTATCAGTCATGCATGCAATGCAAATTCGGTTTTACAGATGATGGCTTGAAATTAATTTGCTCCTGTCTGTTTTGTTTTGGATTTAAGTTGGAAAATTTTGCATCAGTTATGGTGCAGCGCCAGTCTGAAAGTAGTCATTATAATTCACTAAAGTTCATAGGCCTATGTGACCGCTAAATCGATGAAGCATAACATCATTTCTAACAGCATTTCGGTTTGTGGTTTGAAATTGATATTTAAAAAGCCAGGCCATGGTGGGAATATGTGAATATTTAAAATGACTTAGAAAACGAAAATGGCAAGCTATTTGTTTACATCTTAGGCTATAAAAAATAAAATAAAAAATAAAAAAAAAACAAAGAAAACTTGTCCATAATAATTAACCTGGGCGTAAATAATTTACCTCATGCATAGAATATTGTCAGTTGTTAGACCTGTGATCAGGAATAAGAAAATGCTGTGGCATTTTAGCATTCCTAGTCTAAATAGTCTAAGTGTTAAATATATTTGCGTAGGCCTGTAACTTGGGCTACAGTCGATGCATAAAGAATGTATTTCATGTAGGCTATTTCAAGTGAAAATGAGGGATGGATAGGCTCCATCTGAATCAAACCCTGTTAACGTTTTTCCAACTAACACAATAAGCAGCCTGCTGAAGTCTAGTCAAGAAATTAACAATAAATCATTGGGATTGACAGCATTATGCGCAATGGGGCTACTCTGGCCTTAAATTATCCATTAGACATGTCCTCTATGATGAAGGGAATTGTAGCCTATGTAGCTGTTACCACTTGATATTATTATTATTATTATTATTATTATTATTATTGTTATTATTATTATTATTCAGTAGATGTGCCTAAGTAGAAAGGGCACAATATTATGAACAAATAGCAAAATAGGTATTCTGAGCGTGACATTGCGGTATTTTAATAAACCTTTCATGACCATATAAAGCAAAACCAATCAATTCCCCCTGCCTCTCATCGTCATTTGCATTTAAGTATAAATTGACTTTTAAATGCGGACTGTTGTGCAGATGTTTTTGTCTTTTCTTTTCTTTCTTTTTAATAGACCGCTTTGTGAACGACAAGTATGCACGATTCTTATCTTCCCGAATTACTTCATCTCATTTACGGGGCCTAGAGAGATTTAACGGGAAGTTTCAGTCACGACAGATAGGAATTGACTATATTAGAAAGGTGCATTAGGCTATCTTATGGGCTGAACTGCTCCTCAATTGTTGGTGAATGGATATAGCCTCATCATCATCATTATTATTATTATTATTATTATTATTATTATTATTATTATTATTATTACTACTACTACTACTACTAGGCTATAGGCTAGTGTAATCATCGTTTTTCTTGGGCTAATTAACTCCTGGATACAAATGACATTTAGTTTCGCAGCAATAACTGAACTCGGCCTGTGAAAAAATTATAGAAAAAAAATATAAGAATATTCATTAAGCAGATCAATATTCTTGATTGTATATGAACTTGAAATTCCTGTTGGCGTCTCATGTCGATCAAAATATTTACCATTTTTTTTTTTATCAATTAGCCTAATGGTAAAATAGACTGAGTGGAGTTGTCATATAATAGAAATCTCTCTACGAAATAGTTCTCTAAAATTTCCTCGCTAACTTCTATTTAAATTGTTCACCACATTGAGTGTTTATACCATGAACTCATGAACACTGTGCTACCATTTGCAAGTGGAGCAAGCCAGCTCTCAACAGCAGGACATTTGGCAAGCACAATTAGCGATTTGCAGTCATTATTGACGAAACGTCTCCCATGAGGAACTTTATGCTGTTGTATTTTCTGGAGTCAAGGCGTCAGCCAGATGCATGCATTACATCTTTTAGCGGGGATGGTTGTGCTGGGAGATGGCCAAAGCCTCAAGCGTCAACAGGCTTTTTGTAAGCTGTAGTCTTGGGTTCACTACAAGATAGGCTAGGCTATTGCGCAACTCGTAGGCCTAGTCCGAACTCACCCATGCAAAGACATCCACCTGAATTATGCCTAAGAAGTGGAAAAAAAAGTGCCCCGGAAGAGGTCAGTTTGGGCTGGAGTTATGGTAAGATATATTAAGAGATGGTGGGAGATGGTGCCATGCCTGTGGTGGTCAGCATAACCTCAGAGAAAAGAAATTGTGGTCTTACGCAGCAGGGGTAACTAATGGATAGGGGAAAATTGTACATTCAACAAATAATTGAGGATAAATGAGGGGACAAGCTAGACTGTAAGGATTAACTATGTGCTGAGCCTCTGCTTTGTACTGCCTGACAAAAGTGGAAACACATTTCTTACAATTATTGGAGAGAGCTGTAAAATAAGAATAATCCAAGCAGGGTAAATGTAGAGCACTTGGCATGGGCGGCGCCAGCGGGTATTATGTTCACACCTTCCTTGGAGCACACCTGCACATCAATTATCTTGGCAGAATTATGCTTTTTCAGTCACTGGTGGTTAGCCAATAGCCGTTAAGTTTTAGGTTTGTTTTTAAAGCGAACTAAATTGTTATTAACCTTTCCCTGACTATGTGGTAACAGTGGTGATGGTCAAAGAGATGTATGTAAAGATATTATGAGTCTTGCTAAGTGTGACAACATCTCTTCCAACAGTTTATTCTGAAGTGTTATGAAATATATTTTGTGGAGCGAGGGGTAATGGAATTATGCCCTTGAAGATAAAGTATTTCTTAAACCTATTTCTGAAACCTCATAAATTCTGTTATCAAATAGTTCAAATGAGTGAGAGATTTTCAACTGAGACCAAAAGTCTGTAGAAAGAAGTACCACTGATGCAAGGCCAGCCTTCTGATAATGGGGCTCCTGAGTCAATGGGAACTTGGAGGACTGGGGAGTGTGGGTGTGGAGGGTGAGGGATGCAAACAATGGAGGAGGGGTCTCACACAGAGCAAGCACCACTACCTGTGCCTGTAGTGTATACCTGCTGGTGCTGATGGTGGGGGCGGGGGATATGGGAATTACAGGGAGGCTACGCTGGATGTGTTAAGTCAAACTTATCTGCTGTAACAATTAGCTTCCATTGTAAACAATGAAACAGGCTACACCAGACACGGCAGCACAGCCAACATTCCAAAAATATTTATTTTTTTCTAATAATTTTTGACAGAACTCTGTGACACATCCAGTTTAGTCCTGGCGTTTGAGTTATCCTAATGGCCTGGCACTGTCAGGGGGCTCTCAGACAACATTTTAATATTATAATCAGTGTTTGGGAGACCTAGACTATTTTGGGACATAGGGCCCAACATTTCTAATGAAGCCTCTCCCTGTAGCTGTACCTGAACCTGTACCTGACTACAGGGACTGACTGGAATCAAACTATAGGAGCCAATCAGAGTGTTCAGGAGTCGGCAGGAAGGCGGAGCAGAATTACAGAAGAGTTCATTATTAATCCGTGGCAGATGGGCTAACTCAAGCTCCCAAAAAGCATGATTCATACTCACAGAGTGTAGCCCACCCAATGCTGATTCCCCTGAGATGACAGGGGGTGACAGGGGGTTTGCGTAACCTTGCCTTAAATAATGCCCCATGTAAATAAATAGGTTCAGGGGGCACTTTGTCTTGGACGATCGGAGATATTCAAGACAGCAGACATTAATGCAGTTACGACTGACAGATGCCCCAATGTGTATTTCTGAACTTTACGCTGTGTGTGTGTGTGTGTGTGTGTGTGTGTGCGCGTGTGTGTGTGAGAAAGTGAACATGTATTTTCCCTTACATCACAGGATATGGTATTTCTGTAACATCAGGAGAATTGTTTGGAGCTGTCACAGTACTGGACTGAGAGCTGAGAGGGAAGACAGACACAGAAAGAGCGAAATACTTGTAGAGTTGGAGCATCTCTGGAAATACTGAAGAGTGCCAGTTTGGCTTGTCGTCAGGCTGAGGGGTTTGAGAAGGCAGGCTGCAGGAAAGCCGTCCCGACAACAAAACAACAAGTTCCTTCTCCTAATAATCTAATGCGACTGAGTCATTTATTGACTAGAGAATACAAACGGCATTGTTATTATTATTCTACAACCAAGCCATTGAACTGCAAGTAGCACAGTTTGGTTCACAAATTCATTCCTTCCCATGTGCATTTTCAGTGTGCAGTCAGGCCATGTGGATAGGATTTATCTGTTTCCACATCATCCTCTTCATGGTCAGAAAATCACACAGAATTTGGGAGGAAAAGAGTCCCTTATACATCATATGATGCTCATCAAAAGGCAAGGCATGTTGAATAGGACACAGAGTAGACTGCAGTACTGTACATACTTTTGCCAGCGTGTGCACTGGAAGAGCTGAACAAAGCATAAGTTCAAAGACATCCTGTCAAAAGGGCATGCTGTAAGTATGTGTTTAAAGATCTGGAGGATGATGTCAGGGGTAGTGTATGTGCTGATGACTAACACATTGCGAATAAAAAAAAAATGACAGCCTTATAGCATGAGCAAAACGTATATACAGTATATATGTGCAAAGAAAAAGGCAAGGAACGAGATGAAATTAAAAGACAAGGCAATGTAAAAAAAAAAGGTGTTAAAGTAAGGATGTTGTTGCCCTAGCATGCAAGGAGTGCAAGATAGTTTGTGCTCAGATATAGGCAGACAGAAGGTGAAACAAAAACGCTAATAGTAGTTCCCTCTGGTTATCTGGTTATCTGTACCACATGGCAATAAGATGGAGAAAACGTGAAGTAACTTTCATGGATTTCACTCACTGCATTATCATAGTCTGTTTCCCTGTTTATCAGGCATTTTAATCTTGCGAATGAGCTGCCTGCCATATTATTATGACAATTATTTTTGCAGGCAATTACAGATACACATAGTGTGTGTGTGTGTGTGTGTGTGCGTGTCTGCATATTTGTGTCTATGCGTGTGTGTGTGTGTGTGTGTGGGGGGGGGGGGGGTACGTGTGTGTGCATGCGCTCTTGTGTGTGTGAGCATGTGTGCACTTGTTTGTGTGTGTGTGTGTGTGTGTGTGTGCGCGCGCGCACGTGCTTGTTTATGGGCATTTGTGTGGGAGTTGGAGTGGTGAGTTTATATTTACAGTAAGTTTATATGTTTGTTATGTTTGTTAATATACACTACGTCACACTATGAGTGTGTTAAGAGCGCGAGTGTGTTATGAGTAAGAGTGTGCTACAAATATGAGTGCCTTCTCACCATTAGGCTTAAACAAAGCATGGCAGCAGGCCATCAACACTAGACACACATGCACGTATTTACAACTCCAAAACAATAACCGCTTCAACTGTCTCTTGTTTGTCTGCCTCTCTCCCGGTCATGAATCACAAAGAACGGGGAGACAGACTGAAGCCTTGGCTCTTTCCCTCTGCAAGATCTCGGCTCTAAAGCCGATGTACTCATCTCCTCTTCCTTCACCCTCCCAGAGAAAAAGCCCATTTTTGTAGTCCGACCCAGGTGGTAAACATTCTGAGATCCTGTCCTCTGGGGTTAACATTCTGGGGCATTCTTTTGGGACGCAGAGAAGTTTCCACACACCCATCCAGCTCCCTTGATTTTGCACAAATTTGTTGAAGCCAAGCATGAGTTGTGCTGAGCTCTAGTACAATACCAGAGCGCTATCAACAGATTATTCCTAGCTTTCAAGTGAGTGCAAAACCACACAAATTACCAAAACCTTGGATGCCACATTATGTTTTCCGTGCAATCTCCATGTGAAGTAAACAAACTGTTTGTGTAAATAAAGCACATTGAGTAATCCAAATTATCCAAAAAACTAAGGTTGGTGCTCAGCTTGAATGATATCATGAGAATGAGCAACAAACTTTTTAATGACATGATGAATCAGTTTTGGACTGCCACCTGCACTGTGTCAATAAGAAAATCTACCTTTTTAGGAGACACAAGCAACCTTTTGTTTTACAAATTAGCTTTTCCTCTTGAAATTAGCCGCAGATTTCATAAGTGAGCCTCTGACTCCTCTTTTTAAATTTTCACTAATCATCAACATAGTTTCAAAGTTTGTGATAAGGAGGGCTGCTTGTGTTACCACTTCTAAAAGTTGATGACCCTCCCAAAAACCCTCCCAAATAACTACAGATGTATTTCCAAATGCTGTGCTGGAAGCCCTGGTTAGTGATCAAGTCTTAAATGCCAACTTCATTTTATGTAAATATCAATCTGGTTTTAGAAAAAGCAGATGCATAGTTGTACCACACAGCCTGCCACAAAAGTCATAAGTGATGTTCTGAAAGCTCTTGATGATAAGACATTGTGTGGCCCTATTTAATAATTTGTCAAAAGCATTTGACGTATTGTATCATTATATTCTAGGCTGACATTCTAGGCTAGAATCGGCATGTCTCAACACTCTGTGGCATGGTGTGTCAACTACCTTAGTGACTGGATCCAGGCTACACAAGCTGATGGACTAACTTCTAAATTTGAAACAGTCTACAAAGGAGTCCCTCAGGGCTGTGTTCTGGGACCCCTGTTATTTACAGTCTATATTAATTGTGTGAGGAAGATGACAAGCATGCACTTTTACATTTTTTAGGCAGATCATAAAATCATTTATTGCTGTGCAGCTACAGTTAAAAAGAGGGAGGTCAAGCTCAGTTTTGTCAACTGAGGCTTGTACTTAATGCTGAAAGGATCAGACTTTACTTTTGCTTTTTTCGAACTAAAAAAATAGGAATTTGGATCTAAAAATTTTCACTGATCAGGGCAAAATAATAGAACCTGTTTCACCTTATAAATAATCACCTTGTTTCTTAATTGAAAATCAGATGTCTTTTAAAGCATTTAATACAACAGATAATAATAAAAAAAACAGTTAACATTGATGATCTGCACCAAATACTTGGAAGTTACAGTATCACATTTCCTTCGATGCTTTTTAAAAATATGACCTGACTCGGTCATAAGTCTATTAATGTGTGTGTGTGTGTGTGTGTGTGTGTGTGTGTGTGTGTGTGTGTGTGTGTGTGTGTGTGTGTGTTTGACCGGTGCTGTTATTCACTTAATGTTTTTCATCTAACCCTAATCCTATTGTGTTCTTACTGTTGTGAAAGGTGTTGCCTGTTGTTTGTTGTAGTTAAAAATACTTGTCTTGTTGACAGTTTTTAACTGTTGTATTCTGTCATCTTGGCCAAGGCACACTTCCAAAAGAGATGCAAATCTCAAAAATGCAAATTCCTGGTAAAATAGAGATAAAAGAAGAACATTGAGAACAAGCACTGAGGTAAAAGAGAGAACAGGACTTTTATCAGCAGCTCTTTGAGTTCCTTTGTATCCTTGCATGCTTTTCATTGTTGAATAGAATAGATCACCAAAGCAAGCTGGATGAACGCCAGTCGTGTTCTGAAACCTGACTTGGTGAGATCTCTATAGGACAGGGGTGTCTTATAAGAGGCAATTTATCACATTCTACAGTTTAACGGAAACCCTGCTCGTTTCTCATGGAATCTGCATTCCTGTGCAATCTGCTGGCATAGATCTTCTGCTGGAAACATCTGGGAACTTCAGAACTACCTGTGTCTTGCTCGCATACATTTGGCCACAGCAACTTCTTTTACTGCATCTTGTAAGGCCCAAAAGAAGAAACAGAACAAAGGGGTTTCAGATGGAGTCCTTCCTAGCACATCAGTGAAGCAGGAAAAATAATGTAGCTTTACAAGGATTTAATGCCATAACACATTCTTGTATGAAGCAAGAGACAGTCTCTCCAGACTTATGGGATTGGCTGACTAGATGACAGTGAGGGGAAAAAAACTTAACAAAAACTATTTGTGAAATCACCACACACTAAAAGGAGAGAGCTGTGGAACTGCAAACATATTTTCTCAGCATTGCCAGAGGATCTAGGGGCGTTCATGCCCGCTTAACAGTCACTGGTGAAAAAAAGGGGGGAAAAAACTTGGTTTATATGTGTGTTAAAAACGTCTTTTAATTTTGGAATGGTAGGTCATTAACCCTTCCCAGGCATCGTAAGGGTGCCTAATTTATAGCGTTTCTTTAATTTGCCTTCAGCTGACCCTACCCATCACTCTCCATAAAAGTGGAGGGGGCGTCCTACCGCTTAACAGCCAGTTAAATTACACTTTGATGTTTTCCTCTTGTTTCTAACAGTGATTAAATGGCTGACCCCTTTAAACATTTGACCTCTACTAACTCAAAGGGGCTGCCAACATACAGAGGTGAGCCTCACCATCATTGTTCTCTGAGGTTCAAGTTGCCAGGCTCTTGTTTGGGAGGAATAGGAAGGCTTATAGTGTTCCAAAGAGGGGCTTCGGGAAGTAGGGTGTTTGTTTGCACAGTAAAGCATGACTGTCACCTCACATTGATAAGAGGAGTGACGACTGCACGACAGACCCCTCTAAAGATAACATACAGTGCTCACAAAGTCATGTTTACATACATTATCAAGCATCATCACATGTGATTTCAGGACATTCAGTCACATTCTTCATCAGGTCATTAATTGTCCTCTATCAGAGAGTTCATCTCTTTCCATGTTTCCCATCAACACTGGTTTCAGCCTATAGCTCCATCTGGAGTGCAGGCAATGGCATTCTTTTGGATCCTACAGAACACTTCAGACATTTAGAGAACAGCGCTCCAATCCTGACTTAGTCCTCTCTGTCAGTGTGCGAGAACTTGAAGCAACACTTTGGGAGTCTTGGCTCCGTGTGAGAAATGTGCTCTGGGCCTGTTTCAAAACATTGTTTGGTTGCAGGCAGCACATTCAGCACAACTATCAATGTGTGGATTTCGGAGACTATAAAGGGTGGGGATTTGAAGAGTTTACCACAAGCATCCTCGCGCTGCCATGCCAGAAATCCGAGGAGCCGAGCAAAGACAGAGGAAGTCTTTGGAGCGTAGAAAGACTGCGGAAGAGAATGCAGGCAGGGCTGGTCCTCATGTGTTCGGATGCCTCACTGGTTGCCCCCTTGAAATATGCATGAAGACAAGCATAGTCTGTGCTACAGTGAGCATCCAAACCATGAGAGAGAGAGAGAGAGAGAAAGAGAGAGGCTGAATCCCAATGATCCCCTGAGCCCTAAGGCCTGAACCCTGTAAGACTTAATTAGCATGAATCTGTCTCCTGATTGGCTAATTGATGCCAGTAAAGTCTTTGAGGGTTCACATCCCAGGGCTTAAGAAGAACATTGGGACTCATCCAGAGAGAGAGAGAGAGAGAGACTTGGAGGGAAGGCGTAAGAAGAGTAAAAAATGACACCTTGAGGTGTTGAAAAGAGAGTGAGAGGAAACAGATTATTTGTATGGGAGGTTAGTGTGTGGTCAGCATACTGTAGGTGAGCGACGTCTGAGGTCACTGCATCCAGCTGGATGTCCTGAATTGTTCTCTCTCCCTAATCTTCCGAGTGATTAGCTGAGCCCTGTTGAAGCACTTAGATGTCGGAACAGAAGGGGGAACCGGGATCTTCGCTGCAGTAAAACAGCGCTTTCACTCTATCTCTCTCTAGATAAACCGCCAACTATTCGCTTGGAACCATCTGAAAACTGTTCTCGCGGGTGTGCGCCACAAATTTGTGGACAGACAAAAAGCAAGCCTCTTGTCTTGAGACTCGACTCGGTATGGGGAGGAGCAGACAAAATCAGTCTTTCATCCCTTGTCTTGCTCCCACTCCTGAGGAGAGGAGGCCAGCTCCAAATATGGTGGAGGCTGCTCACTACAGACAGGAGGCTGCAGCCATTCTGGGTCGCCCGCTGCTCGTTCTTCTCCACTGACTGTGTCTATACACCGCAGGACTCCAGTTGAGGAAAGACACTTATATTTAAGGGTAGAGAAAATACATTCATGTAAATAGACTTTTTTTCACCATAGGCTACAGGATGTGTCAGTAGTGTGCAGGTGGGGCCATTGCTGGAGCCAACCACTCCAGTCAACAAAAACAAAAAAAAAAACCACCCATCTCTGTTTCTGACAGCTTGCAGGGATTGGCTGAGGCCTCCACAGCATCTGACAGAAAAGTGCTGGGCTCCCGAATCCAAACCAGACCCCCTCCTGGATGATTTATTTATACGACTGTTTGTGTACACAGAGAGAAGGTTCTCGATTCGGACATGTAAAAATACTGTATTTTTCGAAAAGAGCAGGACAAAGACACTTTTGTGACAGAACGAGTCTCTTGAAATTTCGGGTGACAAAAAAGTAAAGCTTTGCGTGTGTATGGAGGAGGCCTGGTGTGTGACTACAGAAGAGTCGGCATGGAGTGTAAAGGTTAACTCTTCTCGCACACATACACTTTTGGGCCTGGACTTGCTTGGAAGAAAGCACTGGGTTGAGGATGACATGTCATTCTCTAGGCAGACAAAAAGTGGCCGAGGCAGATAGAATGATTCCCTTGTTCTGCAAATGTACCAGAATTCATATTCACTCAAAAATGTGAATTGCTGTTAAGACAATTCCCTTATTTATCTGTGTGATTCAATGTCTTTTTTATAATGGATCTTTCCAGTTCTCTGTAGTTGTATCTATAATTCTGCAGAAACATGCCACTATCACATGCCCCCTACCCCCACCCCACCCCAAAAAAAAATTGTTGATATAACTACTTTAGTGACCAAATCTGTTTTCTGTCTATCCTCTCTGTGAATGCCCTTGTGTAGGTAAAGACGGCACTGGATTGACCGACTCTGAATTGGCCCCGAACTCCGACCCCACGGGGATGGATGGCAGTTACCTCAACGTGAAGGACCCGGGCGTGAAAGGCCCGTCGGATCGGCCGGGCTCTGAGCTGGCCAGCCCACTGGAGAAGAGCGAGGCGGAGAGCAACAAGGGCAAGAAACGGCGCAACCGCACAACCTTCACCAGCTACCAGTTGGAGGAACTGGAGAAGGTCTTCCAGAAGACGCACTACCCCGACGTCTACGCCCGCGAGCAGCTCGCCTTGAGAACCGACCTCACGGAGGCACGGGTGCAGGTTAGTCTATATAATCACTCCAAACGCTTCTCAGCAGTAAATGATTTGTTTGTACATTCAATATGGGCGCTACCATTTTGTTAGTGTTTTACAAAATGACTGTGTTCAAACTATACTCTTGTATATGTTAAATGTTATGTGTTTAGTTCTTTATAATGTGAGGCTATATGAGAGTATGAGCGACTCCATAAAAATGGTCAACTAAGAGTTAACTTCAACACTGGCAGGAACTAGAGACCATTGTTGTTTTCTATGCAAGATTTGCCTGCCAGGTTCAAAACTGTGAGGGCGTATGTGTGTGTGTGTGTGTGCGTGTGTGTAAGTGAGTGGGGGTGCTTTCTTGCGTGTGTGTGTGCATGTGTGTGTATGAGAGAGATGGGGGTGAGGGGCTGGGCTGGTGAGAGAATTTTACTCTACATGCTCCAGACGCCACCAAAAGGCCAAAGGTCAAACATTTTTCAAAACTTCCAGTCCGTGTTCAGGCTGCCTCACCACACAATGTTAAAAAAAAACACATGAAAGTCCATTTGGCTAGGGAATAAAAAAAACACTTTTAGATGCCACGTCCAATTTCCATGTGCACACAGAGACACTGTCAGGAGGGTGAACCTGGCCGTGTGTCGGGGGGTACAGTGAAATAACTGCATTCATTTGGAATCCACACAGGGCCATCCGTGACTCCAGATGAATCTAATTAAGTCTGCAGTCTGACAACACACAGCAGACTCTGTTGAGTGACTGTAGGGTTTGACCCGCATTTCAAAAACATACCTTACAGACATACGCAATCCGTACAAAACCCCTCACATTTTCCCTTTTTGGATTGTTGCTTGGAGAGACCCCCGCGGCCCCCCTCGTCTCTCTGTTTTGCCCAGCTTTGTACCAAACGGGCTACGCTCTCTTCCTGCAAAAGATTATTTCATAATTTAGGGATTGGAAACAACAGATTAAATGCTACCATTCGTGGGACAATCCTTTCAAAGCATCAAAGCTTTTTTCCCCCTTTCTTTTTTAATATAATCACAAAATTCTGGTTATTACATGTCCACAGTCTTTGAAACGCATTGTCACTGTGGTGCACAGCTTTGGACTTGAACTTCACTCTGGCCCGGCCCGGGTCAAACAGAGGTTGCCTTTGAATGACAGCAGGGGCGATCTATCAGTTGCCACGATCGCAGCATAGACTGACAGAAGTGGGTAGAGAGAGAGAGAGAGAGAGAGAGAGAGAGAGAGAGAGAGAGAGAGAGAGAGTGTGTGTGTGTGTGTGTGTGTGTGTGTGTGTGTGTGTGAGTGTGTGTGTGTGTGTGTGTGAGAGAGAGAGAGAGAGAGAGAGAGAGAGAGAGTCGGGGTTAGCCTGTCAGACTTCAGACTTCAAAGCTCAAAGGCTTTTCTCCCCCCTTGGCTCCCAGGCCAGGCACATAAATAAAGCTCTTTAATGGCTTTGGTAGGTAGTCAACGACTTCAGTCCTCAATGCATCTCTCTTCAGTTTGCTGCTGCCCAGGACATATCAAATAAAAACTACAAAAATGAGGAGGTGCATATTTGTTACAGCTCACTCTCACAAGCCTGGGAGTGCTGTTTGACAACGTGTGATATAGTGCTGTTCTCTATGGAGAGACAGCGTAGCAGTGAATAGGACACTTTCAGTCCGTGAAATTTATTGATGACTTCTCCTCTCAACTATTCCGGAGTGTGTTTTTACAAACCACACTGTTTGTAACAACTGGCTAACAACGATCATCACAATCTTGATCGGTTGAACCATTGTTAGCAAATTTGGGGGTTCTACAAATGCTAGTGCCCATGATCAATCGCAAACATGCTTGGACATTTTCCTGGTATGGTTGGACTGATCACCTGAGAGTCGTCTTTCCAGGCAGGTTACCATGTTGTGCTGTAGTTCTTGGTATTACCGGTTGGTGGCAGTATATAAAAACAACTTGTCTATATCATGTCAATGAGGTGTCTAGACAAAAATGCAAATGCAAAAACATTAGCCTGGAGGCTCTATGTTATTCAGGAAAAAAAAATCAGAGGAGCATACTAGCCTCCTTCTACTAGCCACATCCTTATTCTAACAGACATGTTACCCAGATACAAACTACCAGCCTCAAGATAGCAACACGGCTTCTTTACCTCAACACTTGAGTCGTGAAATTGGTGACAGCAAAGCATGATTTCAATGCAATAAGAAAAGCATTCAAATTTGGATAAGAGATCTTCTTAAACAATGTTCTGAGGGAAATAATTACTTTTATGGCAGATTGAGTTGGAGTAACGTTAGCAAAATGGGCAATATATTTTGACCAATAGCCTTGTATTTATCTGTCATTCTGTTTCTGCAATGATGTAGTTTGAGCAAGGTTTTGTTAATGACCGATTTAGTGTAATATGAAGTAGAAACACCGCTTTCTAGACAGTTGTGAGAGGGTTGTTGTGCCAGCATGTCATTTATTTATTTATGTATTTATTCATTTTACCAGTTTAAAATCATGTTTGAAGAATATAAGTTGTGATTTAGTGACATGGACAGTCATGGTGAAACAGTGAAGTTTATGTGCATCTGCATGTGTATGCGATTATGTGTTTATATATTTGAATGCATCTATACAACATTGCTAAACGTGTGTTAGTGATTATAATTGTGTGTATTGGTAGTGGTGAGCGTGTGTGTCTGTTTTATTGCAAGTAACCATATGTATAAGTGTATGTGTCTGAGTATAAGTGTGTGTGTGTGTGTGTGTGTGTGTGTGTGTGTGTGTGTGTGTGTGTGTGTGTGTGTGCCTGCCTGCCTGTGTTGCTGCTGCGCTGTTCTTGTCTGTGAGTCTTTCTCGAGGTCAGAGGGGCCGGCCATGGAAAGCCGGGGGCTTAGGCGTCAGGAAATTAAACATGAAATGAAAACAAGCTCCAGTTTGAACATTCTCCCATCTCACTTTCCAATATCCCCACTTCCTCTCAGACTTAAAGAGGAGGAAAGAGAGAAGAAAAGGCAGAGAGCGAAATAGAGGGAGATAGAGAACGAACCGACGAATGAACGGGAGAGAGAGAGAGTAAATGTGTGTGCGTGCATGTGTGTGTGTGTGTGTGTGTGAGAGAGAGAGAGAGAGAGAGAGAGAGAGAGAGAGAGAGAGAGAGAGAGAGAGAGAGAGAGAGAGAGAGAGAGACTGAGAATCTGAATAGTTTCTTTATCAGCCAAACCCCATTGTATGGGTAGGATTCTCCCAAAAGCTGTTGTCATTTGACTCTCTCTGACATATTTGGAGATGGAACTCACAAGCTCAGCAAGTCCGTTGTGCAAATACTGAACTGGTTGCTCATCAAGTCGGGTTATTTTCAGTCCTTGGTTCAGCACACATACAGAAAAATGACCTGAGCAGTCCAAACAAAAGTGACCACAGAGTCACATTTCAAAGGCCACTCAAAACACCATGACGTCAGAGTTCAGTCACAACACAGGATGGGCTCACGTATCGTCTCAGGACGAGAGACGACTCAGCAGAAAAACACGATCGGAGCCCAAAAATTTGCCAGCCTCGAGCCAAATCTCCAGTGACAGAAACTCAAACATGGGAACCATCATGGCGAAGGTCTTGGCCATGTGCTTGCTTGAAGTCAGCAAATGTTGGCGGTGGTTGGATAGGGGTGGGGGTTGGGGGGTGAGTTGGATGGGGATGGGGGTGAGATGCTGTCCTTCTTCATAATCTGTGAGAAGTGCAGCTGTTGACAACACGACAGATGACCCCACCACCTGATGCCCAAGAAAGTTTTCACTGCTTTATGTTACTCTCCTATCAGCCTGGTGCTTGATATTCCTACAGCCTGTAGATTGTGTGTGTGTGTGTGTGTGTGTGTGTGTATGTGTGTGTGTGTGTGTGTGTGTGTGTCATGTGTGTGTGTGTGTGTGTGTGTTGTGTGAGCATGTGTGACTGTTTGTGTGTGTGTGTGTGTGTGTGTGTGTGTGTGTGTATGTGCGTGTGTGTGTGACTGTATGTGTGTGTGTGTGTGTGTGTGTGTGTGTGTGTGTGTATGAACGTGTGTGTGTGTGTGTGTGTGTGTGAGAGAGAGAGTGTGTGTGTCTGTGAGTGTATACAGTATGTGTTTGTTAAAGAAAGAGAGAGAGAGTGAGTCAGGAGTGTGTTGTACACTAGAAGGGGAAATTGCCCATAAGGGATGGTGAAAACCACACTTTGATTGGGCAAAGGCTCATCCCACAATCCAAGTTCAAACTCCGTGTCGGGCTGAGATTGCGTCTCGGCTTTGAAGATGTCTCCTTTTCCCCCTCCGGAGAATAGGACTTACATATAATTGACAAATGAATAAAAAAGCTAAACAAGAAAGAAAGAAAGAAGGAAAGAAAGAAAGAACACTATTGTCCTTCCCTCATTAATTTGCTCAGCGGAATCCCTCGGAGCAAGGGAAAAAACTACGGTGGCTTGTGTGCATGACCATGTGACCCATGGCGACGTGGCCGCTGTCACTTTCTCACAAGCGCCATGTAAACTCTCCCTCTCGCATAGCTTCTCTCTCTCCTCCACCGCCGTTCCCCCACCCACCCATCCTCCAAACTCACATTTATGCATAATAAAGAAAGAGTAATGATTTGCGGTTTTGTCTTTATGGCGTTAGGGTGAAGGGGTAATATGGCAGATGAAAAGCAGCATAATATTCTTTAAATAACTGGGGATCACCATCCTCCACATGAGAGAGTGAAAGTGTCCATAAAGCAGCCTAGCTCTAGAAGCCAAAACCTGTCAAATAAAGACAGCATATTTGCGGCCTTGCATTAGTGGGTGGGTGGGTGCTCTCCTCCGGCAGCTCAAGCAGTACATGGCGCTGCTTCGACAAAGACAGACGTTTTATTCCACTCTGCTGCCACTCCTCCATTCCCGTCGCTAACGGTTATTGACTCAGAATTGGATTGTAATAAGAGAGTTCGTTCTGGGAGGTTTGCTCAAGATATTATTACATTATAATGTTATGTAGCACATGGGAGAAATGATTAGTTCTTTTGGGACAGGGTGTATTTTAAGCGTATTACTCTGTTTGTCATTTTGTTGAATTGAGTATGAAGTATTTAAAAGGACGTGTCTGCTCTTAGTTTAGACACTTGAGCTTTCTCTTGGGCCCTCCAGTGCTCCTCAGTCCGTAGTCTCTCTCCCATCCCTGTTTGTCAACTACAGTCTTGGGACTGTATGCATACAAGCTCCTCTATGTTCTCAGTTCTACTAAAGTTGTTTACATACCTTACAATTCATTTAAATGTCAATGTAACTGTTTGTCAAATTGGCTGAAAGAGAATAGAATGTTTTTGTCACACTCCAACTTGAAGATGAAATCACAGACTTCATGGGAATCTGTTACCCCCCTCAAATGTAATGTATAAAACTGTGTATAAATGTGCTTTATAAACATAATGATCCTTTAATAGCACCTTTAAAACATTGTAATCTTACACATTTCATCATGATGAAGATATTGTATATTATTTGTTGGAAGGTTAAGTTTTTTCATAAGTGATATATAAATTAATTTCCCTCTGGATAAATAAAGTATCTCTATGCTATCTCTTGTATCTCTGTCTATCTGTATAGGGAAATGCAATCATTTTATACTTTTAGACTGCTGAATTTTGTGTCTACCTCCTATAGCCTAGTTAAAATGAAAGAAATACTTTATGTGATTCAGTTTTTTAGAAAATGTTCATACATTTATTTTTTATGTATTTAGCAATTGCTTTGACATTTTTTTTTTTAAGATTCCACTAATACGAATAATCACAGTTTGCAAACAAAATGTTGATCTAAGACAGAAAGGGAAAACAATACTGTGGAACTTTTTATCTAAGAGGATATTATTGCCAGTCTATCCAGTAGAGGATGAACTTGTCTTTGCTGGTGATTGTTGAGTCTTCCACTCTATTCTCTACAGTGATAAATTCATCCTGTCCCACTCGTAATGAATACCAATTACGCCGGTGAAGACAATTCAGACATTCAATCCATTCTGCCCTGACTGCACAATGTTATCGTGCAGTGATGTAGTTCGTCTGTAATTGCAAATCTGACAAGCCATTTGAACACTCTAACAGTAACATCTGGTGGTGACTATGGATCTTGCTAGAACGTTGGAACTGCCCGACTGCTCACTAATTTAGACACAGTAGACTACACACAAGAATTCTAAAAAATTGTAATTGGTGGGAATTTTATTAAACTCTGTAGATAAATGATATACTGGTAGAAGAAAGATATTTAATTACATAATTTTACCTAAAAGTGTCACAAAATGTAATCTCTTTGTTGAATGCACCTATTTCTTTCTAACTCCTTTTTTGTGTGAGAAATTAGTCCTTACATTTGTTGGAGGCTATTATGTGTGATTATGTATGCAGTATGTGTGATTAGTCCATTTTAAAAGGGGTTTGTATGATTCTGTGTGGTTTAGAACATTTGTGGGAAATTATCATGATGGTGGGTGTAACAATATCTGTAGAACAGCAATGCAGACATATGCCAAACTCCCCTGCCCCCACTCCCCCCTGCCTCTCTCTCACTCACTCACTCACACACACACACACACACACACACACACACACACACACACACACACACACACACACAGAGAGAGAGAGAGAGAGAGAGAGAGAGAGAGAGACACACACACACAGAGCATATCTGCCTCCCATATGCAGTCTCCACATTCATATGAACAATGGTTGAGCCTGGGATCTTCATTTTAAGATGGTACTCCATTTCATCACATCACAAGCTTTCTTACAGACCAGCCTGGTGCATTCAAATCAATGCCACCACTGCCATCTAGATGAGATGTGCAGCACTTAAGAAAGAATGGGCATGGATTTTCTCTCAAGCATTTTCATGTATGCCTCTAGCGTGCGTAAACTGGCTTTGGTCTCTTCATGTTGCTGACAGGCACAAGAGACAGAGAGTGTGCATGTGCGTCAGAGAGAGAGAGAGAGAGAGAGAGAGAGAGAGAGAGAGAGAGAGAGAGAGAGAGAGAGACATACACACACACACACACACACACACACAAAAAGTGTGTGTGTACAGAGAGAGAGTGTGTGTGTCTGTGTGGGTGCATGTGTATGTGTGTGTGTGTGTGTGTACAGAGAAAGTGTGTGTGTGTGTGTGTGTGTGTGTGTGTGTGTGTGTGTGTGTGCGTACACAGACAGAGAGAGAGGGTTCTCTCGCACACTCACTTTAGTGATTAATGGGCCGCGGCGGCCCCAGGCGCAGAGCAGCCAGCAGCGATGGCTGAGGGGAAGCAGAAGAGCCCCGAAAAACAAAGCGCCAGCGGCCGACCTGCCTGCCGTCGACAGGGGAAGAGTTCAGAGCAGCGCATAAATAGCTCAGTGTGGACAGCAGATTACGGACGTCAGGCGGGAGGAACCTGTGGCAGGGCTTTCAAGTGCAGGATAATTTATGGCTCTCCTCGCTCTCACCCTCTCCCGTTCCTCCATCACGGACCCTTTGGAGACTCAAGGAATTTCCTGGTTTAGATCATTACGCGCGGCCGTCACCGGTGATCTACAGCTGATTGCGGGTATAAGCTGTCTTCGGCAGAGTGAGGAGTCACAATCATCAACAATAACGTGCAGTGGTCATAAAACATACAACCACCATGCTAATGGATCGCATATGAGAGAAACTTCCGCAGAGCCTTAAAATAATGACATCAAATGACCCTCTTCCTATAGATGGGCTATCTTCTATGCCCAGCGCTCTCAAACGGTACAGCAACATCCCATCTAGCGTAGCAATGGATCTTACTGAAGATGGTGCTCTTGTGACAGCTTAGCCAAAGGCGGTTGATAAACCAAAGCTCTTTAGCTTAGCTAGGAGGCATCAGTGCCTCACATGGAGACAAGTAGAGCCACCACCACTGAGCACAAGGCTGTCCTCATCCATCACTATGTGGTTCGGTTCAGCCACAAGCACTCAGTCACCCATGAGATCTATGGGCACCAACCTCAGCTCCAGCACCAGCACGACCCGTCTCTACTCTTTACTCTCTCTACTTATTTATGACCTCATGGCATCGCAGCTGCACTATAATTTAGCTGTGCTCTGTCAATCTTTGGAAATCTAGGGAGATATTTCATATAAGTCAAATCATTTACTGAACTGTTAGGCTTACGTTTTATTCACATTTAGGTTCCAGTAAAGTATCATTACTGTAAAATGGAAGGATATTAAAGTATTGACTTACTCTGAATGGTGAATTGTGAACACTAGTAAAGTTGGGTGTGGGGTGTGACAGAGTAACTGCTTTATTGTGCCAAGTCAGTGTTGCTTTAAATGTGTGGTGTGTCCAATATCATTATGTTATGAGCACACATTAAGTTAGGGATAACGG
Organism: Sardinella longiceps; assembly: GCA_027497455.2. Lineage (NCBI taxonomy): Eukaryota > Metazoa > Chordata > Actinopteri > Clupeiformes > Clupeidae > Sardinella > Sardinella longiceps. The sequence continues at coordinate 30,295,910 of JAODXP020000017.1, read as the reverse complement.
CCGCTGAGGTGTCCCAATATAGGCAATTCTCCCAGGTGCTTAGGTCCAAAAAATACCGGCCCAAAGAATACCGGCCCATGTGCATATCACTGTTTGCATTCATTTCCATCACTTGGCTCTGTCTCTTGCCAAAAACCTAAATCCAATGAGTAAAATGGACTATTCTGTATCTATAGTGTTATTCCCATAACACTTCTAACTCTTCACCTCCATCTCCATCTCTGTGTGCAGGTGTGGTTCCAGAACCGCCGGGCCAAATGGAGGAAGAGGGAGCGCTTTGGCCAGATGCAGCAGGTCCGCACCCACTTCTCCTCCACCTACGAGCTGCCCCTGCTCACCCGGCCAGAGAACTATGCACAGGTACAGATTCACACCTGGGGTGCGCTTCCCAAAAGCAGAATTGCTAATTAAGTCAGCAACTTTGTTGGTTGCAATGCAATTTCCCATTGCCAACTACTGTAACTAATGAACTTGAACTTGAAAACTTGTTAGCAACTATGCTTTTGGGAAAAGGATGCCTGATTTCAAAAGTTTATATTGATTGTGTGTGTGTGTGTGTGTGTGTGTGTGTGTGTGTGTACAGTATGTGTGTGAAGCTATGCCCTTTGCTGAGAGCTGTAAATCAAGTCTAATGTAAGGTCCATCCTCTTTATCAGATCCAGAATCCATCCTGGATTGGAGGCAGCAGTGCAGCATCTCCGGTCCCAGGCTGCGTTGTGCCCTGCGACACCGTCACCCCCTGCATGACCCCTCACCCGCATCCAGGCAGCGGAGTCACCGACTTCCTGGGGGTGCCAAGCCCAGGGGGCCACATGGGACAGACGCACATGGGCAGCCTGTTTGGGGGCCCTGGCATGGGCGGAGCCATCAATGGGTACGACCTCAACGTGGACCCAGACCGCAAGTCGTCCAGCATTGCAACGCTGCGCATGAAGGCTAAAGAGCACAGCGCGGCCATCTCCTGGGCGACATGATGCCCTCAACTGGGACATACACAACAACAACAACAACAAAATCAACAACACAGCCACCCCTTGACTGCCCCTTGACCATCAGCAAAGCTTTTCCTCTGCACCCAGCATTACAAATTCTCAGTTAAAATACACAGAGAGAGAGAGAGAGAGAGAGAGAGAGAGAGAGAGAGAGAGAGAGAGAGAGAGAGAGAGAGAGAGAGCAATTGTAATTACATGAGGATTATGCTAAGAATGTTTATAGAAAGAGAGAGGAAGATGGAAAAAAAGAGTGATCAACAAGCTGGGCAAAAGCGCTGTGTTTTGTTTTGTGTTTTTTTTTCTCGGTTGACTTTTTACTTGTAAGGGGAGAGAGTAGTTTGTCTTTTTTTTGTAGTGGTTGTGGGGTTGTGGGGATTGTGTGTGTATGTGTGTGTTTTGTTGGGGAGGGGGGTGGTAAGAGGGCTAGAGGGGTTGGATTAGGGTGGTGAGGTCATTGCCAAGGCTGCACGGATGTGACCTAAGCGAGGCAAGAAAAGCGGCCTCACAGGAGTAGGACTAACGTCTGCACTACTTTGCTTTTACTGGCATCCCCATGTACAGTGCATGAAGGAACGATGACACACCACAGTTGAAAAAAGTATATATATACATGTACATGTACATAGTATATATGTATGTATGTGCATATGTATATGTATATGTATGTATTTTATATATAACACTGAATTTGGTGTGTGTGTGTGTTTGTGTGTTCAACTGCATGGCTGCAGGTCAGTGCTAATTTGCTGCAGCCGCTTATGGCGTGGGCCAAAGCTACCTTGTCTGTTCCAGGGATCCCCACAAGCTTTCCTCCTCTCAGCATTAACAGCCATTCAGTCCAGCTCCCCCCTGCACCCACCCTGTCAGCACAGCATTAGTGCATCAGGGTGTAATGTCAGGGTTTGAGTGCTAGCATTTGCATGGAAGTGCTTGTTTTTTTGTTTTGTTTTGTTTTTTAATTCACTATTCTTACTGTTGAAGACTGAACAGCAGATGTTTATAGGGTCTTTTATAAGGTTTTTGGTGTATTCTACCCCTGCCCTTGACAAAACGTTTTTACTCCCTATGTTTGTGAAGAGAGAAATAGACACCAATGGCGGCTTCATTGCGGAGTAAGCACAAGAGGAGGAGGTGGGGGAGGGGGGTTGGCGAGGAGGAGGATGAGGAGGCGGAGGAGGGAGATAGGGTGTGAGATTGGCAGTGATTTGGAGTGAACAAGTCACTTCCCCACAGAGGCTGTATCCTCAGGTCCCCCTCCCTGCGCTGCTGGGGCTAGTGTTACAGGAAACTGTGTCCCCTCTGCCCCCCGTCGCCAGGAACAACACAGCAGCGGCGGCAGCAGCACCAGCGCTCTTCAGCGCCAGCGCGCAGGAACGGCCTCGACGAGACATCGAGCATCACACAGACACTCCCAATCAACGTCGCCCGAAAAGGAGCCAGGGCTGCGTTTCAGCCTCGGCGAGTCAAGATCAATTCAGACTCGAGACAGTTTGTTTAGAAACGGCAATCCCCATGGGGGCACCTGTCGCAATCAGCACTCTAAATTTTGGAGACAACCACAGCAAGAGCCCTGATCATGTGCCAGGAGGTAGTGTTTTTTTTGTTCAACAGAGAATAAGAGTACTTGCCGCTTTTGTTCCAGGGAGCATTTTACAGGGAGTCATTTTCGATCACCACCTATTAAGGAGCCAAAAGAAAACATTTCTCACACAGCATTTCAACAGGGCATAGCCAAAAAGAAATGTCATTCTAATGCAAACTCTGATGACTAAAAAACAGGAAGCTTGTGCCATGCCAAAAAATCCCGCACATCAAACTGATGACATACCCACCAGCTGCCTACGCGGAGTATTGGGTGTCCCGTCCCATCAGGGGCGTTGGTAATACCCATTCCACTACCCCGAACATGCTCCGCATTCTCAGTGCCCAAGGTAATAAGCTCACTGTCGCCCCGTTGATTAGGGGAATGTTGAGAGAATGTTCTGCGTTTACCAGAGTGACAGTCCTGTCACCGGAGCTGGGACCTCGAGGTTGACTTCATTAAAGTTCCTGGCCCTGAGCTCTGCAGAGGAGGCCTCCAGCCTCGGGGTCCAGTTTCACCCCCACTTAGAGGAGCTCTGGACAGGGCAGGTTACTCCTCCTTGCTCCCCTGCTGAGGTTCACCTCCAGATTGTGGAAGACCGTGGATTTTATCTGGACATATCATAAGCTGACCGGTATTTCAGTACACAGCGAAGGAGATGATGATGTGAAGGGGGGGTGGTGACGAAGGGAGAGGAAACTCAATTAAGCTCCATGTTTTTGGGCGTTTTATCAGATGTTGATAGAGGTGAAACAAAGCTGTTTCGAATTTGGGGCCAAACCTGATACTCCATCTCTCTGGTTCTGTGAGCCCATTTCCAAACTTCTAAATGAAAACCACATTTGTCCCTGAGTAACAGACATTTTCTGCTTCTCCCTCATTCATTTGTATCACAATCAACCCATTACTGTCTCTCTTGATATAATTAACCTGCCTTGACTACTGTCAGCATTTAAAACTGGAGCACGGGCCTGCATGCATATATCAAATGTAGCACAGTGGAGGATGCTTCCAAAGTCAACAATCAGAGAGAGAGCGGACACTTTAAAGAATCCAGAAAACTCCATCAACACTTAAGAACCTTGATCCCCTTGAGTTTCATGTTACCACATAGAGGTTTCCTATAAAGACCTTCTTCAAAGACACACATGCACACTTGGTCGCTCTCTCTCTCTCTCTCTCTTTCTCTCTCTCTCTCCCATTTCTCTGTGAAATGTTAGCCCTTAGAAACCCATCACCTCCATGGAGCCTTACTTATTCATCTTCCCTGTGGTCTAGTCAACATTTTATAGGTGAGAGAAAGACAAACCATCTCCTTTGACCACAACCCTCTTTCCCATCGTTCAATGAAAAGCACTGCTCGTATGAATCCCCCTTCATTTTGATACTACTGAAATTGGGCAGTTGACATTGATCGCATTTTTATGTGTTTATACAGGATGTGCATTTTTACAAATCAGCTTTTTTGTGTAACATTAACAAATGATGAATTTCAAGTGTGTTTAGATCTTTACTCTTTACAATGTAACTAATTTGCTTTTAAGTACGAGTCCACATTTGTTTTTTGTTTGACTGGACATTAGCCAGATATTGTGGATTTAAAGTACTCTTTTTTTGCTTTATGGCTTTTGGATTTTTTGCTACCAAATAATATTCTGATATTTCTAATCTTATTTGTGACTTTAAATAATTCTGTATGTCCTTGTAATAAGTTATTGCACTTATACATTTGAAACGGTCATTTTACTTTTCAGTGGATGAAAAAAAAAAAAAAACATTTTATTTTGTCTCTCACAAGAAAAAAAGTGAGACCTTTCTCAACATTGAAAAATAAAACAAATTTAACTTGAACCTACTGTGCTTGTGTTCAAGACAGTATTTTTTTTATTAAGGGGTCCATTCATGGGGTTGACCCTTGTATTATGTTCAGATTTTACACCCTTTGGTGTTTGAGTCATAATGACAAGGGATTATTTTGAAACTTAAAAACAACATAAAAATTTTATTTAATTACAGTTTTAACTATTCTCTGCAAGATGACATTTAACAATGTGTCAGGGCTTTTTTGTGTGGAAAAAGTGACATTTCTGTAAGTATCCACTCTGGGGAAATTCAAATGATAGCTCTACTTTGAAACTGTGGAGGTGTTTCAGTGTCTTCAGCAGCTCCGACTGACTCCTATGCGGCCCCTAAATCAAGCTTATTCTAATGGATTCCAATGGAGATGCTCTACTTGCAATGTAGTTTGAGTAGTTAGTTTCAGTATGGGGCTCATAATTGGCTTGCTATGAGGGTCTTCTACTGTGGGCCTATTGCTACGTGCATGGGGTTCTTTCAGCTTTTGCTGATATCTCTCTATCTTTCTGTGTTTTTTTATGGATGCAGAACAATATAACCCCAATGCCTTTTGAAGGACCTAAGAGTCTAGGGGTATGAAGGGATGCGTCCTCATTTTTTAATCCTTTTTATATGTTTTTCACAGAAATATGCAGCTGATGAAAACTGAAGCTAACCTTAAAATATTTGTCTTAATACTTTTTACTTTATCTAAATACAACAAATGGGTCAATTTGACCCAAACTCCACACAAGGGTAACCCTATCTATAATAAATAAATAAATAACATTTTGTATCTACAAGAATGATGCTGCCTGAGACGTGACAAAATGTAGGGGAAATTCATTTTTTAACTTTTAGATTTTAGGCTCTGATTTGTAAATGTGAATGCTGTCTGACAACTATCGTTCTTGCATATATGAAAAAAGGCAGAGGGATTCTTTGTAGAAGTGGGGGATATGGAGTCAATGTAAAGTGATCCCAGAAAATAGTTCCTGGTGATGGGTGTGAGAGTGATGGTTTCCCAGACATTTCCCACTGGGTGTGTATGCTATTTTTAAAACAAGCTTTGATTGGCCAAATGGTCTCTAACATGATCAGACGTCAAACTCAGGGGTCATCAGTGTCCTGCTGAGAAGATCAAATGCTGCCCCCTCACAAAGAGGCATCATATGGGTGCGCTGCTGCTGTTAAAGGGAGTTCACGGATCCCTGAACCTGAACTTGGAGACTTGAAGGCACAGAGTAATCTTGAAGTGAAATAAAACTTTGCAGATCTTTGTAATGGTTCTCTGCGGTATAGGAACTGCAGTCTAAGAACTCAAAGTTTCAAATGGTACTAAAACCAATACATATACTTACAGTTTGTCTCTCGACATGAAAACAATAAATGTGAGAAGAAAATACTGATGACAATTTAAACCATCTGATCTAGGCTACATTAGACACAGAAAGGGTATAACCATGTGGCAGTCAAATAAGTGCACCTTCTATGACTGTGCATGATGGCAATGAGCTTGAAAGGAAGAAATTGACAACAAGAGAGAAATATCAGGAGAGAAAGGTCATCTGCTAATACTCTCCACACACGGGTTGTTGGAAATATTGATCAGAAAGGGTAGGCTAATTTATTGGGGGAAAAGTGTCTTTGGACACAAAATAAAGTTTGCTAGGGAAATGTTACTTAAACTTAATATTGTTTTCTAATTAGGCTATTAAAGATAGTTGGCCATTAGGTAGTAGGTCTATCCGCCCTTTAGGCCATGGTTACGGTTCTGTTTCTCAGAGAAAATAAATAAATAAAAAAGTAAATAAAAAAATAAATGCAGTCCTCGTCCAGAGAAAGAGCCGTTCTTTCCATGGGTCTCAAGGACACACATAATAGGCATTAACGGCATGGAAACAGAGATCCTGTGGAACCTGGTCTCTCTGTGCCTGAATTGGCCCATGTGGGAAATGTGAAAGAAGACAAGATGAGAGACTTTCATGTGGGTTTTCCACTGCGAGATAAAGACACAGGCCGAGATCGCCCGCCGCCACTGCTGTTTGGCTGAGCTTCCAACGGGCTCTTCAAGACTGCGGCCATGAGTACACACTCAAGTAACCTTCATCTGAGTCGCCGCTACTCTCCACCGCCGCCGCCGCCGCCGCCTCTTATTTCATATCATTATCCACAATTTGAGCTTCAATTGCTTTCGATAGGCCCTAAAGTGCATCCATGTGATCGATATCCCACAACTGCTGCCATGGACAATATCAGTAGAAGCTGTCAGTGGCTTTGCAAGCCTGTGTCAGAAGGTAAATAAATCAAAGAGCTGCCCTTTAAGTAAGATTGCAAGTCACAAGACAATAATCTTCTCGTGTTTTGTCTAGAGACGGTAAGATGAAGAATGAGAGAGGGAGAAAACGAGCAGAGTGAGTGGTGGTGAGTGGGACAGACAGTGTTTTTGTGGAGGGGGGGTTTGTACTTATTTAACGTTATTATTAGGTCATTTCATCTTAGGATCTGCATGCTAAGAAATGAAAGAGGAGATTAGAAAGTTGGAGTCAAGAAAACAAACCAAACTAATTCATGTCCTAAAACTGACAGGGCATGAAGGAATGGAAGTATTGTGATCCAACATTCTTCACCGGCTACAGAAACAATCGCGCTGTTCTTCACTCTTGTAATTTTGGGAGCCAGTCCATAGTGCGCAGCAGACAGCCAGGCAGAGCTTGTCACCCAATAAAGCCGCCACCGGGACTTGACAGCTTTCCGAATGGGACTGGAAAGTTTCCAAATAAATCCATCTGGGAAAATGGCCTGGCAAGTGTGCTGTACATTTCTTTGTTGGCAGCCTAGTCTCCTCCAGCACTTTTGTAGATTTTTGGCTTCGCTGTGGTCCCTCAGGTTTGCTTCTCATCCCAGTATGACAACCTAAACACTGAGATGAGAAAGTCCATTTTTTTCTCTTTTTTAAAACAGAAGAACGCAAATGAAAGTCTGAGAAATAGAATACTGAGCCAAAGAGGCACTGATATGATCGGACGCTAAAGAGCCGGACCACGTTCATTGGAAGAGCATTTTGGGATAAATAAACAGAATGTTTGGGGAGTAAGCGGAGCTCTGAGCTTGGAGCACTTAGCCAGCTGACCGAAGAGCAGTGCCAATTAAACCTAATGGGTCACGCTGCTTCAGCCAGGCTCCAGTGGCACTTTTCATAAAAACACCCATGGTCGAGGGCCCATGAAGACCATTAGGGCCACTTCAAAGTTCACCCCATTGCTGTCTGCCCTGGCCCAGGCTCGGCATAAAAGGGTATAATATCCAGTTACTGTGTCAGTGTTTCTTTCCATCCTTGTTAAGAGGTATCGTTAGGAGCACAGTGGTGCTAAATCACCATAACCATCGACGCTGCGAGACAGATCTCAAAAAGGTCATATTTTAGACCTGACAGTTAAGGGAGTTCCTCTGTTAACTGGTCTCCAGTTTGATGTTAAAACAGAAGATAAGGGCCAGAGAAATTACATAGTAAATCTGAAGGAGCTGGGTCCCCTTACCGTAGGTCTCAGGTGGAAGATTCTGAGTGACTGAAATTGGTGGAAACGCATGTATGACAGCTCTGCTGAGAAAGTGGGTTCTTACATGGAGCCTTTCCCTCAGGAATTATAGAGGTATAGGCCTACAGTATATTAAATAGGTAGCAATGTCATTAGATAAAATATATCAATAATTACTTTTATTTTAGTCTATGTATTCATTTATTTAACACTGACATTCTTTTCTCTGACATTTAAAATGGCGGTTTTATTGTTGAAACCTCTCAAATTATATGACTGTGCAATAAAACTGCTTTAGTTGTATTGATTTTAACAAATGATGAAAAAATATACGCAAAATGACATTTTGAAGTAACATTACACTGATTCAGGAAATGGGGACACAGAGGTTAATATCACACTGAGTGTATTAACAATATTTGATTAGCGTTCATAAAAAAATGTGAACATTTTATGAATAAAGCAGTGGAAGAGATCAAAGGTTTATGTCAAGGCTATAAAAGCAGGGAAGTAAATAAAGGACAGAGTAGGGATGCTTCCTTGCACATGGGACAGAACTGCTGACAGTAATTTACTGTGTGTCATTAGGTGTTAGTGCTGAACTCACCACGCGTCGCATTTCATGTTAACCCCCCTAGTGAGACTGCATTGGAACACTGAACAGGACAGCTGAGCTTAGGGAAAGGACACACCAGTGGTTGAGAGAGTTAAAGCAATACAAGAAATACAGAATACTCTGTCTGCTACTGCCTGAGTGTTCCATATGGTGAAACTGGAATATGTTCATTTACTGGTATTTGTAGTATAGCAAGGCTGGCCGACACTGTAAACAGGGTGAAATTAAACTTCAGTTGGTAGCCTAGTCCTGCCAGTTTCCTATAACACATCCTTCTTACAAATCAAGTGCAGTTTAAGCCACTCACACTCATTTTTTTTAAAATACAAAAATGATTGAGTACAAAAGGGGTGCCCCATGTTCTCCTCCCACTATCATCAACCCACTAACAAACCCCGCCATGCTGGATAAATGGTTCTGATTGATTCATGGAATCATCAAATTTGTGTACATGTCTATCTTAAGATAATAGTTAAGACAATAGAAATCAAAGATTGCTCTAGAATCTTTGATACAAATCTGATTACAGACTTTGATACAAATCTGATTACAGACAAAATGTCTGTACAAGTTGGTCTTCATTCTTATGCACATGCGTGGCTTCTGAAATGCAATCATTTGGACTATTTTATGAAATGAACAGATAGGATGTTGTCCTGGATTTCCCATTCTAGTCAAACCATAAGATGAGCATAACTTCAGTCACTGTACTGTATGGCCAACACTACCTCATAAATGACACAACTATTATACTCTGACTCCCTGTCATTGTCATGGGAGCACAGAAGAGACCTAAAATAAAATATTCTCTGGTATGTCTGGTCATGATTTTGTGTGTGGTCATTTGCTAAATAGTGCTGTAAAACTGAGGTCCAAAGCTGTGGAAACCACATGATCAGAAGAAAACAGCTCTGATGTTTCCCAAAATGACTGGCAGTTTATACATAAAACAAGGATTTCAACGCTGTGGAAGTCTGACATTGTTTTACAAGATGATTAGATATAAAAGCACATAAACAGCTGAGACTTGGCAACAATACTACTCATTTGAGAGATAATTCTTGTGTAAGCCTCTCAACACACCCTGGATAGAAAGTCACTGGACTTTCCAGAATATGGGGGGTGGGGGTTGTCTCATCATCCAAGACTGCCATTTCTCATGTTCATCAAACAACACATACTTGAGCCGTTTGGCAAACTTGGACAGAAATCATAAACAACTCACACCTCCATGTTTTGAGTCATGAGAGAGGAGGGGTGTTTGGAAGAGAGAGAGACAGACAGACAGAGAGAGAGAGAGAGAGAGAGAGAGAGAGAGAGAGAGAGAGAGAGAGAGAGGGAGGGATGTTTGGAAGAGAGAGACAGAGAGGAGGTGAAGGATAAAGAGAGACAAAGAGAGAGGGGGTTGGAACAGAGAGAGACAGAGAGGAAGTGAAGGAGAGAGAGGTGAAGGAGAGAGGGGACGTTTGTTTGGAAGAAAGACAGAGAGAAGGTGGAAGAGAGAGAGACGAAAGAGTTGACTAAGGAGAAGGCTGCTGATAAATGAAAGTATAGCAGTGAGGTGTTCAAAGGGTTTCAGCTGTTCCTCTCCCACTATTGGTGATGAAGTGTAGGGTCAGTGTAATGTGATACCAATACACAGTGTCAACACATATATGTTTCACATATGGGGGTAAGAATATCAATATCTATCTACCCTTAACCTAATTATAAGGCTACTATAGCCTCAGGCTGGCAAGAATCTCTTGCGTCTCAGAAATTGTATTTGAAATATAGTATGTCTCCATCATGAAATACACATATATCATTCATTAGAATCCTACAAGTAAGAGTGCTGCCAACTGTTGAACACAAAGGCATTCATTGCATCAATTGTAGATCTTGGGATAGTACGTCTTGAGTGACAATAATCAGACAGTTCATATCCTCTGGACAGCACCTTAAAGCAATGCATACTCTCCTCATGGCCTACCTCAGCTACTAAAACGATACACTGGAAGTCTAAGATTCTCAATGAAACATTTTGACTGTCCGTGAAAGTGCAGAGGCTGTTAAATAAAGTCTAGCCTACAGAAGGTGGGTTAGGTACATCACATGTGCTTGGCCCGAGCATGAGTGAGAAGCATTTCTTAGCTATGTAAGGCACGATAGGAGATATATACTGTACACTACACACACACCTCTTCATAAATATATACAGGCAGGCAGGCAGGCAGGCAGGCAGGCAGGGAGGCAGCAAGGAGCCTGCCTTTCTTCCTTATGGCTCCCCCCTGCCTCACCCAGAAGAGCATATGGTCCGGAGGGCCCACGCACTCAAGCACGGGAAGCCCCCTTCGGCTGCCTCCTCTTGACACATCTTCGGCTTCTCAAATGTGCTTTCAATTACTACCCACATGGGCCTGCACTATGCTATGCAGAGAGAGAGAGAGAGAGAGAGAGAGAGAGAGAGAGAGAGAGAGAGAGAGAGAGGTACTGATTTATGGAGTGCCTCAGTGCAGTCCCACTCAGCGTGGTCCTACAACATACCCAACTCCCCTCCAGGAGGGGCAAAGGTCAAAAACACAGTGCCGTTAACCTTTTGGCAACTCGCACTCACAGGCTCTCTCTCTTTCTCTCGGTTTGCTCCTCTGAAGACGACGGACGGACGGACGGACGGACGGGCAGGGTGGTAAGAGAGAGGAAATGAACACTAAAGACGATGACACCATAAGTAGAGTCGTGACAATAGATAATTTAGAACGTTTTAAAATGGTTCACTTATGAGTTTCTGTTAGACACAAGAGAGAGTCACTATGTCTACTGTCCATGGAAACGTAAGAGGACGAAGAAGTTTTCTTAACCCATTTGGGATAGTTAAAACGATGAGTTTTTTAAAAAAGGAAACGTATAAAACACGTTTTCATAACCTTTACGGTGAGTGGATTCTCCAGGAGGCACAGCCACATTCCTCTTGGCAGCCATGACTCAGCATCCCGTAAGAGAGAGTGTTTGCCAGCCAAACCTACTGCTGCACACGGGGTATCTGCACACCATCAATCACTTGTCTCATAAAACTGGGATGCTGATGGGTTGTATGGTATGGGCTTACATAATTTATTATGATATAACGCACTTCACCTATAGAATTGAGCAAAACTAGTTCCCCTTCCCCTGAAAATAAAAGTGAAAAGTCTTTATGGGATATCTGTAGACTGACTGCCTTTCTATTTTGTTAGAAATAAGTAAAATGTATTTCATTTCAGATATTTTACTTGATTTAGTTTTGTACAACATACACATACACAAACAACAAACTGAAATGTGCATACTGGTGTACATATGCCTATAGACTGTCATCCGATCATGCCATACTTACAGGATTGTTTGGTTTAAAAACAAATTACAAGTCAACACCAATCTTACGACCCACTATCAGACTCATGTCCTATCACATTGTATGCATTCCCAACTCAGCCCTGGTGACAGTTAGAAAGCCACACCAGTATGTGTCACCGTGTAAGGACAGCATGGCTAGCGCTGTGGGACAGTTTGTCACCTAGACAACAGAGCTGTCATCATTTCCTGCTTCCAGAAGTTTGAAAGAGTAGACCTCAAATGTCAGTGCATTCCATGTCAACAAATCTGCGGCCAAAAAGGAACCTTAAATAAGCACACTAAAATGGAGCCGACCACAAAAGAGAGGGAGGGGGCTGAAATGACAACGTGTAACCTATTCCAAAGACATGTGCTTTGGCGAATGTTCTTCCTCTGACTCAAGCAGGACTCCATATAAACGCCCCTTCGCCACACGACACTAGCCTCTGTTCTGTCGCAGCGCAGCTCTGCTATGCTCTCCCCCCCAACCCTTAGTCGATGGTAAGTCGATCTGTTGATTCACCACAGGCTGTGTTTGTTGTTATTCACCATACTGAGGGCTCCCTTACCTCAGCACACATGTGGCTGCAAGCATTGCCCCTGGATGTCAGGAGAAGAGACTGGAGAGGAAGAGGACATTTTTGTAATGCTGATCGAGATCAAACAGCAAACTCAAAAAAAAAAGCCAAATAGTGAATTCCACTCTCACCAACTGACCACAGCATACATGCCTAATTACCAGCAAAAATATAGAAATTGGAAGCACGTGGATTACATAATAAGAGCTTTTTGCACATATTCCATCATGGTGTTGTGATTGTGGTCTATTAGATTACAGATATAAGTGAACAGTGTGATGTGTCTACTAACCTTAATATTTTACAAAAGTACACCTATATTCTAACAGCATTACTGCATACATCATCATCAGTCTGTATGTCAAGTACAGATACTTGTTGATGCAATTGATGGTGATGCTGAATCTATTTTTTTTTTAGAATGACTCATTACATAACCCCTAAGAAATTCCAATAGCGGGTTCCATAGGGGACGGAAAGCCTTTCAAAATGCTTAATTATAAACTTTGAATGACTGAATGAAGAACCTTAATTGGAGATGGAGAGAGTATACTATAAGACGAACACACATTGAACATGATATCGAGAGACAAAATGAGTGGTATATTAAGAGACAATCAATTCAACTTCTGCAAATGTACCAGAGTAAGCTCCACATACATATTACAGACTTCTTTGGTCTCTCCAAATGTGGCCTCAGTAAAAAAAAAAAAAAAAAAAAAAACTACTGATTGTTTACAGGATCCTAATATGCTACTTTTGATATATCTATTGATGCAGCAAAGATATGTAACACGTCTTACAACGCTTTTCAGCAGTGAATTTATGGCTAGAGCGCTGCACTGTAACGTAAAGCATCCCACACTGTAACCATTCTGTTGCCTGGGTTTAATTTCAGGTTGATTGAAGGGCATAGACCCCTGTGTTAATGAACAGCGTGTGTGAACTGACCCAAACAATGCTCAGGGGATTCTTCTTCAGCTTACATGCTAAAAACTGGCTTTAGGAGGCTAAGCTGACCACTAACATTTAGCAGCTGTTCAACACTCAGCAAGCTTATGACCTGAATCAACTCAGACACTTCCCATATAAAGGGCTTCTCAATGAGACAAGGTGGCTACTGGTGTTGCTTTCGGTTCAAAAGGTCTCGCGAAAAATTGGTCTGAACGCAACAGGCCACATTGTTTCAATTTGGTCAAGGTGTTATGGTCAAGACTCCTGAACCTGTAAACATCTGTAGTTAGAATCAATGGCAATCCAGTGAAGAAGTTGAGTTTCATTGTTGAGAGTGGAAAGAAATGGGGAGGTCTAATTTTAGACATGCCCAAATTGAACTGGACACAGAGGAAAACATCTGAATTTGATTACATTCTGACATAGATGCTGCAGTATCAAACAATCACTGGCCCATTCAGGTTTGGAGCAAACACAGGAAAACAAGCAGACTAAATATTTAGGTAGTTTGCCATACAACACCCTTTGACTGTAGTTAATGACATTTCTATCCCAGTATTTTCAATTCATGAACAAGCAATTTTTTTTGTTAGTCTTTCGGAAAGAGTGTGAATGCTAAAGCCTTAGAGATATACAGTAATGTGGATAGATCAGTATCCTGAAATGGCTATAGGCTATGTCAGTTTATGTTGAACTAAAACTGTATGAGGAATCCAATATTTTAATGAAAAGGTAATTTTTACAATAGAAAACAAGGTGAAAGGCAAGGTTTTCCTATTTTGGGACATACAATTTTTTTTCTCATGCAGCTTCACAAACCCATCTTGCATTCATTCTACTATACTGCCCTCCTGTGTTCAAATACCCCAATGCAGATATACATCTCAGATGTTTGGTTATTTGTAAATTACACTCTATTGAGAATAAGCCAGACAACACTTTACAGGTTGTCAATAAGAGGCTAGTTTTTGGTAATAAGTTGGTAAAAATCATAGTAACATCTCATAACAACTTAACATTACTGAAAAATAACTTATTAATTCCTCACATATGTTATTTCTTAACAATGAACTGCTTGTTGAGGTAGGCTACACAGTCAATAAAAATGATAATAACAAGAATTACATGTTATGGTGAGATTTGATGGTGAGACTGAATAATATTATATAAAGAAATTGTGATATGCAAAATTTCCAGTAAATACCTCATCAAGATGTTGGCTCTGGGGAAGCTCCATTGGCAGAGGGCAGGATAAACAGTTGTCTTTCAGAACCATCTGCACTCCATTGGACAGTGCTACAACCAACCAGAGTAATGAATGAGGTTATGTTGTCACCATGGAGGTAGTAGGGAGTTTAAGCAAGCACGGTTTTCCACGACGGCGACGGCCGCCGGAAATCAATCTGCGCTCCACTGATCGAGACTTCAGCCGTACTGCCGGCTCTGTTTGCCGTAGTGAGCTGATCTGCAACGCTAGTGAATTCATCCAAAATTGAACAAAATTATCAGTTGTCAAGATGGCATTTCATGGAGCTCACTTCCGACTCCATTTCATTAGGCCAATGAGGGCCCATGTTACTAATGGAGATGAGCTACAGATGGCAAGTCTGGGCACGTCCACAAAAGTTTGTGCACAGGGAGCTCGTTCACATGAGCTGAAAGTGTAGCATTAACCAATCAGCTTATGTCAAATGGAGTCGGATATGATGTAATTTCTGGAAAATGGCGACGAGGAAGTGCAATGCTAATTGGCAAAGCTAACCGGCCAAATCCTGACCCCCTGGAGCGAGCAGTGAGCCGGCAACTAACACTGAGTGAATGGGGCATAACAACTTACTCTCAGTTTCAATTCATTATGCCCCATACAGTCAGCATTGTAATTGGTTTGTTGGTCTATGTAGCATCAAATTGTAATGGAACAATAGGGCTACTGATTGATTCACACCAGATTTCTCCTTAAAGGAGAGTACCGGAGTAAATTCAAGCATAGCCCTGTTGAAAGAGCTTGCTAAAAGCGCTAGTTAGCGAGTGGAACAAAATAATTTGGTACAGCACAGACCGAACGCGAACGCAGAAGCGAACAGGCACTTTACACTGAATCAATGGGACCTGACTGTTGGAAACCGAAAGTAAGATCTGAGGTTACATTGACTCAATGTAAAGTGTTTCGTTAGGTCTGTGCTGTTCGAAAATCTTTCATTTCATGCGAAATATATTGCTGTTAGAAGGCTCGTGCAGCAGGGCTATGCTTAAACTTACTCCGGTATATTGCTTTAAAGCAACAGAAGAAATCTGTCTTGATTAAGGCTTGTGACCCAGACATTGCTGTTCTTGCCATCTGTGTTTTTGAGACCCTCCAAGAAGCAGGCTTACATGAGCTGTAGATTGAATTTGGTCACGGTCCGTCGGTTACCAGTTCATCATATAGTGAAAAATCTAGGCCCTGAAAAGTCCAGATGTGATGTTGTATCAGCTAAAGGCTAAGGTAAAAGGACTGCATGGCAAACCTGGGAAGTATAAGAAGGTGGAGAATGCGCGCACATCAGTGGTACATTATTCCACATGTTTTTTTGGCAAAATGTCACGATACTGTGATCCATCGAATATGGTAATGACCTTCAATTTGGTCGACTCCTCATAACGCTTCACACCAATCAAATTCCTCGTTCAAGCCAGCTGGAGACATTGTATTCAGTGTGTGTATGTAATAGGTCTCTCGTTGCAATAAAAGGCGTTTGTGGTCGCCTCCCCTGGAGGGCTTGTCCACTTTTTCGATGCCTATGTATTGAAAAAAGCATAGGTTATGTCCGGCTTTTTTGAAGTGCGCCGCCACAGGATTACGCTCGTCACCGCACCTGATGTTGCTTCTATGCTCGCTCATCCGAACACGTAGTGGTCTGGAAGTACACCCCACATATGCCAGGCCACAGGGACACCTGATAAGATATATGACAAAGGGGGTATTGCATGTAATTACACCGCGTATTCTTAGCGTTTTTCCATTATGTGGGTGTTTGTATGTTTTGCATTTAGTTGTAAACCCACATTGCACGCAATTTGCACATTTGTAATTGCCATCTGGGACGTCCAAAAAGGTGCGTGGCCTTTCAGGTGCGGTGTATGATTTTACCAATTGGTTGCGTAAAATTGGAGCGCGTTTGTAAATCAGCTTTGGAGACTCTTTGTAGATAGACTGGAGCGCAGGGTCGGAGCTGATAACGTGCCAGTGTTTCCTCAATATGTTCTGTATTTCAAAACCAATGGGAGAGTACGTGGTAAAACAGAGAGGAGGAGAGCTCTGGATGAGGTGTGTGGGATGGTAACTATCTCCGCGCAATAGGGTGTTTCTGTCAGTGGGCTTACGAAAAAGGTCAGTATGTAGGGTCTCACCCTCAATGGTTACCATCACATCGAGGAAGCTAATGTTGCTGAAGCTGGATTCGAATGTGAATTTTAGGTGTTCGCTGGCGGCATTGAGATACGCGTAAAACTCGGTCAGTGTAGTCTCATTACCAGACCATATCATAAAACAATCATCAATATAACGCTGATAGGCCACTATATGTTGGTAAAAGGATTGGTGTCTGGGTCGAGAATGACACTGTTCTCAAACTGGCCCATGTAAAGATTCGCGTAATTTGGTGCCATTGCACTACCCATGGCGGTGCCCTTAGTTTGTAGATAAAAATCACTTTTGAATAAAAAGTAGTTGGTAGTGAGTACAATTTCAGTTAAATCACAAATGCAGGCAGTGCTTGGTTTGTCAGATTGTGGCCTCTTATTAAGAAACAGCTCAACAGCCTCTACTCCACCCGTGTGGGGAATGTTAGTGTAGAGGCTGGATACGTTCCAGCGTCACCAGGATGCCACCCACCGGTACTTGCAACGATTTTAGCTTATTTATAAAATCAATTGAGTCTCTGAGATATGACGGAAGGGAGGACACAGATGGTTTAAGGCAAAAATCAACAAAAGTGGAGATATTAGTCGTCAGGGATCCAATACTACTCACAATAGGTCGGCCTATTAAAGGTGGGGTCAAAGATTTATGAACTTTAGGTAGAGTGTAAATTTTTCCTGTTGTCCCAGTCATTTACACTCTACCTAAAGTTCATAAATCTTTGACCCCACCTTTAATAGGCCGACCTATTGTGAGTAGTATTGGATCCCTGACGACTAATATCTCCACTTTTGTTGATTTTTGCCTTAAACCATCTGTGTCCTCCCTTCCGTCATATCTCAGAGACTCAATTGATTTTATAAATAAGCTAAAATCGTTGCAAGTACCGGTGGGTGGCATCCTGGTGACGCTGGACGTATCCAGCCTCTACACTAACATTCCCCACACGGGTGGAGTAGAGGCTGTTGAGCTGTTTCTTAATAAGAGGCCACAATCTGACAAACCAAGCACTGCCTGCATTTGTGATTTAACTGAAATTGTACTCACTACCAACTACTTTTTATTCAAAAGTGATTTTTATCTACAAACTAAGGGCACCGCCATGGGTAGTGCAATGGCACCAAATTACGCGAATCTTTACATGGGCCAGTTTGAGAACAGTGTCATTCTCGACCCAGACACCAATCCTTTTTACCAACATATAGTGGCCTATCAGCGTTATATTGATGATTGTTTTATGATATGGTCTGGTAATGAGACTACACTGACCGAGTTTTACGCGTATCTCAATGCCGCCAGCGAACACCTAAAATTCACATTCGAATCCAGCTTCAGCAACATTAGCTTCCTCGATGTGATGGTAACCATTGAGGGTGAGACCCTACATACTGACCTATTTCGTAAGCCCACTGACAGAAACACCCTATTGCGCGGAGATAGTTACCATCCCACACACCTCATTAAGAGCCTCCCCATAAGTCAGTTCCACAGGGCTAGACGGATATGCAGCTCCGATTACCGATACTCAGAGCAAGCGTCGGATTTAAAAAACAGATTCTTGGAGCGTGGTTACAAAGAGGAGTGGGTAACCGCGGCGAGCGCGCGTTTTAACACCATCACACAGACAGAGGCATTGCAGCCCAAAACCAAACTCCACCAGAGCTCTCCTCCTCTCTGTTTTACCACGTACTCTCCCATTGGTTTTGAAATACAGAACATATTGAGGAAACACTGGCACGTTATCAGCTCCGACCCTGCGCTCCAGTCTATCTACAAAGAGTCTCCAAAGCTGATTTACAAACGCGCTCCAATTTTACGCAACCAATTGGTAAAATCATACACCGCACCTGAAAGGCCACGCACCTTTTTGGACGTCCCAGATGGCAATTACAAATGTGCAAATTGCGTGCAATGTGGGTTTACAACTAAATGCAAAACATACAAACACCCACATAATGGAAAAACGCTAAGAATACGCGGTGTAATTACATGCAATACCCCCTTTGTCATATATCTTATCAGGTGTCCCTGTGGCCTGGCATATGTGGGGTGTACTTCCAGACCACTACGTGTTCGGATGAGCGAGCATAGAAGCAACATCAGGTGCGGTGACGAGCGTAATCCTGTGGCGGCGCACTTCAAAAAAGCCGGACATAACCTATGCTTTTTTCAATACATAGGCATCGAAAAAGTGGACAAGCCCTCCAGGGGAGGCGACCACAAACGCCTTTTATTGCAACGAGAGACCTATTACATACACACACTGAATACAATGTCTCCAGCTGGCTTGAACGAGGAATTTGATCGTCTAAGTCTTCGTAGTCATAGCATAAGTCGTTAAGGAATTATACAGCATCAAAGTTGCCCCCTGAAGTGTCTTATGTCTTTCAGAAACTTAGACAACACCCACCAGTAATAGATGATTCTGATCTCAGAATGCTTGAGAAATTCATCATCACTATAAACAACAAGAACACCACTGCAGATGGGATTGATGATGCTAGATTAGACATGTTTGCTCGGAACCAGAGGTCCTATGATGCTATTCCACCCACAAGGGCATCTCTTGTACAGCATGTGAAGCATGCCACTTATCAAGCTGTGTGTGTTTTGGCCCAGGCAACTGTATGTCAAATGCATACAGAGAGCCCAGCCAACTGGGGATGGAGAAAAGAAGGGGATATTTGGCATGTAGTCTGGACAACACTCCCACCAATTGCCCGTAGATGACAAAATGTCAAGTGCTACCGCTTTGGCCTTAGATGCACACAGCTGTGTGCCTGCTCGTGATTATCAGTTGAGGATTACAATTAGGATTATAATTAGTCCATATGCTAATATGTATAGGCTACAATTACAAATTCACAATGTTCTATCACCTAGCCCAATTTGTTTAAAATCCAGTGCCAAAACTCACTATATATGAAATTAATTGTGTTATGTCTCCATAACATTCCAGAATTTAGATTTTTTTTTTTTTAGATGTAGAATTGAATTTCCCATACTCTAAAAGATATATTTTGACACCAAGATCATTAAAAACAGATAAACCAATCACACTCAGGAAAAAGGAACACATAGAAAAGTGGCCATCTTGAAAATTGTGGCCATATTGTTTTTTTCTGCGTGGTTAACAGGCGTTTTAGAAAGAGAAGGTCTAGAGCATGATTTGTTCCAAATTTGACGCTTGTATCGCAAAGTGTATCGCAAAGCGATTCTTTCATTAATCTGCTGTACTAATCTGCCCATCCCATCCCCATTCAGTTGACATCTGCCAAATTGCTACTTGGTCTACTTTGAATCAAATTTTCTCATTCTTTTTCCTAAAAAGAACACTCAGTGACCTCAAACACGCTAGTGATTGATTCTCACAAGATTCCTCCTTTAAATCTACAAACTATGTTTGAGAAACAACATAGGCCTACTGTAAATGCCATGCTATTGTACAAGTAGTAAGTTATTGGATAGCCATGTCTTCACTCAAAAGCACTCTGTGGAAATAGTACAACATCAGCTTATAGCAACTATTACAGTTGTTGTAAACCTTTAGAATGGTAGTAAGACATGTTTATGTAATGGTAGGTAAGTAAGTAAGGTAAGTAATGATCTTTTTATATTTGTTAGGTCTTCACTTTCTCTCATTCCTGGCTATGTGTGGTTACTGAGTGACAAAAATAGGTGATAAGTGACCACTGAATAATCAGATGGCTGGACCTTCTCCTCAGCATAGTGAGTTACAAGTTACAGTTCTCTGGACAGTAGTGTGATGTATTAATTTATATTTCTATAATTCAAGCCTTTAGCAGATTATTTTATCCCAAGTTACTTTAATTATCAAGTATGTATTATTTCAGGGCCAGTTTCCCTAGAGGGACAGGGTTAAGTGCGTTGCTCAAGGGCACAATAGTGACAGCTGCTAAACAAACCCACTCTTTCCAGGCTACTATGGACTCTAGACAGGTGCCTTAACCGTTATGCTACAGTTTATGGGCAACACCAGTCAATACAGCCTGTCTGTTTCTTGTGTGGTCCTCTGTTTTAAAAATTATTGTTATTTTTAGACACCGTTTAAAGCAGTGGTTCTCAATCTTTATTGAACAAATGCACCATTAGGTCGTGATGACATCCTTTACCACCCACACCCCCAACTCACCCCCATACTCACTACATTGCCACCCTGCCCACTTACAACACTCAATAATAGTGATATAAGTGCACGCGTTATAGACTGTTGTTGTAGTCTACAACTGGCAAGACATCTTAACATTTTTAGATCAAAAATGTTATCAAGCAAGCCTACTCAGAAATAGTCATGAACATAATCTTTGTCTTTTATATAAAATTCAGTTGAATACTTTTTTTGTAGATGTGCGCACAGTAGTGCTTGCACTGCTTTGAAATGTGTGATAAATTATTGAAATCAACGCCCCCTACTGTATGTGTGTCTGTGTAAACAGGATAAGGCAGGCACAGTTTTATCAAGTTAAGTGGAAAAAATGAGCACAGTGTGATGGAGGCCCAGGCGCCCTCCCACACCATCTCACATCCTAGTCTTGCTCTCTAGCTTGTGCGTGTAGTCAGCCATCTCAGATCCCAGTCCATGATCAGACTGAAAACATTTACCTTCCGAGGGCCCAGTTTTGTGTTTCATCTCAATCTCCCTTCCCAAACCACACTTAGGCCTTCTCTACACTAGAGGGCACCATATGAAAGGGAATGTGGCTGACGTCTGCTGGCTTGTGGTCTGAGCCCCTGGGATCCAGCTCTAGAGGCTTTGAGGCTAATATTACAGTTTACTGTTACTTTTGGAAGCCCTTTAAAGGCGGTGGTGCCCAGGTTCTTACGCTGACTGGTGCTACCAGGCTGGACGTTCTCCACAGCATGAGTTACAAGTTACAGTTGTCTGGACAGTGGTATCACACTAGAATTTATGGGCAACGCCAGCCCAACATAACTTGTCTGTTTTCCAGACCAATGACATACTGTAGCAGTGAACTATTTTATTGATCTGGTCCTGAGAGCCTCTTCAGCTAATTGTTGTGATGCTTGTTTAGTATTTACTGATAGTGGATAGAAAGATGCCAGCAAGATTCACAAAAATCAATGATTCTAATCAGAAAGAGTGTCCTACCATTTCTTTTTGGACCACTAGTGAATGGTGTGTTTTGGGTGGTTTCCATATTTCCACACAGGGTTTCTCCTCTCCTTCCTCAGACTTCTAGCTCAGCAGCAGAGTAGACAGACAGTGCTCTTCTACTTGACAACCCTGGTGGACGTTGTTGTAAATTAGGTGTGTTTGGGGGTGGGGGATAGATCAGTGATGCAGGTGCAATTGGATCAAGAATCAAGACAGAATCAAACTCTTTTTTTTTAGTCTTAGTCTGTTTTTAGTCTTTTATTCTGTGCTCTGACTCACAGCCTACAGGTGGTTTACGGTTAAAAAAAACCTGAACGTGAGGATCCGAGGGTTGTTATCATAAATAATCTATATTAAAAGAACCATGTGAAGCCTGAGACTGTCTACACCTGACAACAACTGGAAACACAAACTAACTGCTCATATGTCTTCAACAGCGTATAGGCAACTGGCGCCCCAGCCTACAGGTCAACAGCAGCATTGCCCAGTTTGCTGCAGAAATGCGCTTTTTTTAGCGTGAGGACGGGGGAAGAGACAGACTCGCGCTCTCTCGTGCTCCAGGGCTGGGCTGCGCTACAGTCAGGCGTAGGCTACTTCCCACAACAAACAGACTACGGATACGCACGCTGACAAGAAGACAGGCACAACTGACCGGACTTGTTTGGACCAAGGTAACGGTTTTTATTCTAATGATTTTTATTTTATTTATTTTTTTAAATGACTTACAACTTGCTATAGGGCGAAGTCCTATTTACGCATTAGACTTGGATGTTTTTTTTTTTTTTCTTTGTGGAAATATTTTGTGGAAAGATTTTTACGGTATCATAATAGTCTGTAGCAGAATAACAGATAACAAGGTAATAGACATGTCTAATATGTGACAAAACAGTTCGGTTAAGGGACAGAAATACGCTCGTTTTTGAAGTTAAAGGCTAAATTATGAAGGCATAAATTAACAGGGTTTGGTGAGGAAAGATCCGCTCCATGGCCCGCTATCTGCAATGAATTACAGGGCTGGATTCCGCAGATTCCTGACACGGCGTGGTGTGAGGGGAGGCAAACTATAAAAGTGTTTTTCTGAAACAGTTCTGGCATTCAACACAATTGCTTAAGTTGAAGTCTGGCTAACGGTATAACATTGGGAAGGTATAAACACGCATAACAGAAATCGTTTCGTTCATTAAGTAAAGCAAGCAAGTAACTTCAAATGCCAGGCTATGGCTATTACATGTAATTTATTTGTGGTCGTTGTGGTAAACAGTGACAGTGATTCGGGCATATTTCCTGTTGCAGTCCGGGTTTAATTTCTTCTATGCATATGCCTAGGTAATTCCAGAATTTTAATCAGATTTAGTAGGTCTACTGTAGACTTTTCCACACTAATGACAAATCATATTGTTGTAAATGTTAACGTTGTCAATAGGCACTGATTGAAGGTCATGTTTCTATGCCTTCAACTTGATTGTAGGCTACTTTCTCTGTCCATGCTACGGATGTGTGGGTGAGCTACCGTTATGAGTCACCAGGCAGACATGACATAAAAAGTCAAAATCACACAATTGGAATAGGCTACCTGTTGTGAATTTCTCCCCTTGAAGTTAAACCACTAATATGGCACAACACAACTATGCTAAAGCTCTGGATACTAGTTTTCAACCCTACCCTAGCGACAGTTGAAGTGCGTCTTCATTTACTGGTGCTGGGTTGCGTGGGAAATGTTCTGCAGTTGCAAGACAGAGACGTATTTACTCCCAGAGACTAAATTAAAGGTGAGGTCACGGTTGTAAAGTTATTTTTCTGTCACACTATGCATGACTCCCATATCCCGTTACATAGGTGAGGGAGGGTAGGCGCGCGACAGCGCAGTACGTGCCAGCAGAGAGTATGTGACGTAAGGCGTGAGATAGCGTTGCCTCTACTCGTTTCCCCATGCGTTGCGCGCTGGCGCACACACACACACATACGCACGCAAGCACGCACACACACACACACACACACACACACACACACATATAGAATTGAATAGCCTACTCTTGACACAAAATGAATCAATATTAACAATATAACATTGGCTATGTGGCATCAGGTGCTCAAGTAGTAATGACTATTCAACAATCTTGTTTACCTCAGCATGGGGGTTGAAGAGGAGAAGACCAACACATGTGGGACTATATGTCTGAAATATCTACTCTTCACATTTAACCTACTCTTCTGGGTGAGTGAAGCAGTTTGTGTGTGAGAGAAAGAGATCATGTGTTGTGTCTAAAATTGTCATTACAGTACAATGGTGTATTGTTTCAGTTAAAAACGGCTTGAGGAACTGACTGCATGTGTTAGTGGTAAGAGTGAAAGCACTGGAATAGACCAGAACACAGATTTTGATGTAGTGCCATCATACAAATCCTTACCATATGAAGCAGTATAAATGTACTGTAGGTGGCATTTGAGTTACTTAATCAATACCGATCACAGTTAATATAACACAAATCTGGATATTTCAACAATTATAAACAACAGTTCACTTCACCCATTCACACAGTCCACTCCTCCACTCACTCTGTCAGTCACCAAATTAATAATATGTTTCACATTATTATTTACTGCCATCACATGAGGACAAAAGTATTACTAGTTTAATGAGATGTAATAAAGAATGTTTGAATGATGAAATCTTGAACAGACAGCTGAGACCAAACATGATGAAGTGGTTCTGAGTCTCTGGGTAATGGATTATAATGTCAAGAGTGATGCATGTGTGGTTGCCTGAGATCCTCTGCTTTTGTGTTTGATCTGGATCCAAGGCACACAACAACAAGTTCTGTGTTGGGGTTGTACTGAGTCCACTAATCTCTAATGCTCCTTCAGCTAACTGCAAGGTCATTGTGCAGTTCCACATCAGAATGACAATACCTTTATTTTCTTAGAGCCTCTTGTGCAGTTTCTATTATGCCTTTTGTTTTATATTAAAACTTTTGTTTTATATTAATCTTAAATGTCTAAGGTAGACAGCTATATTAAAACTTTTTGTTTTATATTTAACTTAAATTGGGGACATGTAAGGAAGGCAGCTAAATCAGTTTGTTGCATGAAAGCATGCATTTCAAATTTAATAGTTTTAGTGCTAGAACACTTGTCACAAAATACAATAACAGTAATTTTTTTGACTGCATTTGAACTTGACCCAAATGTGTGATTACTCTTCCTGTCCTGTGTCCTCCCAGTTGGCAGGGGGTGCTGTGGCTGCAGTTGGTGTGTGGACCTTGGTAGATAAGAGCGAGTACATCGGCCTGCTGGCCTCCAGTGCATATTCTGCCTCTGCGTATGTCCTCATCTTGTCAGGCGTTGTCGTTGTGGCAACCGGAGTAATTGGTTGCTGTGCCACCTTTAAGGAGCACAGGGGATTCCTGATAGTGGTAAGAACTACTAACTTACCCCTATGTCACACACACACACACACACACACACACATGCACACACATTCACACAATGTTTATTCACACTCTCCCAATCTTACACACATATTCACACAAGCACACAAGAACAGGCGCATGCTCTTGCACAAGTCCAGTGACACCCGATGTCAGCATGCACTCACATGTGTCAGTGAGGGTTTAAATATATCAGCATGTGGCAGCAGGGGTTAATGTATGAGGACATTCAAAACTCTGAGAGGAAAGAGAGCACACATGCTGTACACTCACGTACAAAAACATAGAGATACACACACACACACACACACACACACACACACACACACACACACACAGTGTCACAGAACTCCAGGCCCTGTTTGTCCAGCCGCTGTGGTGGAAATCTGAAACACTAGTTGACTCACTCTGAGTGGTTGTATGGACATGAATAATCTGATTATTTAACCATATATTCCATTTCAAGCGGATTTTATGAATGTATCTCCTTGGATACTGTTTGAAAGAATGCACCTTGGAATCTCTATAATCAGATTATTCATGTTCTTATTACAGTACTCAACCACTAGATAAATACAGTGAACACCAAGTGCTACCAAAGACACTAGACAACATATGCAGGAGATAGCAGAGGAAACAGGAATTGGGGCAACAAACTGTACCTCTAAACAACTCTTTGCAAAATGTTTACAAAAGCTGGAGTTTAACAAGTGGTCCTAAAAGCCTTGCGTCACTTTCTACTCACCAAGGAGCTGTGTTTCTCCTTGGTGAGAATGTGCCCCGTCAGTGAGGAACTCTGTGACTGTGCTTATCTTTGAGCAAAGGAAAGGGCACGGGAATAGCAGGAACTGGCCCACATCTCACACTAAAAATAGGCTTGGAAAACATTCATATAATCACACTCAATGTCCTCTCCCTTCCTGCAACATGAAGGGGCATTTTCCCCTGGCAATTAAAGAGAGTTTGTGTTGTCTGAATACGCTCTCCAGGTTGACATGCAATCTTGCTGCACAATCTCTGCACAGATGACAGATTTTTACGTGGCAGTGGAGGTGGTAATGTTGCTATAGACCGCCATCTAGACTCACTTTTTGCTGTTGCAGCTGTTCCTATACTATAAACAAACAAACACACACACACACACACACACACACACACACACACACACACACACACACACACACACACACACACATGCACACGCACACACACCCCCAGCCACTCACAGAGACTTCATTTTAATGCTGGGACACTGCTTGACTGGTTTTCCTCCAGATGCTTCTGAGTGGAAATAAAAGTTGGCATTAGAGTGTTTCTTTGAGCTGGCATGAGTGAGTGAGTGATGGTCACAAAAAAGCTCCTCACAGAGGGCAAATCTAATCCATCTGTTCTCAAAACATCAAGCAGACACGATTGGGATTATGCCACACACTCTCTGTTCTGCTCTCCTGCACCAGCCACAGTGTGTGTGTGTGTGTGTGTGTGTGTGTGTGTGTGTGTGTGTGTGTGTGTGAGAGAGAGAGAGAGAGACTGTGTGCATGTGTGAGTGAGATAGAGAAAAAGAGAGAATGTGTGTGTGTGAGTGCTAGTGAGAGTGTGTGTGTGTGTGTGTGTGCATGTGAGTGCGAGTGAGAGTGTGTGTGTGTGTGTCTGTGAGCGAGATAGTGTGTTCTACTACACATACTTTATCAGTGAGGCTTTAGATCTCTGCTGCCTGTCTCCATCTCAGCACACAGAGGTCCAGAGTTTTGGAGAAGGGGGGTTGGGTGGGAAGGGGGGTTTAAACACCCTGGTGTGTGTACAGTACACACACGCAGAACGGATTTAGTGTGTGTGATATAATACGCTGTGTGTGTCTTTAAGAGCTCAGCTCACATTGGGGCAATGAGTCAGAGAGAAAGAATGGAAAGTATCAGAGGGAGTCAGGAGAGAAAGAGTGAGAGGGAGAGAGAGACAGAGAGAGAGAGAGATGGGGGAGTTTAGTCAGGGGAGAGAGAGAAGGAGAGAGAGAGAGAGAGAGAGAGAGATGGGGAAAGTTGAGTCAGGGGCAAGGCGAAAAAGAAGGAGAGAGTTGAGAGAGAGGGAGGGAGGGAGGGAGAGGCAGGGGCTGGAGCGGGAAAGTTGGAGAGAGAGAAAGGATAGAGGCAGGGGCAGGGGCTGAGCTAATGTTAGAACAACAGGGGACAGACAGGGAGAGGGAGAAGCCAAAAGAATAGATGGGAGAAAGAGTGAAGAAGAGTGATATGAGAGTGAGTAAGGGAGAGTGAGAGACAGGAAGGAAGAGTTCAGAATAATAGTAGAGACTGTTAAGATAGTTGATAAACTATCTTTGATTATAGCAGCTGAGACAACAGATATCAAATAAGAATGTAAGTTCAAACAGGAGGAGAGAAAGTGTCATGTTGTTACAGTTTAGATTTGTGTGTGTAGAGAGAGAAAAAAGAGAGAGAGAGAGAGAGAGAGAGAGAGAGAGAGAGAGCGAGCTGAAAAGAAGGAGTAGTTGAGTAGTCCAGGGAGAAGTGAGCGGGCGTGTAATGAATGGTGTGTTTTGTTTGAGTAGAGATGATACAAGTGTTTCTGTTTTTTTCTTTTGGACTCACACATATACACACACACACTCTCTCACACACACTCACACACACACACACACACACACACACACACACACACACACACACACACACACACACAGAAAATATGTCAGAGCACTGTGGCCCACCTGTGAGCTTGCGGTCCTGTGGTTGCAGGTCAAACACAAACAGGGCTGTCCAGTCATCTCTAAAGTCAGTTTCTCCCATTTTGTTTTACTGTCAAGTTTGTGTGAAAAATAACAGAACTATGTGTACCACAGATGATGAATCAGGATGGAAGCATTAAACTTTCTGTAATGAGGAAGTATTCCTGCCATTGTTCCATTATTATCATTGTGTGTGTGTGTGTGTGTGTGTGTGCGCGCTTCTCTTTTGCAGTACTTCGTCCTGCTCCTTGTTATTTTCCTGTTGGAGATCACGGCTGGAGTGTTGGCATATGTCTACTACCAGGAGGTATTGTTCTCTTTCCTACCCTTCTCCTCCTTCCCTCACTCCCTCCCTCCCTGTCTCCACGGTAACAGGCCAGGTCTACAGTACACCAGGCGAAGGCCCTCCCCATTCCAGTCAGGTCCTCTATGGCTTGCCTGCAGCCCAGGTCATTCAGTCTCACAGGAGCCACATAGCAGACAGGCATTATTGTATCTAAGATCTTATGCTCAGACCACGGATGATTTTCCCTAGGTGCCATCTTATGTGGAGATTTGTTGTTTGTTTTTGATGTTTGCACTTTTCTGCACTGATACTGATACAGGTTGTTGTACATTTATCCTGTAGTGAAAAATACACATGCAGTGACAGGTTTGAAAATAAGGCATAAATAATGCATATGTGATTTTTTTTCAGCATTAGCTCGGCTTCAGATACAACGCCTCCAGGCGTGGTTTCATATACATTCGTTTTCTACTGGCTCGGAGAACAACATTTTAGCAGTTTTTAGACTGTTACACTGTTTCCCTCCCATGAGACTAATAGTAGTTTGAAACTCTCAAGGCCTCCATCCTCTACAGTGGCTCTTGTTCTGACTTTTCCTCTGGAACTAAACTTTTGGACTGTGCCAGGAACTCTCTGGGTGGAGTTTGCTGAATCATCCAGAGGTCCTAACTGTGCGTGTGTCATAACATAAATTTATAGCATGCTGCAAAAGGGAGGTGTCGCAAAGTGACTGGGAAGTTTACCCGGTTGTTGTTTTTTCCTAAGTAATGTCACCCTAAGCAACAGGACATCTCAGTGTTTCCTAGACGCAGCATGACGCACCCTTCTCACCTTACTGCTGCATGCAGAATGACTTTTCCTGTGGTTTATACAGTTGAGCACATTTTGTTGAGCCGTTACAGTAAGCAAACTGTTTCAGTCTGGAATTTCTGTTTTCCGTCTCTCCACTAAATTTGCTTTCATTACCTCCCACACCCAGAGCCATAGAAAGGGCTTTTCCATGGCTCTGCTGCTCCCACCCTAGTCTCTCTATGAGATTTTAATCTTTCCTCTCATCCTTTGTGTTCAACATCCTCTAAACAAATGATAGCTTTGGCGAACTTCTACCTTTCTATGTTTGTTCATGGTCTGTACAATGTCTAAATTATATATTACAACCTCATTTTGGTCCTCTGTACTCTGAACTGGGACCATCTACTGTATGTCCATATCAAACAAAACAAACTTCTTTTTTTTATTATTTAACCATCGTCACAGTTCAAATCTCACAATCTCACAAGAATTGATATGCATGTTTGCTACATTTATTTATTTGCATAATTTATTGTTTGCTCTGTGTGCTTTTACATAACATCATCTGCACGCTTTTCCATCCACCAGTCCCTGTTCTTTCCATTCTGGTAAACCCTTCTTCTCTCCTGTTCTTCTTCCTCTTCGTCCTTGTCCACCCTCTCTTCCAATCTCTCTTCCTCCTCCTCCTCGTCCCTTCTCGATCCAGTGTTTCCCTCTCTGCTATCAGGTAAACATTTTGTCCTGACGTCCGCTCCACATCACTGTCCTCTGTCCACAACAAGCTGTTTAGTGCTTTCACCAAGTTTAGTCATTCCTCTGCAAATTCTCTGTTTTCCTCGCAAATTACATGTCTTAGGTGTGTTCAGATATTCAGCTCTTAGGCATACTTAGTGTACATAGTCAAGCTGTGGAATATTTAGGAAGCCGTACTGTGTGGTGAATCACACATCTGTTCTCCTAGATTGGATGTCCTGCTTCAGGAAAAGTGTAGCTCTAAATCACTTGTCACAAAGTGACACATCCAGGTTGAATGGTGATGTCTCACTTACTTTCTGTCCAGTAGAAGGTTACTCAGCTTGAGCTTGAGATGCCTGAAGCTGTCATTGGAATGACAGGGAGAGATGTATGGGGTGCGATGATCCATTTAGACTGATGACTGTAAGCCCATACAGGAGATCAGAGGCGAGGGCTTAGATAACCTCCACAGAGACAAGTCTGGTAGTTACAGTATCACCACAGGGGGTAAGAAGAGAAGCAGCCCATAAAAGCCTACATGGGTGTCATCCCTGTCCTGGCCAGGCTAGTCAGAGGTGTAGTGAGAGAGGGTGAGGGGATCAGATAGCCTAGTGTGTTGAGGTGATTGAGGCGTGTGGTAAGTGAACTATCTGAGCTATCTGATAAGCTGCATCTGGATACAGTACTTTCATTTCTTTGGTGTTGGGAGACAGGAATGAGGATTTAGAGAGGTGGATGACCTAATCTCGTGGTCTAGAAACACTGCTGGAAATATAGAGAGTTACAGTATTATAATGTTATTGAGGTATTTGTGTAATAGCTGACTGTACAAATGTTTTTCATTTGCTTTTTATCTATGGATTCTGTGACTGTTTGTGTATGTTTATGTACAGCATGTACTATATGTACTGTACATATTTGTAGGTTCACTTATCCTTTTTGTATGGATGTGTATGCTGATGTGTGTGTGTGTGTGTGTGTGTGTGTGTGTGTGTGTGTGTGTGTGTGTGTGTGTGTGTTGTATGCTTCCAGCTGAGCAATGAGTTAAAAGTGAACCTGAAGGACACAATGGTGAATAAATATCAACAGCCTGGAGAGGAGCATGTGACTGGTGCAGTGGACAGACTACACCAGGATGTGAGTACTACAGCACCACAAAGGATATACCTTGCTCTTCTCTGCTCTGCCCAAGCAATAGGGATCCCCTTCACTTTCTGGAACCATAATGGGCTAGTGGCATTCATCTCTCATGCTCATGCAATGTGTCCAACTGACAATGTTATTTTAGCTTGCCATGAACTTATTACTGAATAAAATGATAGTGGGCTGCCATAGCCAAAAATACCTGGGCCATTTTTTGGTCCCAGCCCATCCCTGCATAGGATGATTACCAGTCATATAGTAGGCATATGGACACCATTCTGATAAGCCACGCATTACTAGTTCCCATAGAGGACACATAGAACACACAACATTACTTGTTTCACAAAATACCAGTCACATATCCATTTCACATATATGCAGTGTTGGGTAAGTTACTCAAAAAAAGTAACTTGTTACTTTACTTTAGTTACTGCTGTGAATTGTAACTAAATTACTTTACTCGTTACTCTTTTTTAAAAAGTAACTTCACCACTTTACTCGTTACTTGGGCCTATTTTTTTCCTCCTGCTCATCCAGATTTCCTATACAGAAACAGACTCACTCAGGGTTGTAGGCTACTGGGACACGTTACCTACTGTACCTACTCTCTGGTGCACATAGACTTTGGTTAATTATTAATATTTAGTGATGAGAAACACTGAAGTTGTCTGTTGAGAGGTACAGAGGCTACATATATCCTACAGGACGTTCAATATAAATTATTTGTAACCTAACCTAATTGTCAGGTGCTGCAATAGAGTAGACCAAATCAAAAGTAACTTAGTAATGTCTAGTTACTGTAAGTAGTAACTGTAATTAAGTTACTGATATTTTAAAAGTAACACGTTACGTTACTTAGTTACTGTAAAATGTAACTAATTACAGTAATCAGTTACTTTGTAACTAGTTACCCCCAACACTGCATATATGGGATATGCACTTTGAGTCCTGTCTGTAAGAAAAAGAACAAGATCATTTGATATAGACTGAATAGCGAATTAGCAGCTATCTTTAACTGAATAGGGCACAGAGTCACTTTCATGTTCCTTTTTCCTAACCACATTCGGTTAACGTTGTCAGTCTGCTATGTTGTATCAGATTTTGGTGTGCTTGATTTTCAGGGCTGTTGATTGATTCATACCTTGTGCTATGCTGTCTACAATGCACAGACAGTATACCGTAAAATTTTGCCTATACGGTAAAATTACCTATACGGTATAATGCTGTAGGATATACAGTAGATGGAAGTGTTTCAGAATCATGGATGGAAGTTGGACCCAAATCCTTTGCCCCACTGTGCCCCAGTGTAGATTTACAGTTAATGTGGGAGGTGGTGGCGGTTATGGAACCAGGCTAACACGCTAATGGCCTGAAAATAGTGGGTTCAAATTCTGGCTCAGGGCTCTTAACCCTATAAGTCGCTGTAGGGGAGACTTTCCGTAAAAAAATAAAATAAAATAAATAAATACTAAATGTCACTTTGGATAAAAGTATCTGCTAAATGTAAAATTAATTTTTTATGCCTGTCTCTCTGCTCTTCTGGTTACAGCTGGAGTGCTGTGGCAGTAACAACTACACTGATTGGAGGGATGGGGCGTGGATCAAGACCAAGGCTGGTGATAGGGTGGTTCCTGACAGCTGTTGCAAGAGCCCCTCAGATCATTGTGGGCGTAGGGACCACCCTTCCAATATCTACAATGTGGAGGTGTGACTGAGAGCTAAAAGTGACCCTGTCATTTCATGTTAGGTGGTTAGTGGACAGTTTATAAATGGTTCACCTCTACAGGATGTGGTGATTCAGTCTGCACACACACATGCACTGCTTATTCTTGACACTTAATACTGATCACTGGCATCTTGTTCTGTAGCAGGGATGGGCACACTGGGTTACCCTTTCATATACAAATACAGTAGTGGATATAAAGTGTCTGTTTTCCCCACCATTTACGCTGTGACATTTACAGTGTGTTACCAATGTTGAAAGCCAAGCATGCAGATATGCACACCTACACACACAGTCATACTGCACACACACACACACACACACACACACACACACACACACACACACAAACTGATGCTCTATACACTGTGCCTAGTTTGTCTTCTCTTGTTTTTTTCTTTCTTTCTTCTGTGTTGAAAATGTCCATCTTCACTTGTCTTCCTCAGGGAGGCTGTATTGGTAAGCTGGAGGAGTTTCTTCTCCAACACCTGCAGATTCTGGGAGCAGTTGGCATTGGGCTCGCCTTCATCCAGGTACAGTATACCCCTCTCAGAACCAATGAGAGGCTTCCTTTGTAGACACCAAGAGTTGTTTCTCAAAGCCAAAGACGTGTACATAAACAAGTTGGCAGATATTAAAACAGTGACACCGCAACAGAACACATTTAGGCCTATCTCAAATGCTAGAAAGGTTCTAAGACACTCTGACTTTCTAAGAAGCATTCTTGACATTGAGAAAAATGTCTAAATTTTAGTCACCAGTGAGTGACATCACAAAAAAACCTATTCATTCTTTATACTTATCTTGTTGTGACTCCAGTTCTTAACGCTTACTGTTTCCTCTGTGTTGTATTCATCAGCTGGTGGGGATGGTATTCACCTGTTGTCTGTACCAAAGCTTGAAGGAGGACCCTTACTGAGTTCCACAGGATGTGGACAACCCCCTTTTCTAGAGCATTCTCTGTTTCTGTAGGCCTATGTGCTGTGTGAATAACATAAAGGAAAGATTAAAACGACGGAATAAGATGAAGATGGGAGAGCAAGATTCCAAACAAATCCAGAACCCCAAGCAGAGAGAGTGGAGAAGTTGAGAGGGGAAATGAAACTTTGGTGCTGCTGGACGGCTAACTATGCTTTCTCTGACAGTAAATAATTTCCCCTTTAACTATTAATAAAACATGTTAGGCTGTTATTTAACAGGAAACACTTTTGAACTGACAATAAGTAAAGAGGCAGCAATGACAGATTAGAGGGGCCACACTGTAGAAGAATAGGCTTATCAGTGGCATCTGACTCGCATGTTGATTAAATGCTTTGCTTGCATATTCGAGTTGAACTCTGTCACTCCTACTGTTACAATTCACAGAAAATAAGCTATATTATCCTTTCTATTTTTACACAATGCATCTTAGACGTTTTGTATCACAGATGTGTATAACAGAAAAATGCTGATCATGACAATAAAGAGTATAAAATACTCGAATGTGTGATTTTTCACCTTTTATCTGGATAGGCCTACAATGACCGTGGCAAAAGTGACGGTCATTTATGAGGATACAATGTATCAAAATAGAGAGGGTTGAAGCGGAGCGGAGCTCTACCAGCGGAACATATGCGGAACAAAGGACATGCTATTCGTTTTCTAGGGAAGAAATCCATTGACGGACTTCCCTATCACAACACCGTCAGCTGACACATCAAGCACCACTCGCTAACTGGCAGAATGAACTGAATGAAATTGCAATTTTAGATTATAAAATACAGTTTTACCCCAAGCAGTGCTGCTGTCTACTAACTTTACGGTTACGGAAATGTCAGCTAAACCTACGTGTCTCATTGTGGCCAGTGCAGTTGGTCAAGGTAAGTGTGTTGCTATTTGTAACGCTACTTTTGTTTACCTTAGCAAGCTTGAGTTAGCCTTATGTTTTGTAGGCTACGTAACGTTTGTAACTTTTTAGTCAACCATCCCCTATGGTCAAGTGCAGTAACGTTACATTGAGCAGTGTCATGCTGCAAAGATTTTTATTCTTCTTTTGTGGCTCTTCCTGAAACTTCAGAGTGCATTTTTCCACACTTCATGTGTCTAAACACCATCTAAATATTCGGAGATGCTGCCATGCCAAAATTAATTCTTACTAAGAACAACTCAAATAGGCATAATGTCAAAAAATTACATGTCATGTGTGGATGTTTTTTTTATTATTATTATTATTATTATTATTATTAGGGGTGAATGCTCGCTCGTTTCATCAGGCCTTCACGCTTTGCAGCCCAGTGTTCAACTTGCAAACTGCTACTCCAGGGGTGAGTGAATTCATCCAGTCAATGATCCCGTCACACATAACATAATAGTCCGTGAGCCAGAGGGGGTTGCCGGTATCACTGGGGGGGCAAATTGGCACTATATTTTTCTGAAAGCTATGCATCTCTGGAGTATGTTTTGACATGATAGCAAGTCGGATTTGGCAGCTTTGTTATTTTACAGCCCCTTAAGTAGTTTTCCCATTGAAATGAATGGGAAAATCGGTATTTTCAGGTAATTTCCTGCTTTTTGTACGATATCTCCAGAACCCTTTGACAGATCTCCACAAAACTTGCCACAGATAATCACAATAAATGTTGGATATGATCAGACATGAAATATGCTATATATCACCTTCCTCAACACCTTGTACAAGCCATCATACTGTAGGCCTACATAATAAACCGAGCACAAAAAGTAAGGAAACTTGACTTTAACCCATTATATCTCCCCTTTAGTAATACCAATCTGTAAAGTGATTTACATCATTTTCATCGTTGTTTTCTCACCTTTACAATGAGGTATAGCTTGTAAGCATCAGGCAATCATGGAATGAACAATGCAGCCAAACATGTGAGTAGTGCCAACCAAAAATGTGCCAAAATGGCCTGTTATGCTATTCTGTTGGTATAGCCTTTATTGCTTGGAGCACTGAAGATTGCCCACAGAAATTAGACTTCTTGGTCTGTCTTTGACTTCCACAGTCTCATGGAACTTGGTCCAAGGTTTGTTAATGGTACCAGGACTGACACCAAATGATGCTACCGCTCTATGCTGGGATACCAGCCTCGGTTTGCCATATTGTACAGGCCATCTCAGGTCATCCTAAAGGAACAAATTTGGCATCTTTCCACCAGTGTTGCTGCTTGGAGAAACCACAAACCCACCAAGTTGCAGAACCCATACTCAGGGCACACCAGTGACTGGCACTGACCTGGCAGCACTTGAAGCCCAAAACGAGATGACTGGCAGCAGAACACTAATACTGACCATTTTGGCACATTATTGATTGGCACTACTCACACGTTTGGCTGTGTTGGTCATTCCATGATTGCCCCATGCCTGCATACTATACCTCATTGTAAAGGTAACAAATCAAAGATGAAAATGATAAGGAAAAACATCTTACTGATTGGCATTACTAAAGTGGAGATAACGGGTCAAAGTCAAGTTTCCTTACTTTCTGTGCTCGGTTTCCTTACTTATTGTGCTCGCTTTGGTTAAAGCTAAATCAGTTGTATGGTTTTTTGGCATTCAGACATTTTGGTCTGCAATTTTAAAGGTAACCCTAACCAACCCCCCAAAATTCTATCCATTCTCCTCTCTACATTCCCATCAAGTGATTCTATGCAGTTGTAACATCATCTTCATACCATAGCAGTAGCTATGTAATAAGTGGCCCAGGTCTATGGATGGAACATTTTCACATGTACCATTAAACGAAAACTAATAACCAGTAACAACCAGTCTAATGACAGTCAGAATTTTATATTTTCTGAATGCAGTCTTTAGATGTGATGTAACAGCAGTTGTGTTTTCTCTTCAGACTGCCTATCAAGGAAGCATATAGGAAGAGATTAAAGCTTAAAAATTCAAAAGGGCAGAATTTGGTTGTCTTGTCACGATTTGAGCCTTCAAAATTCCTCCACTCGATTAATTTAACAACTGTCCATCAGAATCCGCAAAGAATATACTTAATAAAATAGATTGACTAAACTAGGTGCTAAGCTTGGTTATTCCCTGCTGTATAATTGAAATGTAAGAAAGCCCAACAACAGTCTAAGACTAGGTTAATGCCAGCCATTGGGCACAATTACACTAGACACATCTCATTACTAGTGTATATTGTAAGTGATAAACCACAGGATCACCTTTTCAACCATTTCAGACATAGGGCCCTATATTGATGACGCAATGCCAAATATTCTCAGGCGAAATATTCATCTTATGAATATATTTTCCTATATTCATAGCACAGAAAACTAGCGCAAAGTTCTAAAAGGTTGGACTTACACCGACCTTGACCTTTAAAATATGACCTCTAACGAAGTTCATTATCAACATGGCACATTGAAGAAAATAAATGTGGAATCTGGAGTGAGGAAGTCAGGAGAAATAGCAGATACAGCTCAATAGAACAATACGGTTGAACAATAATTTGTGTTAGACCCCATGCAATCTTGACCTTTGACCTTGTAACAAGGATCACCTATTGAGATAAGTTACCCCTGATGGGGATTTTCTGTTTTAGGGTTGTAGAAAGTTCTTCAATGTGTTGAAATGGTGTACAAACAATTTGTTGTAGCTATATTTAAAGAATGACCTCAATTGACCTTGACCTTTGACCTCATCACCTTGAATGTTTGACCATCCTATTATGCCTTAGTGGTGATGAAATCTACCAAGTTTGGTAAAGATCCCTCAAAGTATTGAGGAGATATTGCACAAACACTATGGAGGGGATTGGAATTTCAATGTATTTCAATGGGAGAAGCACTAGGACATAAGGGGCTGTAAAATCACAAAGCTGCCAAATCCAACTTGCTATCATGTCAAAATATACTCCAGAGATACATAGCTTTCAAAAAAATATAGTGACAATTTGCCCCCCCAGTGATACCGACAACCCCATTTTTGGCCCCTTGGCTCATGGACTATAATGCATGCATTATCATATAGGGCTCTGCTTAATGTGAGGGTGAAAGAGTAATGTTATGTGTGCATGGGGGTGGAGTGCTGT
Organism: Sardinella longiceps; assembly: GCA_027497455.2. Lineage (NCBI taxonomy): Eukaryota > Metazoa > Chordata > Actinopteri > Clupeiformes > Clupeidae > Sardinella > Sardinella longiceps. Next base: position 30,258,037 of record JAODXP020000017.1, on the reverse strand, counting down.
CAGACAGGCATAACGGGTACAGAAGCCTAGGTTTTATAGTATGTAGCCTAATGGGTGCATGCTTATTGCATATGGGTGCATGCAGACTGGTCTTTGCAGTAAGTAGCTCATCCATCTGCTTTGTGGTCATTGTGTATGTCTTAGGGAAAGCCCATGGATTTTGTTGGCGTGGATGAGAGCACAGCGCGGTGGGTGCAGGACTTCAGCTCCAAGCCTTATGCCACGCCAGCGAAGCTGGAGTCCATAGACGGTGAGACTCCTAACAACTGACCACAGCACTGCCACAGTCTGTGATCCACTACAGCACAGCACCAACAGGACATAACCTGCAAGCACTTTACACTGAAATAGAAGCAGCTCTGCCTCGGTCTTCAGGCAGTATTTGTAATTAAAGGTACAGTCAGTGATATTACAGTATGTGGTTCGTAAATTTTTACTTACATTTACGCATTCTCATTCAAAAGCACTCCTGGCTGCAGCTGCAAACAATCAATATTTACCCTGCCCCTGAAGATAATCACTGACTGTACCTTTAAGATGACACTTCTAAATTCATCTCCTAGGAAATTTATCATCTGTGTGTCTGGGCGGGTGCTTGTTTCCTGTGCTTTGTTGATGTTAGTGTTCAGTGATCTCACCTGAACTGTGTGTGTGTGTGTGTGTGTGTGTGTGTGTGTGTGTGTGTGTGTATGTGTACATGTGTATGTGTAGGTGCTCGTTACCAGGCACTGTTGATTCCAGACTGCCCCGGAGCTCTGACTGATCTGGCCCACAGCGGCTCTCTGGCTCGGATCCTCAGTCATTTCACTTCCCAACAGAGTAAGACACACACACACACACACACACACACACATAAAGCCTCTTACTTGCCCCTTATACTTGTTCTGTGTATGGAAATCATGAAATAACATAACATAACAATAATGGACATATTTCTGTCTGTCTGTGTCCAGAACCAGTGTGTGCCATCGGGCAGGGGGTGTCTGCACTGTGCTGTGCAACTGAGGGTCAGCAGTGGTTGTTCAGCGGCTACAGCCTCACTGGGGTGAGTCAATACCTCCATATAACCACCAGAGGGCAGCAAACGCTATGTAGAGTTCCCGTCTGCCTATTTGATGATTTACTGCATGGACTGTTACTACTAGTTAATTAATAGAAAATCTATTAACTTAAAATCTGTATGAATCACATAATATCAATTTAATTCCCTCTAGCCATCTGTATTTGAGCTTGTTCGTTCAGCAGACTTTGCCAACTTGCCCCTTATTGTGGAGGACTTTGTGAAGGACAGTGGGGGCTCCTACACAGGTAAGGCAGGGGCTGACACATACAGGAAGTCTCATACACATTAGCTCCTCAGTTGCTTTTATAGATCAGCTGTCTAGTTTGTCAGTAGGCCTACCTCAAACACATTAGTTTTCTGTTATTGGACATTCACAATCATGTGCAATATCTGCATTTCCCCCCACACTACCCTTGTAAAAAGTTACCATCTAATTTTACTGTACCATGAGTGATATCTCCCTTTATGTCTTCTGGTATGTATGCATGAGTATTTTTATATATGTCTGAAGGCTGTGTGCCTTTGTATGTTTGATGTCTTAATGCTACTGGACACCTTAATTTCTTTTGGGATGAAACAAAGTATCTCTTATCTATCTATCCATCCCATAATGATCACTCTCTCCTCACTCCACAGCGAGTCAGGAAGATGCTTTGCACGTAGTTCTGGACAGACATCTGGTGACGGGTCAGAATCTTCAGTCTACCACAATAGCCATCCATAACCTCATCCTTCTGTGCAACAATGGCCGCTAATGCTAGCCTCCAGGCCGAACTGCCTCAGCACAGCAGATTCCAACAGGACCAATTGATTTAAGGACCAATTTTGTCATTTTTGGACATTGTTCTTCAGTATTCTAAACATGATCCTTTATTTGATGGCAATGAATCAGCATTTTTATTAAGATGCTGCAATCGGCATTTTGTTTTTAGTAAATGAAAGTAATGCTTTATGATATGTTTAGTGTTGCATTTGCCATGTTCCAAACGCCCCAAAGACACTCGGCACATGTTATGCACAGCCAAATCATGGAACATTTTTTATCCATTCCATATGTATTAGGAAGACAGAAAATGTTCTACTATCTAAATGTACTACTAACTATCCTTACATCCTGACAAACACCTGTGGTAAAGTTTACCCACCATTGCTCTTAAGTTCTGGTCAGATGCAAGTGCCGGAAGTTGTCGTTGATGTTTTTGGCCTAGTTGAGTCAGTGGTGTAAAACCACAAGGAAAGGTGCGATGTGGACTTCCTTTGTGGTCGTTTCACAGGAAGTCACATGATGACCAGCTTCCTCCTGCACTGGTAATAATAGTATACTGAAGGACTTGCCATGGCTCCATTAACCAATGTTAATGTTTGGTCCCCACATTTATTCACCACATTGTGTGTCTGCTGTCCATACACAAATACCTGTGTCCTCATTTTTTCTCATCACAGTATTATACACTGTATGTGAAACATTTTTATTTTTTATTAAAATGAACACAACCTGCCTGGTGTTTTGACTCCATGGTTTCCATGGTAACCATCCAAAGACGGACAATAATGGTTTGAGTTGAGCTGTCTAGTGCAGCCTGAAGGATAATTTCATCAGAAAGATGTGATGAATGAGAGGTGTTTCAGTCACTATAACCTCCAGCCCCAAAGGAACAGGCCTCCGATGTGACCTGCTGTAGCTGTGTGGTTTTATTGCCCTGCTCTGTAAGAATGACAGACACAACAAATGGGATCTTTTAAAAACCCTGATTTCTTAATGTCTTTCATGGAAGCCAACAAGCTGGTCTGCCCTAACGGTTAGGGCATCGTGGTAATCCCTGAAACAATCACACACGCACACCCATCCACACACACTCTTATACTGTACACACAAGCACACACACACTGCTGACTTGGTCCCTGCACCGTCAATCACAGAAGGTCGTAGAAGTAGTCCAGGCCTTGGCCAAGTTCCCACATGGAGATGCCTGTGCCCAGTTCCATGGCCAGCTTCACTCTGAGGTGGACAGACTGAGGAAGGGGGGAGAGAGATGTATGGGAGAGAGAAATAAAAACAACCTCTCCTCAGTACTGATGAGGCTAATCACAGGCATCTGTGACTTTATTATCACATACTCTACCTCTTGACTCTCTTTACTCCAGGAAGAGAAGTGAACTATAATTGTACGTGTTTTCTTGAGAACAAGAATCGATTGACAACATTAAACTCAACATTAAATGTCACCACAGTACTAGTCAAGGAATTCTCCAAACGTTTCATTTTTGATTTGTTTTTTTCTTTATCATCAATCAGCGAACAGAAATTGAAGACAGAACCAAAAGGTTTAAACTTTCAACAAAGTTCCCACCCCCCACAAGATAAAGGTATGCCCATGAAAAGAGTTCAGGCACTTTCCAAATCAAAAGACTCCTTGGCCACTACTTGGCCATCCGTGACTACCTGGGTGTGTTTCTTACCTTAAGTGTTGGGTAGTAGACAACATGCTTGACCCCGTTAGAACTAAGATGTGAGGAACCGAAGAAGGAAAAAGAAAATCAAGAACAGCTGGTTAGACTGAATCTCTCCTCTTCTCTCTCTCTTTTAGACACACACGTGCACGCACGCACACACATACACACCTCTTGTAGTTGAAATAATGTTCGCCTGCCTGATCGTCCCACAGGATCTTCGGTCTTATTTCTCTCAGCAGCTCAATGTACCTTTTTAAAACACACACACACACACACACACACACACACGATAAGTAAGAGATGACTCAGAGGTGTCAAGACACCCTCTTCCTGTCCTGTCACTGGGGTGTGAAACTTTTGAACTCAACTTAGATGGCACAGCTACTGAAACTCCCAATTGTATATGTTTGTATGAATGTTTGTATATATATGAGTATATGTGTATGAATGTATGTGTATGTAGGACTAAACAACACATCTGCCCTTTATGTGTGTGTGTGTGTGTGTGTGTGTGTGTGTGTGTGTGTGTGTGTGTGTGTTGTGAGAGACTAACCGGGCCCCCAGAATGGGTTCTGCACCCCCCTGTGTGGAGAAGTCCAGTCCATAGAGGTTCAGACCCAGCAGAATCTTGTGTCTCCACTGACTACCGGGGTCCAGCTGCTGCACACAGTCCCGCATCCATGGCAACGGTGCACTGGGGCCTGGCCTGCCTCACAGGAAGCAGGAAGTAGAAAAGAGGGGACACATTAGCAGGACAGAGAGAGAGAGAGAGACGGCCCAAATCAGACCATACAAACTGCCACATGTGAGTACCCATATCATGCCAATAAAGTACTTAAAAATCTGAATCAGAGAGAGAGAGAGGTGTGCGCCTCTCACCTGCCAGGGCTGGAGTAATCATATGTCATGAGGCTGAAGCCGTCCACCACAGGGGCCAACTTCTCAAAGTCCTCCCTCCCAAACATGCCAGGCTGGCCTGAGCTGATAAATAAACACGCACACACACAGTCAACATGTGATTCTTCAGATTTAAAAACAATGAACACAGGTATTACTATATGTACCTAGGGTTAGACCATCATACTGTGCTTCACATTTAAGCAAAACAGTGGTGCTGTAATTTGCCTGTTGGCCTCATATTACAGTATTTTGTGTGTGTGTGTGTGTGTGTGTGTGTGTGTGTGTGTGTGTGTGTGTGTGTTACCCCGGGGCCACGGCGGGTGGGATGACCAACACACAGGTCATCTTGCCAGCTTGCAGAGCCTCACACAGGTGAGTGATCATGTGCACCAACTCTCTACAACACAAACACAACCACAAAGTACAGAATTAACACACTAAACCTTTAAACCTGCTGAAGATGCATGACACTGCCTACCTGCATTGCCATCAAGCATCGATTAGCATGTTCAAGCAGGGCCAATAAAATGTTGTATGTCCTACCTAGTTCACTAATTGTACAACCTATCCACCACTCTCTGCGTCACACCTATAGTCAGTACAAGGCTGTGTATTGTGTAGGGTATAGAAGAAGGTGGACAGGACATGCTTTATGAAAATATGTCGTACAAGTACTTTAATCTAGTCACCCTAAAGGCCAAAATGTATTGATGTAATGGCTCATAACTATTCAATGTAGTTTTCAATGATACATTTTGTAAAACTTATATTTCAACATAGCCAGACGATAAAACAGACACACACACACACACACACCCAAATGACTCACTTTCTCTGGTTTCCTCCTAGTTGACTCCACAGCTCCAGAGTAAAGCCATCAAATTTCTCTGCCTGCAAATTCATAAAACCACAAATTAACCACTCCCCTACACTTACAATATACAAATAACATCATCGCTAAATATTAAAGCAATGGTTCGAAGAGAATACACAAAAGTGAATAAGCAGTTTATAGAGTCAACGAGAGTTATTGACTGTTGTTGGTGCCTTTGACTCAATATAAAGTGCTCGTTTGCATTTGCCTTCGTTTTTTCCACTTTTTTTCATTCCACCCGCTATCTAGTGCAGTCAGCAGGCTTGTGCAACAGCCCTATGCTTGAATGACATCAAACCATCGCTTTAAAGGTACCATTCCCTGTCCATCTATGACACAACATCCTCCAGTTTCCATTTGTCAAACTAAAAAACGATGTATAGCCTCTGTTTCCATAAATGATGGCAATGAGTGAATGACCACAAGAGCCACATGCTGTAAGGCGGCTGTAGCATAGTTGTTAAGGAACCTGGTTTGGTGTGTCAAGAACATTTGACACACAAAACTATTCATTTTGTCTTCACACACCAACTGTGCAGTAACCAATTACACAGAACCAAAGCAACCCTGTTCATAGGAACCAAAAAGTTCTGAATAAACACACCAACTTGGTTCCCAGACTCACCTTTCCCACCTCCACCACTTCTCGGCCCAGCTCCTCGATCTCATCCTCACTGTCCAGCACACTCATGTAGTCCTGGTAGGACCAGCCATCAAACAGCAGCCGAGGCACTGGGAGGACGAGAGAGGGAGGGAGGGAGGGAGGGAGGAAGGGAGGAAAAAAGAGGTGGAGGAGGGGTGAGAGGGAAAGAGAGAAGAAGGAAGGGAGTGAAGGAAAGAGAGGAGGATGGAAGGAGGGAAGGAAAAAGAGGTGGAGGAGGAGAGGGAGGGTGAGCGGAGGAGAGGAGAAGGCAAGGAGGGAGGGAAATAGAGAGAGGGTGGTGGGTGGGAGATACAAACAGAGATAAATGAATAATGTGTGTGCAACCAAAAGAAAATATATGAGTAACATATTTTCTCAGGGCTGGAATTTGACCTCAGATTTAGTTTTTGCCATACTCACATATTTTGTTCTTTTTGTTTGCTTTACGAACGGCTTTAACCCAACCTGAAACCCAGAGACAAAACTAAATGGAAAAACCAAGACATTTGAGGAAATCAGATGAAAAGTCAGAGAAGGCACAATTAGGTGTAACGTTAGTAACGCTAGTAGAACAGAGTAAACACTGACCAGGCGTCCGTTTCCCAAAAGCATAGTTGCTAACCAGTTAGCAACTTAGTTAGTTGTCAATGGGAAATTGCATTGCAACCAACATAGTTGCTAACTTAGTTAGCAACTATGCTTTTGGGAAACAGGCCCCAGAGTAGCTAAGAGTAGATGTGGAAATGATTGTTTAGATTGTTGTTCACAGAGTCAACAGAGACACAAAAACATTTAAGCAATACAGCAATAACTGTTCTGATGTGTACAAAAGAATATAGTTTTGTGTGTGTGTGTGTGTGTGTGTGTGTGTGTGTGTGTGTTTGTAATAGAGAGGAGGCAAAGGTGGCGCTGGGGTCATGTACTGTATGTCTGAGATGTGCTCCTCTGCTGTTCACTCCCTAACCCATGACAGTGCACCTGCACACAGCACAAGCCACATCATCAGTTTGCTGCTGACACAACTGAGGTGGGTTTGATAAACAGAGGAAATGAGGCCCTGTACAGAGAGGAGGTGACACAGCTCAGCAACAAGTGCAGCAGCAAACAACCTGCTTCTCAGTGTGGACAACACTAAGGAACTGATCGTTCACTTCAGGCGAGCTCCAAGCACAATCCTTCGTCCAGAAACAACCTTCCAGTTGAAACTTCCACTCAGAACACCACAAACGTCACCTCCCTCTCTGACATCACAACTCTCACTTTAAAAAAAAAAAACTTGATCCATGCTGAGACAACATTTCATCTCACTGTACTGTACATGAGTGTACTATATGGTTCAAATAACAAAAAAATTCACTTGACTTGCCTTGACTTGGAAGGCCAACTCTCAATGCGTGTGCGTGTGCATGTGCGTGTGTGTGTGTGTATGTGTGTGTACCAGGGTCATGATCATGAAGGCCGGTGATGTGGAAGCTCTCGGGACCTCTACGTCTAAGCTGAAGCCACACTGGTGATACAGACGTTAGTTTGGGACCAAAGGTCTTGGCAACATCATAACCATGAGAATTCCACTGGGAGTTTGAGGGGAAACAGAGAGAAGGGGAGAGAGAGAGAGAGAGAGAGAGAGAGAGAGAGAGAGAGAGAGAGAGAGAGAGAGAGAGAGAGATTAGCATCTTCTTCAGGACTTCCCATGACCACACTCCATGACAACAAAAATACACCCACAAAAATCACAAACACACACACACACCTTTACTACTTATGTGCAGATCTGTATATTTTGGAAGATGTATGAGTTTAGAGTGTGATTGTTGCACTATAAGTACCATACTTTAAGTACTATAACTACTTTGCGTGAGTACTAACGTATACAGCAACAGAAGTTGCACAGTATCTAATCTCACTGTTTGCCCTGCTTGCAACGACAATGCAAATTATTCATTCATGTTGCTGTTAGGAATTTCTATTAACTAGTATATGGGAGTGATACAAGACTGTGTTCTAGCCCAATGACTAACCAGTTATCAAATCATTTTCATATGCCCAACAACACCTTCAGTTTACTGACTACCAGCACAGTTTGTTTACTAACTAACAATGCAGTTAATTTGGTTTGCAAAAGTGAGTGACAGGCTAATAAGAAGGAAATTCAGAGAGTCTCAACCAGTGTAAAGGTTTATGCTGGACCAGTGAGGTCAAAGTAAGTACAGTCCCTCTTCACAAAGTGACAGATAATGGTCCGGAGGCTAAGTTAAGGCTGTTATGTGTGTGTGTGTGTGTGTGTGTGTGTGTGTGTGTGTGTGTGTGTGTGTGTGTGTGTGTGTGTGTACTTACCGGAGTGATGTATCCTAGAACTGAGCCCTGAAACTGGCGCTTGGCTACAGCCTGAGCACAGAATCTTCTCTCCTCTTTGACAATGTCTTTCCACTGAGGGTCTGTTACAATGAGACCCCGCTCTTGAACAGGGCGGTCAGCTACCGAAGTCTGACACACACACACCAAAAAACAGTCAGACAGAACAGATAGACAGCCACAGCCACAGCCACAGCCACACACACACACACACACACAAGCCATACTGTTCAGTTACCATTATACACAGATGAAACTCAACCCATGTTCATCAGTTGCTGGAAAACTCACCACTGTGTCTTGAGGCTTGGAGGCCTTTTTAGCATCTGTTTTAGATAAGGTGCCACCGACCAGCGACGAGGATGTGTAGAGGTACACAATTATTGACGTTAACACTGCTCTCATTTCAACTCCTGTTCAAAATGAACATGTAACGTTAATGTTAACACGACATGCCGTGCAATAAGTTGCACATTAACATGAATCTCAGAATGGCATGCCAACAGTCATGACAACACAGGATCAATCCCAATTTAAGCACAAAGGTAGAAGAGTGAGTTCATCTGCGGTGAAGGTGTAACGTTAACGTTAATGACTTTAAGTAGGCAAACAAGATAATGCTCACAAGAAAGCCTGTAAAGAGACAGTTCAACATTTTTGCTAGTGATTTGGTAAAACAATAAATGGTTGTCAAATGTACTGTCTGGTTCGCTACTTTTGCAAGTAAGGGAAAATACATCAACCCTACGTGCCAGTTTAGACCACCACTCACTCACTGCAGGCTAGCTGCACAAGTTAGCATCAAGTTGGCAATGAACGTGAGATACCATAACAGAATAACCTAAATACGTTTGCACTTTTATAGTTCCCACGTTAAAGTATATGCTTCCAACTTGCCTGGTGTTGTCGTTCATGAAATATCTGCTATAATGTACCGGACACCGTCTACAACAGTGGAATCGCACCATCCCCGTCAGCAGCACGCATTGAGCTCTTGCAACTTACCAACTACCAATCATGAAGGTCCACGTGACCAAAATGTCAAAATCGGCTTCCGGTGTTAGACAGTTACAGAATAAAAAGAAAATTAGATTGAGAAATCATTACAGTCATTCCAGTTAGAGAATATCTCGTTAGAAGTCTATAGCTTGCAAATAGTCGCAGCATATTAGGCCCAGGCTACCACTGTGGCAAGTCACTCTGCAGTTTCTTGAATTATTAATAAGTACACCACTAGATGGTAGTGTTGGGTGATTTTCTTCAGAGCCGCTCTGATTTTCTTGCATCCCTGGATGGGGATAGTCCTCTCCCAGGTCCCACCTCCCAAAAATTATCTGCTGGGAAATGCTGATGGGGTGGTTCTGGGAGAGTCTACTTGAGCTGTTGTGGGCATAGTGAGGGAAACATTTGTGAAAAAAGAAGCCCACTAGACTACCTCAGTGACTTGTTTGCCCAGCCGCTCTAACAACAACAGTATTTCAGGTATGTTGTCAGGTAGGCTGTACAGTTTAACATTACATAAACTGCAGGGATGACTCCCCTTTCTTGCAATGCAGGATTCATAATATAATCCTGTACTCAAAATGTAGTCTTTCCCATGATGAAGTCTATAATGTTCAACTTCTCTTAACAGGAAATGGTGTTAAAAGTCAAATGTCCGCTTTGTTGGTCTTTGATGTTCTAATTATGAAACTCAGTCAAATCACTTATCTTAGCAGCATGCAGCAGCAGATTTGAAAGACGCTGTTTCCATTCCTTGGATTGAGTCCAGACTTTCCTCTACGTCAGGGGTGGCCAAAATATTTTGCTTGCAGGCCACATGCTGAATTTAAGCCACCAAGGGCCAATGCAAAAATTACAGCAAGAGCATTAATTTTCAATTAAGTTGGACTATAAGTGAACTGTAGCAAATATTAATATCAGATTAGTGTAACAACAGGCCACATTATCCTTTTAGGCCACATTATCCTTCATGGCGGGTTGAGTGAAGGGCAGCAGTTGGCCCCCAGGCCTTAGTCCTGCCACCCTTGCTCTACATGCACAGCATACAGTACATAGGCCATTTAGGTCGTTTTTATTTTATTTTGGTTTATAGTCTTGCTTAAATCATGTAGAATCTAAATATTCCAGTCAACACACAAACAAAGCAGCAGTCCATGCATAATACAACAGGCTAAAACACCTTAATTCCTACACTTACATACATCATGAGACAAAAGATTATGCAGAGTCTGCATTACCACAGGTGACTGGGTGTACAGCAAAGGGCCCAAACACAAAGTCTGAACCTTGAACATATAAAAAATATCAATAAAGCTTATCTTGCAACACCAGTGAAAGAGAAAGTGAGCCACAGACACAAGCACAGACAGGCTAATTGTTAATTATCAGCATGAGGATAAGACATCATGTGCTTGATGGTTTCTTAATGTCTAGTATGGTGTATCTTGACTCCCCATCTTCCCAAACAGACCAAAGATTCACAACGATACCGACTGCAACGTTCTAAAAAGCAGCAACATTCTAAAACTGTGAAATTTCAATTTGACATGTTGAATCTTTAGGGACGCCTTGAACTGCTTTCAATGTGCTTGCAATGTTTGATTCACACGGCAGCAGTTCCTCTCATAAATGTTCTTGTGTCATAGTGGATCTTCGATCTGAATTGGCTTTTACTTTAGGCTACTTTATTGCAGTAAAAACATGCCTATAGATACTACTAAACACCACTTTCAAAGCAATGTACAGTTACACCAGTTTTACAGATATGATATGTCATCGCAGGCCGCCAGGAAATGTTTCCGCAGGCCGCCATTGGCCCCCGGGCCGCACTTTGAGAACCTATGCCTTAACACAAGACATTTTTATATAAATAGAATGATACAAAGCACATTAAGGATCTTCGGTCTGAATTGGCCTTTACTTGTTTATTTCATCAACTAGCTCAGATTAGCCTATACTGTACACTGAGATAAAAACAATACTGGGTGCTTTTACCAGCAACGTTACAACTGTGGGAGTTATAATACATGCAGTACAGTTGCCCAATCTCAACCAAGGTGCAAATGACAAATCCTCCTCTGCTCTGCATCCTCATCCTTTCTTGTATCATTCTCCAGTCCGTTCTATGAGTGTGCTCAGTAGAGAAGTGGAAGTGAAGAGATCATGACCCAGTGTCCACAATCTCCAGTCTCCTGTTGATAGTGCACTGTGTGTGTGTGTGTGTGTGTGTGTGTGTGTGTGTGTGTGTGTGTGTGTGTGTGTGTGTGTGTGTGTGTCTCTCTCTCTCTCTGTGTGTGTGTGTGTGTGTGTGTGTGTGTGTGTGTGTGTGTGTGTGTGTGTGTGTGTGTGTGATCTTTGCACCTGATGTGGTTATGCCTGCTGATGTGTAGTGTAGGCAGTGAACCTGCTATTGCAGATCAGATTTGTGTCTTATTGCCCTGGTTGTTTGCCTTGCTCTTTTTGATGTCACCTTTGACCTGGCAGCACAAGCTCTGTCATTCATTTACTTTATTATGATTTAATGATCACAACAATTGCCAAACGAGCTACAGGATGTCTAAATGACTTTGGCTGGCTGGCGCGAATACTGTACTAACACAAGGCATTTTTATATATAAATAGAATAAACAAATGATACAAAAACACAAAGCACATTGAGGAGGCCTTCAATTAGTCTTACTTTCAGTTTGTGCCTGACAAGGGTAGTTTATGCCTGTTCATAAAATAGTGTCAAAGGAATCCGCATTATAAAATATCACTTTGCAGATGCCATGTAATAATGCAATGGTGGGTAAAGGCCGCCATCTTATCATAGATTTGATTGCCATTATATTTGCTAAAGTTGCTAAGAGTCATAACATTAATTTGCCCCATGTTATAAAAATGAGACCGATAACAAACCTCCATTTTCTATGTATTCTCAATGGGAATGGCCTTATTGCATGGTGGTCAAATTCCCAAGAGAACTTGGTGCAACTGAATTTGCAAAAAAAGCAGCCAATTCTAACTGATGGGGCTCAGTTAACTTTGTGTCCCTTTCAGTTTCCTGTGCCCCCATCAATTAGCTATTAGTCTTGCTTTCAGTACGTGCCTAACTATGGTAGTTTAAACCTACTGATACATAGTGTCAGTTTGGGAGTCAAGATTATAAAACCTCACTTTGGCAGGTGCCATGTAATTATACAATAGCGAGTAAAGGCCATCATCTTATTGCCGTCATGTTGTTAAACTGCTGAGAAGGATAACTTTTAACACCTGTATAACAACATCACCCTGGGTTGTACTGAAAGAAACCCTCCGGGTCAAGTGCATTTGTATTATATCAGCATTGGATGCCATTTATTGGGATAGAAAATATTACTTCACTAAAGAGAACACAAATATACTCTAGAGAGGAAGGTATACTATTGTGTTGAAGTTCAAGACATTTGTTTGTGACTTGGGAGTCACTAGCTACTTTGAACATGATTGCTTTCACTTTCCACAGTCACCAGAGGTCAGTCTACATATCAGACATATCATCGGCAGTGAAAAACAGACATGGAAGCAGGTGTTTTGTGGTAAGACATACCATAATGCGTGTGTGCTGCCACTGAGACATGTATGCTGAAAAAAAAATTCTGGTATTGTTTAATGTTAAACGGATCCTTCTGCAAAACAAACATAGGCTACACACACACTCACTCACAAACACATACACGCACGTACTGTACACACGCGCGCGCACACACACACACACACACACACACACACACAGAGAGAGAGAGATAAAGGAGTTTAATAGGAGACTGAGCAGAAGAGCTCATCACAGCTGTACAAGGAAAAAGAAGATACAGACCTCCAGGAGAATTACAGTCTTTGACAGGTTTGTCCTAACTTCCTTTTGAAAAACAAGAAAATACTTTTTTCCACCTTATTTTAATAGATAAATGACGATTTGATGATTTCTTTTTTTTTGCTAGGCCTAATACTTTTTTTTAAAGAAAGGGATATAGTCTGGATTTGATGTCAAAATATTGAGCATGTTATACATGTTGTACTGCCAACCCTAAGGTTAATAATTTGTCATTTCAAAATGTCTAGATCTTAATACATTTGTTTTATTTCTGTTTTCTTGTTGAAATTGTATGATTCTGATAGTAAACTGTGCTAAATGATGTGGTTGATCAAGGCTATGTTTTTTTTTGTTTGATTTTTTTTTGCTTGCTTGTTTTATTGATTTTTTGATTGTCTGCTTGAAACACTGAGCCAAAGTTTACACAGTGCATGGCTTAATTCAGGATATTTCTCTCTCTCTCTCTCTCTCTCTCTCTCTCTCTCTCTCTCTCTCTCTCTCTCTCTATCTATCTATCTGTGTTTCTGCATCTGAGCATTGATTTTCACACTTTTTAAAAACTTTATTTTACAGCCTATATAGTACTTTGTAAGGACTAAGTAAGGACGTCATAACAAAACATATCTAGGTATTAGAGTACCGGTATACTGCATAAGTATGTTGAAATGGCATGAAAGTAGTTTGAGTTCTGTCTAGACCACCATTGATAAGATGGGTGCATCAGAAATCTTCCCAACTGAAATGGAATGAAAAGTGTTGCCTATAGAGCCGTTAATTGATTCATCAAAAATACATGGCATACACTTAACATAAAGGCAAGGTGTAAGTACTTACCCATTTTTCATGGGCTGTATAAAGTGTAACTGATTTACCATGCAGGGAAAGGATTGCTTTACAGAGCCCACAAATTTGTCTGCCCACAAATTACAAATTTATACAGATTGCAAATGACAAGTCTTTAAACCCTTAACATATTAAGTATATTCATATCTGATGACAAAATGTTGAACAATGAAAATTTGAACATGTAGTTTTAAGAATTTTAGGTCTGATTTGATGTTTACATCTTGTTTGTTCCTATGATTGGTCATAGTGCTTGAATGCAGAGGCAGTAAGATAACTGCTGGTTCCACAAAGGATTGAGTTTGGTCTATCGATTTTTGCCAGACCTACATTTTAATGTTATTGTATGACTTGTCAGTGTCAGGCTCACTATAGGCTATTGCTGACCAGAGAGATGTCGTGTTGCTGAATGACTGTGTAACACATGATACTCACCATGTCTTTCAGGTGAAATTGGGCAACCATGACAGAGAAAACAAAACCCAGGTATTTACCTCTAAGTCTTTAAATACAATGATTTATGGCCTGGGTAATTCTTTACTGCAGAAATATTCAAATACAAAAACCTCAAACAATACAAAACAATACTGTTTAATTCCCTGCTGTCTGTGGTGTTTGCATCCTGTAGCCCTTTAGAGCTCGGTGGTGTTCAGAACACAGTAACCGGTGGAACCATCAACGTGACTGCAAGCGAGGGGGGCAATGTCAGTGCAAACACCCTCTCTGCCTGCGTTGTCCAGGGGAATGTCTACATGGGTTGAGTGATTTACTTTTTTTGAGCTCTCACAAATAATTTTGATACAATGTTGAGTTGGATGCTAATATAATATGGATCTATTATTATTATTATTATTATTATTATTATTATTATTATTATTATTACACTGGTACTGTATATTGCTTCAGTGATGTTTCTTATCACTCAAATGGAGGTAACCTATTTATTACCCAATAGCTGGTTATTACAGTATTATCATAATATCATCACTGTTGACATTTTTCATTGCATGTTGTCAACAATGTCTGGTCCGTCAACTTCTCTAAGTTCAGTCAATCTGAATAAGGTCATGAGTCAAACAGATTTGTCATGACATGTCTCTGTCTTCACCATACTACAAAGGAGAGGACATGGGAGAGGAACAAAAAGGGTTAATAGTACTGTAAAAAAAACTGTTTGGTGGTCCATCAAGTTATTTCAATACATATTCCTGTCATTGATTTTTAGGATCCCCAACCAATAGTCCAGAACCAGCTCCAGACAAAGGTACCCTGACTAACACACTGGCATTCTTACATGTGTGTGTATTGTGTTGAAAAAAATAGGCATTAAAAAAAAAAAAAAATGAAGATAGAAATCTTTATTGACCATTTGCATGGAAATATGTCTTTGGCCTCACAAACATGGAACATGGAAGGTATGGACAAAACACAGAAGGACATTAGACATATACAGGAAAATTACATTCATGTGCAATGCAACACTCACTATCAATACATAAATAAAGTGAATGACCCTTATTCATGATTTGTTTAAAAGATTAATGCCGGTCGGTATGATGGATCAACAAAGTCAGAGAAAGCTTAGTGAATTTTTACTCTTTCCTTCTGATTCATTTATTGTTGTCTTTTTCATTTTTGTCAGGGGAATTCCAAAATAAGCTCAAGGCATCGCTACAGAAGAAGTATAAGCATGTCCTTGAAGGGGCAAGCAAACAAGGAAGACCTCATCTACTCAGTGATATCTATACAGACCTAGATATCACCGTATCTGACGAAAAAACACTTGAACCCATCAAATGTACAGACATATTCAAGTTGAAATCAGACGAGGAGATCAGAGCTGTGCTGACCAAAGGAATCGCTGGCACAGGCAAGACTGTTTCTGTGCAAAAGTTCATCCTTGACTGGGCAGAAGGAAAATCCAATCAAGATGTGGATTTTCTATTTCCAATTCCATTTCGGGAGTTGAGCAAAAAGAACAAAACCACCAGTTTGCTTAAGTTGTTCAAAGAATTTTTCCCAGAAATTCACAAGACTTTTTTGGATCCCAAATGCAAGACGGTCATAATATTGGATGGCTTGAATGATTATCGCTCTTCTCTTGATAATAAAAGTGAATCCTTCTGTGACATAGAACAAGAGGCCTCTGTGAATGAGTTGTTGGTCAACCTCCTCAAGGGAAATCTTCTGGATGGAGCACTTCTCTGGATCACCTCACGACCAGCGGCAGTCAGTCAGCTTCCTCGTGAGACTTTTTATGTTGTGACAGAGGTGACAGGCTTCAACGACCAACAAAAAGAAGAGTACTTCAGAAAAGTGCATAAAGAACATGGCAAAGCTGAGGAGGTGATCACATACATGAATAAGTCAAGTTCCCTCAGAGCCTTGTGTGACATCCCAGCCTTCTGTCGGACTTTGTCCATCGTGCTGAAAGACACAAAAGCGACCTTCAGAAACTTGACAGGGCTATTAGGGCACTACCTGTGTGAGCACATCCGTCAAGTAGAGGATGGTGAAGCAGGATCAAAAGCAGTAGAAAAGATGATTCTTAAGCTGGGGAAGCTTGCATGGGAGCTACTGGAAAAGAATGAAAATGAATTTAATGTAAAAAAAATGAAAGCCAGTGGTATTGAGCCTGATGAGCATGCTGTATTCTCTGGAATATGCGTAGAGATCAACCAAAGTGAGATTGAAGTGAACTCAGATGACCAGAAGTATCGTTTTTTTGATCGTAGCTTTCAAGAGTTTCTCGCTGCTGTGTATGTCATCTTATCATTTGCATGCCACAAAAAAAATCCTGTTCAAGAAACAACGGGCATGAAAAAGATGGCAAAGCCAACATTGTTTGATGTCCACAAGTCTGCTGTGAAAATGGCCATAAAAAACAGTAAAGGAAAATTTGACTTTTTTGTGAAATTCCTCCTTGGTCTCTCAGAGGAGACAAATCATAAATTTGTTCAAAAATTCATAGATTGTATAGGAAAGTCGCAGGGTACACCAATAAAATGGGAACAGGATGTTACCAAAACAGTCAGCCACTTATCAAAGAATCTAACGCTAAAAAGCACAACACCAGATCGTAGCTCAAAACTCTTAGAATTTCTCCACGAACTGAACGACAAGTCTCTCAAAGAGAAGATCAAAGACTTCATCCACCGTAATAAATCTGATGATCTGAATCAGGACTTGATCCTTTTGCTACAGACAGATGAGGGAATTCAAGAAGAATTTGAAATGAAGAGCTTCAAGAAATCAGATACCGATGTGACAAAATTGATCCCGGTGGTCAAAATGACCAAACAAGCAAAGTAAGAAGGTCTAGTTCTAAATTGTGTGCAGTAGTCATTAATACCCTATAGGATATTGGCACCAGACAGACATTTCCTGCATCTGATATGTCATCAGGACCAAAGAGGCTTAGATGCCTGTGTGTCTCTGTCACACACACACACACACACACACACATACACATACAAACACACACATACACTCAACACTCTCAGAGCTCTCAATAAATGTTCATCATATACAGTATAAATGACTTGAATCTAACTGCATGATAACCAATCTGAAAAGAAGACGTACAGTACACTGATCATATATTTCATTTTCATGCCTTCATTTTCCCTGTCAGGCTGAATCGGTGTAACCTGACTCCAGAGAGCTGTGACAAACTAGCCAGATCACTCCGTAACCCTCATGCTAACGTGACTCGGTTGGAGTTGAACGAGAACATGCTCAATGATTCCCAGATGAAATCCCTGTCCTCTATGCTTGAAGCTAATAGTAAAATTGAGATTATAAGGTGGGCTAATAAATTTCGAACTAACTTTAACTGGTCATAGGGTGACATTATTTTAATGTTCTATAGTCTACAGTCAAGATGATAATGTGAAATTTGTTTATTTGTTTATTTAAGTAAGGAAGTGTGCCAGCTGTTAGTCATTTGGTTGATTTCAGATGCTCTCCCTTTTGTGATTTGAAAGAAAATGATTATGCAAATAGTAAGTTCCCCACCTCCACTGTGTAGCTTTGTCTCCTGCGGACTGATGGCTGACTCCTGTGAGATCCTAAGCTCAGCTCTTAAAACTGAGACGTCACACCTCCGGGAGCTTGACCTCAGCAACAATGACCTTGACGACCAAGGAGCGTTCAACCTCTTCTTGGCGCTTGCTGACTCCAAGTGCAAACTGGAGACACTGAGGTAAAACGCACACATCTATAGTGCTAGTTCTGGATTGATGGATAATGTTAAGGTTATGCTAAGGGGTTTTGATCAGGTTCACACAGTTCTGAAAGCTTACATTAAAAATGAAGTCCTTAGTGTGACAGAGTGGTAAAGCCATATGGCCAATCACAGTAGTCTGACTACACCACCCTACAGGGCTGATAGGGCCACACGACGCCCAGCTGTTGCTACAGTACAGCCAATGAGAGCCAACCACAGACAACATACCCATGCTCAACTGTATAGGGAGCAAAGGAAGGTGGAGTGTGAGCAGAAATGGCTCACACAAAACGACCAGAACCGATGGCAAGCTCAGGGACATGCAGGTGTAACGGATGCAGTTAGAATGTTCGCCTCTCATGCCGTGGGTTTGTTGTAGTTGATGGGGTGGCTGAAACCTGTATGCGGTGCGCACAGACCCCGGCTACATTGGTGCCACGACCTGAGTGATATAGCGGGGTTAATGTAACGAATGCAAACTGGGCTAGCTGGTACGTTTAAATCCTCACAACTCTATCCTTCAAGAATGCTTCTAACCACTGAGTTGGAAACCTGGGCATTTTAGCTCAGTGCTTAGAACGTTCAACTCCTATGTTGGGGGTTGGTTCATGGGGTGGCGAGTTTGAGACTCATGTTCAGTGTGGACCAACCCCGAGAACCAAGACCTACATTATATAAATCAAAATATGCAGTGGAAATCAGTGAAAATGTGCATTCTCAATCTAAAAATGACACAGTTTTTTTCTGTTCTTTGCTTTCAGACTGATCAGCTGTCAGCTCACAGCCAAGGCTTGTGAGGAGCTCAGTTCAAGTCTAAAGTCACCTGATTCAAAACTGAAACATCTGGACTTGAGTTTCAATAATCTTCAGGACTCAGGCATTCAACAACTCTCTGCTGCTGGCATCACTAAACTTCAGACCCTGAGGTTAGTTTGATATTTCTGGTCTGAGATCTGGTTTTCATCCACATCAACTCTTGCACTGATGTCATAGTTTAATATTGTTTTATTTATTTATTTATTTATTTAACATTTATTATACAGGAAAATTTTAAAAGTAACATGGCAGTTACATTTTAAAATGGGCCTGACTCAGCATATGCTGGTTTACAGCAGGTTCCTGTTCTGCAGCACACTAAACACAGAATAACAACACAGACATAGACTAAAAATAGGGCACATCACAGTAACAACAAAACCATTGACAGCAATCTGCAATTGTGTGTCTGCAAAGCTAAAAACTCTCCAAGTTCCCCAGAATAATGAAAACTGCGCTATATGAATGAAATTTACAGTACTTACCTACTAGATTGCATTACAGTTTACAACTGATTTAATTTTACCAGACTAGCCACCTGCGGTCTTACTGAGGCAAGTGGCCAATATCTTGGATTACTGCTGCAGTCTCAAATGCTGAAAGAGTTGGACTTGACCAACAACAGTCTAAAGGACTCTGGAGTGGAACAGCTCTTTTCTACAGGCTTGGCAAATCCAGACTGCACACTGGAGAAATTAATGTAAGTTATTAAATGTCTGATGAATGCATAATCATCTAAAGCTAGCCTAAAACAAAAACAAATATGTCATGCAGATAATTTTAGCCTATTTGTGAAACATACAGTACTGCACACGCTAATAATGGAACATTCTATTGGGAAAACACAAGATAATATCCTTTTAAAAATGGGCATTTGGCAAATGACAAAATATGTTTAATCAGATTATTTAGAGAGAGATGGGTTGGTCAGATTTGGAGCAGGAAGGATTTTCATGTAACTGTAACTAAAAACAAATCTGAATTTCCCATACAGGTTGAAGAAATGTGGGATAACGCTACAAGATCAGAGTTGCTGTAAAATTGTGTCCACTGCCATTAAGACTGAAAACTGTCACTTGAAAGAGTTGGACTTGAGTTACAACCGGCTGCAGGACACTGGAGCTCAAACTCTCATATCGGCAGCTGTGAATGTACCCAGCAAGATTGAGAAACTGAGGTAAGGACATGGCCAGTAGAGGGTGATGTTGAGTTACACTTCTCACTGCCCAAATGACATTCCCTCTCCATACCCTGTCTCCACAGTCTTGCATGTTGTGGACTGACAGACAAGACCTGTGAGATAATCTGCTCAGAGCTGGACAAAGAACACCTGGAGACCTCCTGCCTACAAGAGATAGACCTAAGTGACAATGACCTGAAGTCTGCTGGATTGATCAGACTCTGTAGTGTGTTAAAGGAAACAGTTTGCAAGTGGAGGAAGCTCTGGTAGGTGTCAAGGGACTGTAAACGACAAACGTCCAATGAAAGGATATCACTCAATGGTACTAAGTGGCGTTAATCAAGTTAACACCCCAAGAAATATCTAAGAAACATTTGCCTTGGGACCAAATGCTTAATTGCTTCACCTAGGTAGGAGAATATGTTTGTTTCTGAGACAAGCTACAACAAATGTGTTCACAATTGTAATATACAAACCTTCATGTAGCCGGTGGCGGTCCGCACCGCACACGGGTCTCAAACCCGCTACCCCGCAAGCTACAAGCTCCCGGCGTGGGAGTGGGACGCTCTAACCAACTGAGCTAAAAACCTGGGTTTCTAACTCGGTGTGTTAGAAGCGCCCATGGAATTGGGTGATGAGGATTTACACGTACTACCGCCGAGCTAGCTGGCCTCCATTACATTCACTTACTTGTAGTTAGATGGCTGTTGCTCCTGTCAGATCCCTACTCACGAATGACAGCGTAGATAAACGTGAAATAATGTGAATCATTTAACTTTTTTGTCCATGTTTGGCAGTTTGTCGCTCTGTAGCATTGAGGCAGAAGGCTTTAAACAGCTGGCCAACGCCCTGAGAAAAAACACATCTCACATGAAACATGTGGACCTGAGGTTCAACCACCCTGGGGAAAATGGAGAGAAAATGTTTCAACCATTGGTGGAAGCCTCCAACAATGCACTACAGGAGACAAGGTTAGACATGATTCAGCTACTAGAATGATTTTTGTTTTTCAAAAATGTCATTTTCATCTTCATCTACACATTTACTTAAATATGCGTATATATTTCCATTGGATTCCATTGTTTTGTTCATCTGCAGGATGGAACATGGTGGAGAGTTTCGTTTGAGAAAAGGAGAAGACAGATGTATGTCTAAAATTTAATTGTGTTTTAACGAAAGAATAAAATGTTTCCTTCATCAGTATCTCTCCATGCTTATGGCGATTATAGCATAGAATAATTTTTCAAAGTGGCAGAGCCTACAGTATAATAACAACTAACAACAGCAACAAACAAACAAATACATTAACATTTTAATTTTAAAAAACAGCTTATTAACTGAAAAAGAAAAGAAGCTTACAGTAAAAGCGTAGATGAATGAAAGTTCTCTGTCTGTCAAAACTTATTAGTATGTCTGTTTTTATTTTTATATGTTCAGTGCTCAGTCACCAAGTAAGATTCATATGTACTCTGTACATTCGGCAAAATAAAGAAATTCTGGTAACAGTTTACTTGACAGGTGAGTACATAACACATTCATAGCAGCTTTCATAAAATGCTCAAAAAGCATTCATGACTGTTTCATAAGACATAACTCCACCTTCATACCCAACCCTTCATAAATGTGAAAGTTAGAATGCCGGTAACCTATCAAAATAAAAGTCCAGTGGTCTCAAAGCAGCACTGCCATTTACGTTTGTCACCTGATCATGTCATCTTAGGAAGTCTACTTTAAATGTCACTTTACTATATAGGTTGCAAAGTATTCATAATCACTTATCTGAGTTTAACACTGAGAGGTAGGCTTAAAGTACTTTGAGATGACCTCAGAACAGTTGGACATTCCCCTTTTGAATGTGGGCAAGGTATAAAAAATATTATAATTACCCCAAGGTGAGATATTTTTTTATGAAACATTAAAATTAGATCCTTGCTCATGATCTGATACTGCATTTGTCCATTACTCTGATTTGACTTGATCAGGTAACAGGTTTAAATCAAGGACTTCTTTGAAACCATTGGACAGGAGCAAGCTTTATTTATTTATTTAAAATCTGTTACCTGAATATGTAATATCAGATAAATCAGGGTCCACAAATACTGGTCAGCTCTCATCTGGTCAGTGGTAAACTGAGATGAATGATTATGAATACTTCGCAACCTGTATAGTAAAGTGACACTTGAAGTAGACTTCATAAGATATTCATGAAATATTCAGGTGTGACATGATCGGGTGATAAACATAAATGGCAGTGCTGCTTTGAGAACACTGGACTTTTATTTTGATAGGTTATCGACATTGTATCTTCCACATTTATGAAGGGTTTGGTATGAAGGTGGAGTCATGTCTTATGAAACAGTCATGAATGCTTTGTGAGCATTTTATGAAAGCTGCTATGAATGTGTTATGTACTCACCCGTCAAGTAAAGTGTTACCGAAATGCTGAAATATGGGAAGGAAGGAATAAATGAATAAACTGCTAGATGCTAAATCTCTGGAGAGATTCTAACAGCCTCACGTCTGTGTGTGTCTCCAGATGAATGCATGCTTACTCTAGATGAAAACACAGCCCACCAGCGCCTCTTCCTGACAGGAAAAAAGATCAGGTGGGGGGAATGGGAGGTTCCAGCCCAGCAGCTTCCTGACAGGTTTGACGGTCGGACACAGGTGCTTTGCGAGGAGCAGCTAACAGGCCGCTGCTACTGGGAGGTGAAGTGGAGTGGCCTTGTCTCCATTGGCGTTGCCTACGCTGGGATGGCCAGGAAAGGTGAGGGCCCCGACTGCACCCTCGGCCGGAACCGCCAGTCCTGGTGCCTGGACTGCAGCGATTATAAGTACACCGCCTACCACAATGACATAAAGACAACTGTGCCACTATCACCCTCTGGGTGTCACCGTGTGGGTGTGTACCTGGACTCACTAGACGGCATTCTGGCCTTTTTCAAAATCAAGACTGAGGGCAAAGAACGCAAATTTACTCTCCTCCACCACTTCAAACATGACTTCTCTCTGCCTCTTTATGCAGGCTTCAGAATCTGGTGTGACTCCTCTGCATTTATCTGTAGCCAGATAGCAGAGAAAAAACCAGCATAAATGCACAAACACAGAGAGTATGGTCCCAGTTTTCAAAGTTGTGCATACTGTAAGCAATAATTAAAAAAATTTGAATTTCAAAGTAATTTGAATAAATATTGTATTATTGTTGTATTGACCGTTAATTTTGTCAGACCTCTTTAATAAACTCCTGTGATCAGTGTTAGGCTACTTCAGGATTAACTTGGTGATTATCTTGTTGTCATCTAAAATATTTGCAGAAATATCCGAGTCAGTTTGCATGGTAGCTACTTTTTATCAGTCCTTCCTTCACAGTGATGATTGTAATGTACAGTATATTGGCTAAATAGCCAGTTAATCTCTCTAGTTTTACTCAATGCCTAATAATGTTTGTATTTTACTTGATTACCCTTAACTACTATTACCCTTAACTACTATCTACTGACTGAATTTGTACAAAATTTGTCTTTCTATTGTAAATAGCATCCACAGTAAATTCTCTCTAATAAAGATACTAAATTGTAAATAGCATCCACAGTAAATTGTCTCTAATAAAGATACTAAATACTAAAATCTTTTGTCTAAGACACTGCATTCAGGCCAAACTTACCAAAATGGTTTTTGTTTTGTTTTATTTTTTGAGCTCTTGGTTATTAGATGGACTAAGCCAAGTACACCAGATAAAGATATTTCCCTCACATAAATGTGGGCAATCTTTATATTGTGCCTGTGATTAATATGTTTTAGAATGGTAACTATAACAACAGTATGCAGCCTTGTGGATCATGCTTTCATATGAAAATACATGTAGTACCCCAACTGAACAGGTTAACTTCTTTGAAAACGGAGCCACATATATTTATTTCGTATTTTAAACACTTGCTTACCGGCTATACATTTGAGTTACAACCAGGTGATAAGCAGGATAACGGCCTTCGAGGTGTCCTAATACAAGGTAATGATGTACACAGGCACTTACCCAATTTAGGCTAAAGGGCAAAGACCCCATGATTCACAAACTAATAAGTAATATGTTAAATGTTTATACAGAGTCTGCACACCACCACAAGTGACTACAAAGTTCACAAATTAAGTCTGAACCCTGAACATATTGTATAAAGTTATAGCAATAAATCCTATCTTGCAAAACCTTTCTCTTACCATAAAATATATTGGTATCTCACAATGAAAGAGAAACTGTCACGACTAGGCACAGATAGGTTAATCTTTATAGTTGCTGTTTTCAATCAATAATAACAACCATCAACCAGTAGCTGGGCCCAAGTTGTGGAACAAACTGCCTTTCAAATCAGATCCACACCAACTAGGCCTATGCTTTTAAAACCAAGTTATAAGTACATTATGCTAACAATAACATTTAAACATCAAAGTGTGGAATGTATGGAAATTGCTAAAATTAGTAAGCAGACAACTTATTCCACCCCAGAAGAAAAAAAAAAGTTAGAATTGAACATGGTGCGGCTGCCCATAACATAAACACAAGCATTGTTGCCCTTAAAGTGAAAGGGTCATTTATTAACAACTTAAGAACATTATTTTGAGCATTTTCTCTTTTTTTCTTGTTTTTTTTAGCACTTTGGTCATCCACAGGTTGTTTTAAATTGTGCCATATAAATGAACATGACCATGACATTGTTGTCAGTCCAACAATGGCGTAGCCACGAGATGGCAGCCTCACAAAACGCTCGTTGGATTCGTCTATAAGACATTGGTGTCAACTGTAATGTTAACACATTAAAACTATGACTTTTTTATTAAAATATTTATTAGAACCTGAAAATCTTTTTACTCATCAAGTTCCATTGTGGTTACGCCCCAGTGACTTCTGGGTAAAATGTAAAAACACAAGATTAAATAGAATGATCAAAAAATACACAATACAAAGCACATTAAAGAGTCCTTTCCATACATTTAGTCTTACTTTCAGGTTAACAACTGATACAATAGTGTCCGTTAGGGTGTCAGAATTATAAAACTTAATGTTGCAGGTGCCATGTAATGATGCAATGGTGAATAAAGGCCGCCATCTTATCATAAACTTGATTGCAATCATGCTGTTAAAGTTGCTGAGCCATAATTTTCAACACCTTATAACAACAGGGGTCATGACGGGTCATGATGAAACAGTGTGGGATCAAGTGTAACGGATGCCAGTAGCTGGGCATATACTGTAGAACATAGACATGCCTCCTGACTGACTCTCCATCAGATGTTGTTGTGAGGTGGCAGGTTCAAACCCCTGGCTAGACTGAGTGAGATGACCTTGGTTGCATTGGTGCTGTTCACCCAGATGCCAGCTAGGCTGTTTGTATAGAACATTAGTAAACTTTCCTGGCACCTCCAGAGTCTCCTAATCAGTTGGCGAGAGTCACTAATTCATTTTAGCATGATTGCTTTCACTTCGCACACTCATCATAGGACGATTCCAAGGACCTGGCACTGATTATTTTATGCTGCTATAGTGCTGCCACAAATTCCACATTTGCCATGTCATACAACACACTCTCTCTCCCTCTGCCCTTTCTCTTCCCTCTTATACATACAGTAGACTTATACTATAAGCTATTAAGTGCTTTTTTCCTCATGGGTGCTCCACACACTTTCTGTAAAGCACCTTGAGGTAATTGTATTGTATTTGACGTTCTTGTGACAGTCGTGAAGCGACCGCACATGAAAATCCTCAAGAGACTGGTCCACACACATTCTCGTACACTTGCACACATTCATTAGCTTTTTACATTTGCGTTCATATGCGTTTATTGAACAAACATGTTGGTACTCAAATGTGTCGTTGTGAACAAAAACACACACAAGACTACTTTGTTAAGCTGTAACATTTATTGTACTTAAGTGAGTCAACAGCTTAGGTTCAAAATAGTGTTTGCCAAAAAATGATTATTGTTTGGCGATGTCTTCTGTCCGGCACCAAAAGGGTACTGGCAGGAAACGACGTAGAATTTATCAGTTCCATGCTTAATTCATCTAGCTATTGGCCATGGGGATGCCCAGGCCCAGTTCTAGATTTTTCACTGGCCTAGGCCAAATTTAAGTTTTGCCCCCTTTTTCCTAAAAATATAGACAAAAACTGAAGAAATATAGTAATAACTGTATTGTGATGCCCCCCTGATATTTGGTGCCCTAGGCAATCGCCTAGTTCGTCTATGCCAAGAACCAGCCCTGGGGATGCCTGAGGCGGCCTTGCGCAAACCACCTTTGTGTTTCTTTTCGTCTTTTCATGAATCTTTTCATGTGCTAGGGTGAAATGTTTTGTTGAGATTTATGTGGTTAATCTGTTTATTTATATTTGAAGAAACGTGTTCATGTCTCAGCGTCTCATTGTTCTTTGTGTGTTAATTGATTGTTAAGTGTTCCCCCTTGTTTGTAAATGGCGCCGTCATTTTGTATATATGTGCTTGTCAAGTCTCATGTCTCCAGTCTTGTCTTTTGTCTTGAATGTTGTATCGTGAGAGCACTGAGCCCTGAGTTATTGCGCATTGCCCTCTGCGATTTAGAGGTTTGCCTAATGTTATTGCGCACTGCCCTCTGCTATTTAGAGGATTGGCTTTTGACTTTTAATTTTTCTTTTTGTATTTTAATCCTTGACTATTTAAATTTTGGATTCTTATTTTTCTTTTTCTCTTTATAATTCTGATAGTTTTTGAAGTGCTGCATATGGACACTTATAGCTTGATTCTCATTTTTCAAGCCTGAAAATTAAACTTTGTCCATTTTTACTCACTGACTCAGATTTTTGTGGCCAAACCTGTTCCCTCTAACAGTGTCCGCTCTGCTACATTCATAGCTCTACAAAATAAATTGAATTAATTTAAACTTTGTTTCACTTTTGTCTTCTTGTGCCCCATCTAGATTTCAGTATGTGCCCCAACAGGGGTAGTTTAGACCTGCTGATACAACAGTGTCACTCTAGGTGTCAGGGTTATAAAACATCAAACATCATGTTGCAGATGCCATGTAATGATGTTGCGAGTAAAGGCCATAATCTTATCACACTTGATTGCAATCATGTTGTTAAACTGCTGAGAGGCATAAATGTTAGCACCTGTATAACAGCATACATCATGATGAAACAAGGTCTGAATCAAGTGCATTTGTATGTAAGAAAGGAGGTACTAGGCATGCTGAACGACTGGACAGGTTGGGGAAAAAGGTTCACTTTGTGGTGAGCTGGACTGAACAACATCAGTTGCAGATGAGGGGACTCTGGGCAGACAGTTCTCTATAATGGTCAATGACTGGCACCCCATACACACCACTTTCTCTAATCAGAGGTTAAAGTAGTCACACAAGGCTTTGCATGTTAATAATATCTACAGTAGGTAGCCGTGTAATAAGTGGAATATCTCCACAATATCTCCACCTTCAGAGTAATGCATTAATGCATTACTCTGTCGGGAAATATTCCACGATAATGACCGCCTCACCGAACGTTATCCCATACTTAGATCTTGCAAGCAGCTATTGGCAATGGCCTGTGAGAAGACTGCATTCACAACTCCCTTACAATTGTTTGAGGTTTAACGCCTACCATTTGATCTATGCAACGCACCAGCAATATTCCAAAACTGGACGCAGTGGTGCTTGGCATGTCAGTTGAACAAGTCTCTTCTGATATTTTGGACATTGGGAAAATGAATTCTGCCAACAATTCTGGGGCATTTGACGTTAGATGAACAAATCCTGCTGGAATGGTCCACCACCTGTGCTAGATTTCACCTTATCACTGAGAATACACCCACTTACTCTCTCACTCACGAACACACTCTTTCTCTCTCGCACACACACAGGTGCCTGCACACACACACTCTCATAAACACGCACAAACTTTCTCTTTCTCTCTCACACCCCCCCTCTCTCTCACTCTCTCTCTCTCCCTCTCTCACACACACACCAAAAGAGTTTAATAGGAAACTTATCAGCAGAGCTGATCACGACTTAACAGGGAAAGAGGAAATACAAACCTCTCAGAGAATTCCAGTGTTTGAAAGGCAAGTTTGTAGCGAATGCTGCACCTTCTTTTTCCAGTAACATTTTCATGCCAGGAATTTCAGTCTGGGGATAGGCTATATTTTATTATACCACTTGGATTTGATGGTTTGACTACGATGTTTCTTTGTCAAAGTAAATCTAATCTCATAACTTTACTATTGTAACTGCCCAATCAATTACTTTTTAGCATTAATTGTAATTGGTCATTAAATCATATGTTATTTTGATTCAGGATAATCTTTCTATAAATCAATTACTTTTTAGCATTAGTTGTAATTGTTCATTAAATCATATGTTTTTCTGATTCAGGATAATCTTTCTATAATTTCTTTAATATAATTAGATAAATGAAGTAATATTAATGATAATACAGTATTCCTGACCAGACTTAGAAACATCTTGTTGATGAATGACTGTGCAACATGATACTCGCCATGTCTTTCAGGTGAAATTGGGCAACCATGACGGAGAGTACGAAATCAAGGTATTTATTTGCCTTTGTCTTTACACATCACAATTTATGAAGGTATTTATTTCAGAAATGCAAATGCAGTGTCCTCCCTATTATTACAGAATATGAATAGGAAAGACTGTGTAAGTCATGTAATATGTCATATGTAATCTAATTAAACTCAACTCTAATTAAACTGTTTGTGATGCATTTCTGTAGTGATTTAGTGGTGAATGCAAATGCAAAAGATTTGGGACAAGTCATTTCCACCAACCTCGCAGGCTGCCATGCAGGGAATATCAACATCACAGGTAGAGTGATTTACAAGTCTTGCAAGTTTTCTCACATTCTTTTCATCCATACAGTGCAGTAGGATGCACCTGCATGTGAACCATTTAAATATGAAAATGGTTTTGATCATATTTTTACAACACCTTCTATTATACATTATTCTATATATTTCTTATCACTTCTCACAAAATCTTGGGAGAAGTAGGCCTAGAGGTAATTACTTAATAATTATACGATAACATCATTATTGCTGACATTGTTCTTTGCACATACTGTACATGATGAATGTATCATAGTAAGTAAAATAGTTTGATTTGGTAACCAGTTCTTATCTCGATTCTTTGTGCCAAGAATGAGTTTCAGTTAGTTCAGCAAGTCTGACTTAGGTCATGAATCAGGCTGTTTCATGCTGAGTCTTTGTCACACTTCAAAGGGATGTATACATGAAAGGGAATTACCGTACAACAAAAATGGTTGATTGTGAAAGTAAAAAACTATCTGGTGGTCCATCAAGTTGAAGACATGTTGTGTTTCTTTGATTTTTAGTATCCACTAGTCCAGCAGCAACCTCAGCCCCAACCCCAGCCCCAGAGCCAACTCCGGACAAAGGTAAAGCCATACTTACACACTGGCATTTTCACCCCCCCCCCCCCCCCAAAAAAAAAGAAGCAAAATTAGAAAATACAATCTTTTAGACACACTCATAAAAAGCACAAGGCTACACCAAGGCTGATGCACTGCCACTTCTTTACCAGCAGGGAGCAGTGGAGTGCACAAAACATAACCGTGCACCAAAAAAGAGTCAAGAGGGAGGAAGGCTCTGTTGTCCTGTGCATCAAAATGCAGTCTTTGTGCAGGGCGAATAAGATACAAATATTGTGCATCAATGTTGTTATGTATTTATGTCTAAGAATAAAGCTCTCCTTGTCAAACTCACAGTGAATACTTTGCATGTGACTTTTACTGTCACCCGAACATCCACTGACTTGTCTTGAGAACCCAGCCTTACATGTCAATCACTGATACAACCTTGAAGGTCAACTAATCAATACATGATCTACAGATCATTCCTGCAGTATATTACACCCCCCTTTTTAAGCATGAGAATCCTCTTTGACTTAAGAACTAAACCTTATATTACACCTTTAAGATTGCTCAATACAACATAACAAATTATATACTTTCAATCTTGCCATGTTTACAGTGCCATTCCAGGAAGTATCAAACAAACAAGTCAAACATGACTTATAAACTCACACATATCTGGGCTATGCACAGATTTTTCTGGAACTCAGAAACGCTGTTTAGATTGTAGCTGGCCAGACCAGTGACAGCAACGCCGAAGGTGTTACGTCACTGGGAGATTGTGACAGGCTAACTTTATACCATAACATTATTATTATTATTGACATTGTTGATTACACTACTGTACATCATGAATGTAAAAATAGTAAGCCAAGTCTTTCTGAGTGGTTTTTCATGTTCAAAATCATACAATACATATGGCCATTGCCTACAAAATAAATGAATAAATAAATTACAGAGAGGAATGCAATTTGCGCTATCTAGCTTTACCAGCCTTTTGCATCTACCTAGTTTGACTATTTGGGGCGCCAGCTGCCACTGATTAGGATGGCAGCTAGCAGATCGGATGAACTCCATTTTGTTCCCATAGACATGAACTACCACAAAATATCTGGCTTCTAAAGAATCTGTGCCCGAACATCCACTGACTTGAGACTTTTTAAGACCATTTATGTAAAAACTTAAAAACCCATTCCGTGGACTATTTCACAGACATATGGCAGAGAAAAACCCAAAAGCTGTTCGCTGATGCACTCTAGTTGTGGCCATAGCTGCAGAGGCTGTAGTACTTGGTTGAAACACTCTGGCAATGAAAGGGATTTGATCCTTTGATAGAATTGAGGTGCTTGGAGAACTTGGCGTGAGATGGTCCCAAGGTCAAGGGTGAAAAAGGTGTGCAGGGAAATGGCAGTACAGTATGTGGTACACACCAACCAGCTGCCCAACTTTCCACCTAACCAACAGTAAGAGAGGGGACCAGCAGTAGATTTTCTGTCCAGCATCTGTGAGAAATTATTGACGTACCGTCGGCACTTCTCTAGTTTACCACCCGAGCCTCGTTTTCTTTCAGAATGGCGGGCAGATGAAAAAGGCAAATAGGGCTAGTTGCGCAGGTTATGACTTTCTCTATACGTTAGTTATAGTTGACGGAGTGGCAAGTTTGAAACCTGAGTGCAGTGAGAACGGCTCTGTCTATATTGGTGCTGTGACCCGGATGGGAGTGAGAATTTGGGGGTGGGTGTAACGGATGCCAACTAGACTGGGCTAACAGTATGTGTAAATCCTCACAACCCAATGATTCAATAACCGCTTCTAACCACTGAGTTGGAAGCCTGGGCTTTTCAGTTCAGTGGTTAGAGCATTTGATTTCCCATGCTGCGGTTTAGTTGTAGTTGATGGAGTGGCTACACTTATCAGCAGGCGAACTTGCTGCAACGGAGATAACTCAGGCCAGCTAGCACCGATTTGTTTCAATTTTTGTCAGATAATAGTAATCAATGACATCTTGCATTAAAATAAAGTTCCATATGAGTTGGCATTAGAATATAAACACTAAAGGACAGGTTTATAAAAGATGTTAAAAAGTGTTTAGTGGTTTAACATGATTTGGATCATAGATAACGAAATGAATTCTGATTAATTCCATCTACTTCATTTGTTATTTTTTCTATTCGTCCTTGTCAGAAGAATTCCAAAATAACCTATAGGGAGTTTCTGCAGAATTCTGCCTCATTCCTTCTGATTCATTTCTTGATGTTGTTCTTCTTTTTAATGTTCATTTCTACCAGATGAATTCTGCAAAAAGCTCAAGGCAAGGCTACAGAGCAAGTACAAGTATATCCATGAAGGTATCAACGAACAAGGAAGACTACTCAGTGAAATCTACACAGACCTAGATATCATTGTACCTAATGAAAAAACTCTTGATCCCATTACATGTAGCCCTACAGCCATATTTGAACCAAACAAAGAGATCAGAACTATGTTGACCAAAGGAATCGCTGGCACAGGCAAGACTCTTTCTGTGCAGAAGTTCATCCTTGACTGGGCAGAAGGAAAATCCAATCAAGATGTGGATTTTCTATTTCCAATTCCATTTAAGGAGTTGAACACAAAGAAAGAGACCAGTCTGCTTCAGTTGCTTGAAGATTTTTTTGGTGAAATTCCCAAGGCTTTTCTGCAATCCAACTACAAGATGGTCATAATATTGGATGGTTTGAATGAGTATAACTCTTCGCTTGACATTAACAGTGTAACCTTCTGTAGCTTTGAAAAAAAGGCCTCTGTGAATGAACTGTTAGTCAACCTCATCAAGAGAAATCTTCTCACTGAAGCATTTCTCTGGATCACCTCACGACCAGAGGCAGTCAGCAAGCTCCCTCTTGAGACTATCAAACTGGTGTCAGAGCTGAAGGGCTTCAATGAAAAACAAAAAGAAAAGTACTTCAGAAAAGTCCATGAAGGACATGCTGGGAAAGCTGAGGAGGTGATCGCATACATAAATAAGTCAAAGTCCCTCAGAGCCTTGTGTGACATCCCAGCCTTCTGCCAGACTTTGTCCATTGTGCTGAAAGACACGGATGTTTCCTTCAGAAGCTGGACAGGGCTATTGGCACGCTTCCTGTATAAGCAAATCAAACAACCACATGGTGAAGCAGGCACAAGAGCAGGAAAAATTCTTCTCAACCTGGGGAAGCTTGCATGGAAACTACTTGAAAAAGATGGAAATGAGTTTAGTCTAATTGACCTGGAAGACCATGATGTTAAGGCTAATGACTATGATGTATTCGCTGGGATATGCAGAGAGGTCACGCAAAACAAACATGGATTGCACCAGAGGTTTTGTTTTTTTGATAAAAGCTTTCAAGAGTTTCTTGCTGCTGTGTATGTCCTCTTGTCATTTGCATGCCACAAAAAAAATCCTGTTCAAGAAACCACTGGCTTGAAAAAGATGGCAAAGCCAACATTGTTTGATGTCCACAAGGCTGCTGTTAAAAAGGCCATAAAAAACAAGAAAGAACAATATGATGTTTTTGTGAAATTCCTCCTCGGTCTCTCAGAGAAATCAAATCAGCAATTTGTTGAGGACTTCATATCATGTATAGGTCTACCAAAGAGTACATCACTACAATGGCAAGAGGACATTAACAAAACAATCATCTACATATCAAAAACTATAGATGAACAAACCACCACACCAGATCGATGTTCAAAACTCTTACAATTTCTCAGTGAATTGAAAGACAAGTCTCTCGGGAAAAAAATTGAAAAGCACATACACTGCAATGAATCAGAAGAACTAAATCAGGACCTGATTATGGTCCTGCAGACTGATGAGGAAACTCAAGAGGTCTTCGACATGAGGAGATTCAAGAGAGGGGAAGCAGATGTGACAAAATTGATCCCAGTGGTCAACACGACCAAACGAGCAAAGTAAGTGTAAATTGTCTGTAAATCATTTACTGTCATAAGGCCCAACATTTCTAGTGCCACTCTTGAACTGCACTATTAACGGTCTATTGAGAAGTTGTACATTCTTTAGCATATACCTTTACTTCCTCTTTCAGGCTGAATCGGTGTTACCTGACTACAGCGAGCTATGACAGACTAGCCAAATCACTTCGGAACCCTTACGCCCATGTAACTCAGTTGGAGCTGAACGAGAATATGCTCAGTGATCCTCAGATAAAATGCCTGTCCTCCATGCTACAGGACAGTAACTGTAAAATTCAGCTTATAAGGTAGGCTCATGTAATTTTATTGTTTTGTATGTATTAATGTTTCTTTGTGGCAGACAGTTCCACAGAGTGAAATGACAGCCTGACAATGTAAGAGAATGATTATATAAAATTTTAGCATTCGCTGTATTTTCATTAATTTTCATTTAAAAGGACGGTGCACATGAATTAACATCTGTGAGTGAGCCAGTGTTAACCGTCGGGCTGATTCTCAACTGGAGTCCTTTGGCAAGATGTACAGTATTGATAACGTTCACGAATACCGGTAGTTGCATTCAGCTACAGAGTTTACATGAAGGAATACTTATTAAATAATCATTAAATTCATGTTCTGTCACATCCACAAAAGCTGAAATTTGGGTCATTCACTTTTTGTCAAAAAACAAACAGCACTGACTTGTACTGTGGTTGTCGACTTGCATGCTAATACTCCTTTTCACCTAGGCATACATGTAGATACTGGGGGTCAGCTCTATGTTCCCACAACTCTATGTTCCCACAGTTCCCACAGCTCTATGTTCCCACAGCCCTATGTTCCCACATTTGTTAGGAATTTTTATTTTTCACAGATTTTTTTGAAATTAGGTCCTATGTTCCCACAACCCTATGTTCCCACATTTATAGGAAATTTGGAAAATTGGGCTCTATATTCCCACAGCCCCATGCTCTCACATTACAAATATTTAAAAAAAAAAAAAAATTGGAATCTATTTTCCCACAGCAATATGTTCCGATAAGGGCATGTTTACACCAACACAGGTAATATTTATCCAGTTAGCCCTTCCATTCACATTAGAATGGAGGATTCTGAAACTGAAAACGATTCCAAAAATGATTGCTGAGGTCGATTTCAAAAATGATCGCTGAGGTGGATGAAGATCGTTTTCATTGTGAATATGAATCTAGGCACCCAGCATAAAAGAACCTTAACCCTTACCCTAAATCCCACTACCTGGAAGGCACCATTGAATACGGTCTTTTGTATTTTTTCCCCTCAACGGTGCCTTCCAGGCAGCGCTGCCTTCAAGGCACTATTCCACTCAGTTTAGGGTTAGGATGAGGGTTGAGGGGGTTAGAATAGGGTAAAGGCAGTGCCTTTTAGGCTGTGCTGCCTGGAAGGTGCTGTTGGGGGCGAAAAACCCCATTGAGCAAATAATACCAAAGATTGAATCCTGCTTGAACTTACATAGGGGGTCTACCAGGCAGGGGTAGAAATGTGGGACTATAGTACCTGACTTTGAAGAAAGAAAGAAAGAAAGAAAAAAACTCTTAGAAATGTTAGAATATAGGGCTGTGGGAATATAGGGTTGTGGGAACAGCTATGGGAACATAGGGCTGTGGGAACATAGAGCTGTGGGAACATAGAGTTGTGGGAACATAGACACGCTCCCAGATACTGCTCACAACCATGGCGTCGTTAGCGCTTTGCAAGCTGTAATAGATGGTCTTCCTTTTGCATCTTGAAATACCTTTAAATAAAAGATTAATCTGTACTTCAACTCTGTAGCTTTGTCTCCTGTGGACTGACGGCTCAGTCCTGTGAGATCCTAAGCCCAGCTCTGAATACTGAGAAGAAGTCACCCCTCCGAGAGCTTGACCTCAGCAACAATGACCTTGAGGACCAAGGAGCGTTCACCATCTTCTTGGCCTTGGCTGACTCAAAGTGCACACTGGAGTCACTGAGGTAAGACACCCACATCTACAAAGTGGTAGTTTTAGATTGATATTTAGATATGTCATAAGGTTATCTGGGTTTTGCGAATAGGTTCACGTTATCACGTATAATCAAAATGAAGTTTACATTTGACATATTCCTTAGTCTGGTATAGGAAATTCCTGCCTCAAAAGGTGCCCATTAATAGTTAAATCAGCATATTTATGTGAAAATAAGAGATTATATATATACTTTTTTTCAGAATGGCCAGCTGTCAGCTCACAGACAAGGCGTGTGAGGAGTTCAGTTCAAGTCTTAAGTCAGCCAATTCAAAACTAAAACATCTGGACTTGAGTTTCAATAACCTTCAGGTCTCAGGCATACAACAACTCTCTGCTGCTGGCATCACTACACTTCAGACCCTGAGGTTAGTTGGAGTTTTGGTCTGTCTGTCTATCTATCTAGTTCTCCAGCTATTTCTATCCATCCATCCATAATCTCTTACACAGACTAATGTAGACAAGTCTTACAAGACATGAGCTTACAAGACATGAGCAAGTCTTTTTGTGTCTGTGCAAAGCTCATCTGAAGCAGTCTAACACTTCCTTTTACCACAGACTAGCCACCTGCGGTCTTACTGAGGGAAGTGGCCAATATCTTGGATCACTGCTGCAGTCTCAAATCCTGAAAGAGTTGGACTTGACCAACAACAGCCTGAAGGACTCTGGAGTGGAACAACTCTTTTCTACAGGCTTGGCAAGTCCAGACTGCACACTGGAGAAATTAATGTAAGTTATTAAATGTCCGATGAATGCATTGCACATATTCGTCTAAATCTACTTGTAGTCTAAAACAAGGGATATAATATTATGTAGGTTTATATTTGTGTGGGTGGAAATGTAACTGTAAAATCCAATGGGAAACCAATAATGGGATAAACATAAGAGATAACCTTTAAAACAATAACCTGGTAAACAAACCTTAACTTTCCATGCAGATTGAAGAAATGTGGGATAACACTACAGGATCAGAGTTGCTGTAAAGTTGTGTCCACTGCCATTAAGTCTGAAAACTGTCACCTGAGAGAGTTGGACCTGAGCTACAATGAGCTGGAGGACTTTGGAGCTAAAACTCTCATTGTGGCAGCTGTGAATACACCCAGCAAGATTGAGAAACTGAGGTAAGGACATGGCCAGCAGAGGGTGATATTCAGTTACACCTCTTGTTCTTTGCCTCAGCCTTGTTCGTTATTTCTCTATAACATGGAGTTTACACATGATCACAGTCTAAATTTCCTCCTTAGTGGAGTGATTTGTCAAGCACAATGGCTGGAAACCCAAAATACAGTAGCTCACAAATTTCCCACGGGCACTACCCTCACATCTCTGCAGCTCATCCCGCAAGTGCATAGTCCTTACAAAATGGGCACTATTTGTAAGTGAACTAAATAGGCTTTCCAACAAAATAAGGATTATTGACAAAAATTCATTCCCTCTCCATACCCTGTCTCCACAGTCTTGCATGTTGCGAGCTGACAGAGAAGACATGTGAGTTAATCTGCTCAGAGCTGGACAAAGAACACCTGAAGACCTCCTGCCTACAAGAGATAGACCTAAGTGACAATGACCTGAAGTCTGCTGGATTGATCAGACTCTGTAGTGTGTTAAAGGAAACGGTTTGCAAATGGAGTAAACTCAGGTAGGTGTTGAGTGACTGTAAATGGCAAATACGAAAGCCCCAATTCCAATCTCTGAAAAATATATCCCACGTTAAAAAGGTTATCATGTAAATGTTGTTCTAATTAGAGAACCCTACTTATGAAGGACTTCTATTCAGCTTGGGTTTTGCCACAAGCAATTGCTAAATATCCATTTCAGTGTACAAAGTAGATGAACATTGTGAAATAATGTAAGTAAGTAACTTAACGTCTTTGTCCATGTTTGGTGTTTGGCAGTTTGGCACTCTGTAGCATTACTGTTGAAGGCTTTACAGAGCTAGCCAAGGCCCTGAAAAAAAACCCATCCTACATGAAACATCTGGACCTGAGTTACAACCACCCTGGAGAAAATGGAGATAACAAGTTTCAATCATTGGTGGAAGACATAGAAATAAGGTTAGACATTATTTAGCTACTGGAGTTTCAACGGTTTCTTCAATAAATTAATTTTCTTGTTGTGAATATTTTCTGGAACCTATATTTTGTAAGTAGTTTCCATTGGATTGTGTTTTGTTCATCTGCAGAATGGAACATGGTGGAGAGTTTCGTTTGAGAGATGGAGAAGACAGATGTACGTTCAGAATTTCCTTTTTTCATCAACATGTCTCTGTGTGGCTAGTGCTGCTCAGAGTAGACTTATAGACTTTTCCCCCAAAGCAACAAAGATTATAAAAGCAACAATGGCAAACAAATATACACATAATAACTTTAACAAACAGTTAGTAAAATAATCAATTATTGTATAATGAATATTTCCTATAATATAATGAATGATTGTATTTGAACATATGATGGACTAAACAGCTAGATTTCTGAAGGGACTCTAACAGCCTCACGTCTGTGTGTGTCTCCAGATGAATGCATGCTTACTCTAGATAAAAACACAGCCCATCAGAGCCTCTTCCTGAAGGATAGAAAGATCAGGTGGGGGGAATGGGAGACTCCAGCTCAGGAGCATATCGACAGGTTTGACGGTCGGACACAGGTGCTTTGCGAGGAGCAGCTA
This sequence comes from Sardinella longiceps, assembly GCA_027497455.2. Classification (NCBI taxonomy): domain Eukaryota; kingdom Metazoa; phylum Chordata; class Actinopteri; order Clupeiformes; family Clupeidae; genus Sardinella; species Sardinella longiceps. Next base: position 30,219,823 of record JAODXP020000017.1, on the reverse strand, counting down.
ACAGGCCGCTGCTACTGGGAGGTGAAGTGGAGTGGCCTTGTCTCCATTGGCGTTGCCTACGCTGGGATGGCCAGGAAAGGTGAGGGCCCCGACTGCACCCTCGGCCGGAACCGCCAATCCTGGTGCCTGGACTGCAGCGATTCTAAGTACACCGCCTACCACAACGATGAAAAAACTGAAGTGAAACAAACCCCCTCTGGGTGTCACCGTGTGGGTGTGTATCTGGATATGTTGGGTGGTATCCTGGCCTTCTTTAAGATTAAGGGCAAGGAGCGCAAATTTACTCTCCTCCACCACTTTGAGCATGACTTCTCTCTGCCTCTTTATGCAGCCTTCAGAATCTGGCGTGACTCCTCTGTGTTTATCTGTGGGCAGATTGCAGAGAAATAAAAAGCATATGCACATATACAGAAAGTTTGGGCCTAGTTTTCAAAGTTGTTATGCTAAAGTCACAAAAACGCTAAAAACACTACCACTAATTTTAAGGGATTTTTTTTTTTTTTGCATATCTAAGTAATAGCAATAAATATTATATCTGTATTCAATTCCATGGGGTGATAACTTGTGAAAACATCTGAATTAATCAGTTTGCACAATAGCTAGATTTACTCCGTCCTCCTGTCAGTGATGTGTTCATTGTATGACTGTTGGCTGATAGCCAGTTAATCCTATAGTTTTAGACAGCACATTCATGATTTGTCTCACTACACAAGATACTCAATGCCTAATGATGGTTGTATTTTATTTAATGATAACACATTTTCCTAATGTTTTCTTTAGATTGAAAACATGACTATACGGTAGTTGCTAACTTCAATTGTACTTCAAAATGAGGTCTAATACAGATATTAAAGAGTTTTCTCCATATCTGTCGTTGAAATGACTAGATGAAATACAGTGGGGGATGCACACATCCACAGCTCTGTTTCTCTCAGTATCATTGTGTGTGTGTGTGTGTGCGTGTGTGTGTGTGTGTGTGTGTGCGTGTGTGTGTGTGTGTGTGTGTGTGAGAGAGAGAGAGAGTCTGTGTCCAAATTGGTGACAGGTGCTACGGGGGAGTTGGCCACATTGGTAATGTTTTGGGACATAGATGTCTTATCTCTGGAAGCCTTTGTTTTGTAAACAGGTAACATGAAGGACACCTTATCAGTCCCCTAAAAGGTCACTGGGGACAGGTTGCAGATGCATTTAGTAGTCTGGCACATTATAACTGTATGGCCATGATGAAATACACCATCCAGTACTCCCAAAATCCATAAGGGACACTTTTTCAAGTAGGTCTACATGTACCTCCTGATGAGAGAGTGCTGTAATGTTTTAAAATAGTTAATTTGTGCCAATGTGTTTAGTCCAAAGTGCAATTTGTGTGCATGTAAAACAAAGTACGTTAATTGAATACATTCATATATCACTTCACAAACAAAGTCAGATGAAAAATACAGAGAGCAACAGTTGGGAACATGTTAATGAAAATAATCATGGTTTGACAGTACAATTTATAAATAACAGTATGAATAATAATAAAATGAAACACCTTACCTTATAAAATGATGTTATACATGATACAGTGTAAAATACTTAGATGTTATACATGATACAGTGTAAAATACTTACCGCACCTGAACACGTGGGTCCTCCCTCTTGAATGCACTGAAAATGCAGACCTGAGAGGACAAGTTAAACTGATCCACAGTCAATTGACAAAAAGCCTCAAATGCAGTCACCATAGGTTAGAACTAATGGGTTTTGGTTGTTCAGTCTCAGTGAGTGAGTGTGTGTGTGTGTGTGTGTGTGTATATGTGTGGGTGTGTGACTACCTTTGTCTGCAATGTTGTTTGTTTGCACAACCGACAGGTGTTGTGGACCAAAGAGGTAACCTGTGTGTCTGTCAGTGTGTGAGATCATGTTCTCTATACCTCAGGCTCTGTTTGAGAGGATCATTCTCACCTCTCTCCAAGTTTCCCTTATACACATGCAGGCGCCTGCGCACACACACACACTTACAGACACACACACTTAACCAGACACATGCAAACTGAGCATGACCAGCATTTGAGATTCTCAGGGGTTGCAGTGGCATTGAAATTAAGTCAGAGAGAGAGAGAGAGAGTAGAGAAATAGGGTAATAATGACGGTATAGATGAAGAAATCAGAAGAAATAGAGTGAAAGAAGAGAGAAAGAGAGGGGAAAAGGAAAGAGAAAAAAGAGGAAAAAGTTGGAGGGAATTAACAGTCCTTCAATAAACACCGTGCTATGGACAGATGGAATTGGTTTATGTTGTTCACCCTCCTCCTTCAGGTAAAGCAGCACTTGGTTGAATAGGATAACTGTGGAGTCTGAGCTATTGTATTGTATTCTTTGACTCTTAGTATCATAATGTTGAAAATGAATGTTCAAAATATATGGTTGTCAGGCATACTGCCACCTCTAATGCAATGTCACGACAGCACTACTTCTAAATGACAATGATTAAATTGTTATATAATTTATGATTATGAGTGGGTAATCCTCTAACATGGATACAATAAGTCAGTCTACTTTTCTGTCATCGCAGTTAGTGTATCCATAATATGTAGTGATATTCATGGTCTTTTCATATTGTAACTGGTATTACTGTAACTTGAGGATGTCGTCAGTTTGACATTTTGGTTTGACACTTGAGGCAGAGTACAGCTATTTTACAAGCCATGCACAACTAATTTGGAAATATTTAGATACATGTATGCTATTCAATACTTTACAGTACCCACACTTACTTGGAAATATAGTATATTTACATAGACAAATAAAATTATGTAAGGACGATAAAGGTTGTTATTCTGGTTGTAGCTGAAGATGTATCTATCCATGTATGCAAAGTCAGTCATGTTTGCTTTTGAAATACAGTACGCAGACCGAGTTCAGTGCCTGTCATAGAGATCTTAAGATCCCATGTTGTTATTTTATGTACTGAAGAGCTGCAGTTTTCCTGCTAAAGCACATTTGCTATGGCAGTTTGAGTCACTTTCGGGTGACACACTTTTGTGAAGCCTTGTAGTCCACTTCCTTATGTCCATGTTTACTGTAAACACAGTCACTGGCCAGGTTTGTTTTCTCACGAGTTGTCCCAATAACTGATCTCATCACAATTAGTGCATCATACAATAAAGGCTTACACACTTCACTCAGCACACACAAATATTTTGTACACATTCACACACATTTGTCTTCCTGCAAAGACTATCTGATATTCATGATGTCAGCTTGCCATTCACTTCAGAAGCCTAGAAGAGTAAGCTATCAGAAATGCCCTTAGAAATATTCAGGAGGTAATTGCTGGTATTGCTGGGGAGGAATAGATTATAGTTGATATTCGGGTCAAAGTGATCCAGATTTGGAAATCTAATGGTTAGCATATAATGGATCTATAATGGATTTAATGGTTCGCTACAATCACTTTTGAATAAATCAACCCTGATAGCATAATCCAGATATTCACAGTGCTTTGGGCCGAGCTGTTCAAAATAGTTCAAACTGGATCAAAATGTGTGTTGCTTTCAGGGTCAGTGGGTGTTTGGTCTGGGGGCTTCACAGCCTTAGTATAATAACTTTTTCTTATTCTTATTCTACTAGAAGTGGTACTATTAGTATTGAAAAACTGTTATGGAAGTAATGTCTTACATAACGCTTTTATTTTTAGAGTCTGGTCCTGTGTGTGTGCAGAGAAAGTCAGCCATTACACACTGCAGAAGCTACCAACAAAGACCATGATGACAGACAGGTGTGTTTAGAGAATTACAGTCAGGTGTGTGTGTGTGTGTGTGTGTGTGTGTGTGTGAGAGAGAGAGAGAGTGTGTGTGTGTGTGTGTGAGAGATGTGTGTGTGTGTGTGTGTGTGTGTGTGTGTGTGTGTGTGTGTGTGTGTGTGTGTGTGTGTGTGTGTGTGTGAGAGAGAGCAAAAGGCAATGATTGGTCTCATCAGCCTTATTCTACTGGACTCTCATTCTAAATGTGATGTTTTCCTTCACCAGCTGAATGTAATAAACCAGAATATTCCCAGTTTTCCAAGACTGGGATTTCCAGCATTTCAAAGAGGTTTGGTCAGAAGGCGGAGAGACTGGGTCATTCCACCAATCAGCATTTCTGAAAATGAAAGAGGTCCTTTCCCTAAACATGTGGTGCAGGTAACACACACCAAAGAAAGGATGAAAAATGGATGAATGAATGAAAGTAATATTATGAATACATGGCTGAAAAAATTACTTGGATGCATATTGTATTGAGTCCGACCTGATCAGAGGTGGTGTTGCCTGGTAGATCAAATCCAGCTTTGTCTAAGGCGTGGTTGCTGAATGATTGAATACAGGCTCATAACATTGGTACAACCAATTTAAGAAGAAATTTGTTCTAAAATCCCACTTAAGCCGTTTTTAAGAAGATTTGCCTTCACCATTATAGGTTTTCAAATGGGACCTTTGGAACAAATTTACATTTAAGATTCAAGATATTGGTGAATGAGGCCTATTGAGTCTAGACTGATCTGATTGTGTCCCCTGTCAGATCAGGTCCAGCTTTGCCCGTGAGGTGGCTATCAATTACAGGCTAGCGGGACCTGGAGCTGACCAACCTCCTGAGGGACTCTTCACCATCGAAAAACGATCTGGCATGCTCTTCGTCACCAAACCCTTAGACAGGGAGAAGACAAAGGAGTACAAGGTGCAGTACCATCTCTTACCCTCTTGGGGGCATCAGAGACACAAGCCCCAGACCTTTATTACATGTTTTACCATCATAGTTATATATGGCCATATATAAATTATACTCAACTTCAATAACACATGATGATCATGCAAACTCAAACAAATAAATGTTAGAAAGACCCAGATATCAGGGGTACAGCCATAACTCATACATCCATGATTACCTGTGTGTGTGTGTGTGTGTGTGTGTGTGTGTGTGTGTGTGTGTGTGTGTGTGTGTGTGTGTGTGTGTGTGCATTTAGCTCACAGTTCATGCCACAGTAGATGGCACTGAAGGAGACCGCCCTGCAGAAACGCCAATGGACATCACCATCAAAGTGCTGGACCAGAATGACAATCGTCCAGCCTGCACACAGAATCCCTTCCAGGGCAACGTGAGTGAAGTTGCCCCTGTAGGTGAGCACGAGCCTAATGACTCATTACTGCCACCTACAGCCTGATGAGCAGCAGGTCAGGAGTAGTATGGCGATGGATATGGGAAGGTGATTCTTTCAAAGGAATTATCCAGAGTGAATCAACCTGTATCCCTGTTGTTTCACCTTCAAGTGCTGTCAATAACTATGAGATGGACCGAATATAATGCAAGGTAGACCAAATATCAAACACTAACAAACGCGGGCATCTGCAGGTTTCATTTTCATATGCCTACATCTGTGCAGATGTGGGCATATGCAAATGAAACCATGCTGTTTCTGCATCACGGTCAGCCATTCTTAGAGCATTCACTCCGGATAATTCCTGTAGATCAGTAAACCATTAATTAAGAAATCATTGTTTGGGTTGACAGACCTGTTGTGGCAAAAACAGTGACTTTCCCATGCCCCACCTAGCATTGCGTTTGGAAAAACAAGCATTTCAAAAAGAGACTCATCTTTTGTTTATGACATTATTGGGAACTTCTCATGTTCTCTTTCTATGGAGCTCCCCTTACAACCTCTGCGTGCATAATGCAGTGCCAAAAAGAAAACTCTAAAACCTTCACAAACAACATTAGTTTCCTATTTTTTATTATTTTTTTTTCCATTGAACTGCAGAAATTCATTACAATATTTTTTAATATAATTTTTTACTGTATACTTTACTAGTCCATGGCAGCTGATGTCCTGGGGTGACTTACCGTGTTTACAGGTCAAGCTGTGTTGAAGGTAACGGCAGAGGACCAGGATGACCCACAGACAGAGAATGCCATGGTGAGGTATCGGATCCTCCAGCAGATTCAGCCTACGCCCAACGCTGAGATGTTCTCCATCAATGAAGTCAGCGGCCTCATCAGTGTGGCCTCTGTGGGACTCGACAGGGAGGTGGGCACACCTACACTACATGTTACACACACACACACACACACACACACACACACACACACACACACACACACACACACACACACACACACATCTATATCTGTGAAGTACATACTATTTTGATCATTTGAGGGAAATTCTGGTCTCTGCATTTATCCCAATGGTGGATTAGTGAAACTAACTAATATACACAACTATAGACGGTTTCATGGAATGCTCGCATGATCCGAGCGTTCTGTCTCTGGCCCTACAGTAACTTCCGTTTTATTGAAACACAATGGGCTTCTGCATTAATCGCAACCACTTCAAACCTACTTCAAATGTCTTAAAAGTATAATTTTCAGGCAGACTAACATGAGGTTGGAGTGCTGTGCTATGGGGTAAAACACAAACAACCAAACCAAAAATTGAATAAATATTCAAATATAAATATTTATTTTAACCAGGGATGATCACAGGTCTGAATGGTTGATGTTGGTAGGTTGAAATCAAACGCAGAAACTGTGACATTTAAAAAGCTTGTCTTCTGATTCTCCTCAGACTCATCGTGGCTACTTGCTGCTGGTGGAGGCGTCTGATATGGAGGGTAAAGGGCTGAAAACCACCTGCACTGCTACCATTTCCATCATTGATAGCAACGATCATGCTCCCAAGTTTAGTCATAACACTGTGAGTACATACATACTCTCTCTCTCTCTCTCTCTCTCTCTCTCTCTCTCTCTCTCTCTCTCTCTCCCTCTCACACACACACACACACACACACACACACACACACACACACACACACACATCATATCTGTCTCATTTACACTCACATACCATCTCTATCACTGACAGCAATGATCATGCTGCCAAGTTTAGTCATACCACTGTAAGTAGACTGAGTAGACACGCAGACACACACGCACAAACACACACACACACACACACACACACACACACACACACACACACACACACACACACACACACACAAACTCACACACCATATCCATCATTGACAGCAATGACAACGTTCCGAATTTCAGTCATTCAGCTGTTCTCTCAATATATACTGTAGCCCTCCCCTATAAGACACAAGAACAAATACTGTACCCACACTCACTCGCACAGTGCACACATATCCTCTACAGGACAGCTGCTGCTGATGGCACACTGCTGTTTAAACATGGACGTAATTTAGCCAACTCCAGCAAACAAACACTGTTTGTTTTTAGGGGTACTCGGTACTGTGTGTGTGAGTGTGTTTCATGAGTGCATGCCCCAATAAAATACCAGATCCATAAATTTGGGAACAGATTTTAGTCTTATTAACATTAGAACAAGACTGGCAAGCCAAACCTACAAGTTGAGTCTGGTATAATTTAGTTTTTTTTTATCACAATCTTGGAATGGAACCGTGAAGACAAACATTTGTTTACATAAATATACTTGTTTACATGCACAGCCAATTCGAGCTATGATAGTAGCTCTATAACACATCAGGTTCTCTATATTATGTGATGTTTGTGTGTGTGTGTGTGTGTGTGTGTGTGTTTCGTTTGTAAATATACTGTGTTCCATACTGTGTTCATCATGAGGGAGGTTTGACATTTATGTGTGTGTGTGTGTGTGTTTCTATGTGTGTGTGTGTGTGTGCTTGCAGTACACAGGGTCTATACAGGAGAATATTGTGGGTGGTGTTGTGGTGAGGCTTCCTGTGACGGATCTGGACGAGCCTTTGAGTCCAGCCTCAGCCACCACCTACACAATAGTCAAGGGCAATGAGAACGGCCTCTTCAAAATCAGCACTGGACCCAGCAAGATGGAGGGCATCATCACCACAGCCAAGGTAACAGACAGTGTCCTAGCAAACATGGCCTTGCGGGGACCATGCAGGTTTTTGTGCAGGGATGTTGTGGTGGCCAAATGCAAGTAAATGCAGTTTACCCACCATCAATTTTGGAAATAGAATTTATATAACAGTCCTAGCAAACACGGCCTTGCGGGGACCATGCAGGTTTTTGGTAAGGTACAGGGATCTTGTGATGACTTACAGTTATGCACCAAATAAATCTTTTGACCATGCCAAATCCCACTGCATTAAATTCCAAATTTTCTGTAATACCAAAGCAATACACTTCTATCATCAGCATGTTCTACAAGGCTTTTAGACATCTGATTATGCATATTGTGGCTCATTTTACATATGATCACAAAATAGTTTACCCACCTCTTGTTTTTCCACTACAACACTGATAGTGTGGGCTAAGGCCGCACAGGCCCATAGAGGGCTTCCCCTGATGAGGCCAATGTCTCAAGGCTCATTACGGGGTCTTTGTGGGCAGAACCATACCCATGCGGGCCCTGTGTGGAGGCAGTGCTCTGGGGCCAGTGCTTTTCCGTTGAGCAAACCCACCATGGGTCCACCGCGGGCCAACAAGGGGCCCTTGCCTGCCTGCTTTTGGGGTAGCATTCCTCTCCCCTTCCCTTAGCTGTTAATAACAGGAAGCAGCCCACAGGCCATTGATACTACCTGATATAAACACAATTGCCAAGGTAAACCCACAGCCCTCTAAGTATGTAAACATGGTGTTTCATACTAGGAGTTTTAGAGTAAAACTTTGATGTGATGGTTTGGCAACATTCAAGCATAGACTGTTGTATAAGCCTGCTGATAGCAAGGGGAACAACAGGAACACAGACCAAACACAAATGTGGAAAAACAGTTTACATTGTTAACGGAACCAATAATTTTACTTTCGATTTCAAATTATTTTGATGTCTGACTCAATGTAAAGTGATTCTTCGCGTTGGCTAATTTAATGAATTCAAACTCAAGCAAAAATGTATTTTGACTACTGTTCAGAGAGAGTGAGAGAGACTGACTATAAAATATAATTCTGTTTTTATAAACTTATATGATTATATATTAGTAAGTCAGGAGCCTAATATATATATTAGGAAGTGAGGAGCCGGATGGAAGAGTAGACTTTGAAGGTGTGGTTTCTTTTCAGGGTCTGGACTTTGAACAGAAGCGCAAACACACTCTTCTTGTTACCGTAGAGAATGAGGTCCCATTTGCTGTGCCTCTGGGCACGTCCACAGCCACTGTCATAGTAGAGGTGGAGGACCAGAACGAGGCGCCTGAGTTTGTGCCTGAACAAAAAGTTGTCAGAGCGGCAGAAGATTCATCTGTGGGTACAGTGATAGCTGAGTACAAAGCTAAAGACCCTGATGCGCACAGACAACAAACAGTGAGGTGTGAATAAGAATATACTTGGCCTACACACTCACACATAGAGTATGTCACACACACACACACACACACACACACACACACACACACACACACACACACACACATAAACACATAAACACACATACTATGATCTTTCCCTTTAAATGACATTCTTTATATATATACAGTATTTCTGTATGTGCTTTCTTAGAACACATTAGAACACTAGATCACAAAGGAAAATAATAAAAAAGTACCAACGAGACAAACATGACCCCATACACACACACACACACACACACACACACACACACTGTACACACGCACGCACACACACACACACACACACACACACTCATCTTGTTGTGTGATCTGCTGTACAGATATAAGATGTTGTCAGACCCAGCTGGTTGGCTGGAGGTGAGTGAAGGATCTGGCCTGATCCGCCTGAGGAATCAGATGGACAGAGAGGATGCACTGGTCAAAGATGGGAAGTATACCGCCCTCATCATCGCCTTTGACAATGGTAAATATCAATATTTATAAACCTGTTCATTTTTTTGTGATTACCAAAAATTCTCCTCCTGGACCTGACATCTTTTCAAATAATGTAGAATAAATTCAACTTTGAGTTCAAATACATTTTTTCACATGCTTTTTTCACATTTGCCAGAGCAGTATGCTCTGACATTTACTTATTTCATTCTTAATCCCTAAAGCAGGGAGAGATACACTACGTCAAGCTTTTTCTTCTTTTCACATTTACCCATGATGCTTTTCTGTGTTGGACTTCCTGTGTGTGTCAGACCTGAGCCCTGCCACTGGCACGGGGACGCTGGTGATCGAGGTGAGCGACGTGAACGACAACGGCCCCCTGGTGAAGGAGAGACACGTGCAGTTCTGCTCCCTCGACCCCGTTCCTGTTCCGCTCACGATTCTGGACGCTGATGGATATGGCAACACTGACCCATTCACTGTCCAGCTGACAGGTGGCGGCCAAACAAACTGGACCTTAATTATCACCAATGCCACCAGTAAGACCAGAACCTCTCATAAGTCAATAGCACTTAAATAAAACTTGATCTAAATACATGTTTCTATGAATACACACACACACACACACACACACACACACACACACAATATACATACACACACCTGCCTAACCCCCTTCATTCCTTACTTCTTAGCGGGCGCAGTGAGCCTGAGGCCCCGCAGGGAGCTGGCATCGGATGACTACCTGGTTGGGCTGCGTGTCTATGATGCCCACATGTTATCACAGGACAGCTCGCTGCGGGCAGAGGTGTGCCAGTGCAGTGGTCCAGTCACCAGCTGTTTCCACCCCCTGCCACGCTACGTCCCCGATACAGCCTCCCTCTCTGCTGTCGTCCTGGGCACCGTGTTCCTCTTGCTACGTAAGCCACCACGTCTACACCGTCACAGAAAGATCACACGCACACACACACACACACACACACACACACACACACACACACACACACACACACACACACACACACACACACACACACACAGTACCCATCCACAGTATTATGTACTGTATAGACATGTCAGAATGTTTAACAGCACATTTCATTACAGTAAGTGTAGCAAAGCACAGTTATTTAATGTACTGTAAGTATACATAATTTTACTCGAGGATACTCTGAAAATACTTTGGAAGTGCCGTTTCATGATTTGTTTACAGCAACAAAGTTTTGGAATTTCCTGAGAGTTAAAGCATATATAGTGGAAATACTTAAGCTATCCTGACCATTACTTCAAGAGACAAGAGGAGTTAAGACTCTTCGTAAGGGTCCGAGAGCTGCTTTGTACCCTAACTCTTATTAGCTCATGTAGCTGCTACAAGCCCAGTGACCCCAAATGACCTCTGACCCCAGTGTTGCTGCTGCTGCTGATCTTCCTCATCAAGAGGAGGAGGAGGGAGAAAAAGGAAGTCCTGCTACCGGAGGAGGAAGTGCGTGACACACTCTTCTTTTACAACGAGGAAGGTGGGGGTGAGGACGATCAGGTGAGCCAACAAACTCATCCAATCATGTTCGACATGACAACCACAATAAACAATTCACACTACAATTTGCTGCTAGAAGGTTCTGGTAAATGTCATAAAGAAATATTATCAGTTACTATGTGTGTGTGTGTATGTGTGTGTGTGTGTGTGTGTGTGTGTGTGTGTGTGTGTGTGTACCATACAGGAGTATGACCTGAGCCAGTTGCACCGTGGGCTAGATAACCGTCCTGAGGTGATGTGCACTGATGTGGTCCCCACACTCATGCCATCTCTACCCTACAGACTGCGGCCAGATGAGAACGAGGAAATCGGGAGTTTCATCAATGATGTGCGTCATCTGTCATGCCTCATCTGTGTACAGTATGTGTGTGTGGATGTGTGTGGAGTGGGCGTGGGTATGGGGGGGAACTATATCAATGTGCAAGAATTTCCTTGCCTACTTCAGGAGGACTAGATGACCCCAATTTCTGGGGATAGTCCCCATCTGCCCCCAATAAAATATAAGAAAACCCACTTTGTCCCCCATTTTGAAGTAAAAACTTCACATATTTATTGACATTGACTGTAGAATTAGGAATGTCCCTTGTTCCCAATAACAATACCCCTGCGAATCCTCACAACCCTAGACTAAAGAACACTACTAACCGCTGAGTTGGAAGCCTGAACTGAACTTTTAGCTCAGTGGTATATCTCCTATTCCAAAGGTGTGTGGTAGTTTACAGGATGCCAGGTTCTAGACCCGTGAGTGATTGAAACGAACTCTGTTGTGTGTGTGTGTTTCTGTTTGTTTCTGTTCTGTTTTGTATGTTATATTGCTCACTACTTGTAGTGGTATTCACCCATCTACCCCCAAACTGACTCCCTAGAACCTGGCAGCTGCAGACGATGACCCAACGGCGCCCCCCTTTGACTCTCTGCTGGTATTTGACTATGAGGGGAGGGAGTCGACCTGCGGTTCCCTCAGCACCCTGCAGTCATGCGACTCAGACGCAGACCAGGACTACCAACACCTGCAGAAATGGGGTCCGCGCTTCAGGAAACTGGCCGACATGTATGGAGGGGGGGAGGATGATGACGATGACACGCTCCCTGGGATGAAGGAGTGGGTTTGAGAGATAATGGAACACAACCCAACTGGACTGGACTGGGGTCCGTTTCCAAAAAGGATAGTTGCTGACCATGTAAACAACTTTGTTGGTTGCAATGCAATTGCCCACTGCCAACCAACGTATTTGCCAGCTGATTAACAACTATGCTTTTGTGAAACGGACACCTGGACAATTATCAGACCAACAAGAACCCACTATTAATATCTTATGCTGGTCAAATTACACTAAACAGAAAAGTAAATGCAACATGGACCCACCTCGAAGTTGTTACTGTGCAACACATTAGGCAATCTATGGATTTCACATGGTTTTATACAGTATAAATTAACTTTTGTAGCCTAAGCTAAGACAGGATTGTTAAGAAATGTAGCCAGTTCCACATTCAAGTTTGTTTGTGCTGCCAAAGCCAGACCCTATGCTTCAATAGAGGGCATTATAAGTTTTTTTATATATATTTTTAATACTCTTGTACAATGTTTGTTATTATGCACTGTGTTTTTTGTTGATAGTTAGTGGTTGCATAATGTTTTTGTGTGGAAATGTTTCTTCTTTTAACAGCTATTAACATTAAAATATCACATTAAAAAAATCATGCAAAATAATTTGACTCTGAAAAGCGGATGAGGTCGCCTCAAGTAGTCATGTCCCAGCCTAAACCCTGTCTCTAGTCCAGCAGAGAGTTTGATTGCTAATGGATAACTTCTGTTGCACATTAAATACCCCTGCTGTGAGAGGAGGGGTAGACATACAGGCGCAAATAGGTGATAGATAGGTGCAAGTCTTGGTCCATGGGTCATTTTGCAAATATACCCCTAATACCTTACAGAAAAGTAATTCAAATACAAAAAAAAAAAAAACATAACTTGCCTAAAAACGTGAAAAAATGGCCTAAAAGAAGAACATGTTTTGAAAGACATATGGGATGTATTATTGCGGAGACACCACCCGTAAAACGTCTCCTCTTTGCTTATCACTGCCAAAATATGCACTTGCCTCCGACCACAAATGGGTAAGCCCTGGTATTCCACCAACAACGCGCGGCTAATTAGTCTAAGAAATACAGTGAGTTGGTGATAAGGAGTCAAACATGACAAACATGGAGATAACTTGCTATTACACTATCCAGAAACTGCGCGTCAAAGCCATTTACGTCCACTCACTGCGCAGCGAACTGCTAATGGGAAATGGAGTGTTGACCCGCTGACTGGGTAGGGATGGGAATGCCATACTGAAACTAGTTGGACTAATCATTTACCGGAGAAGCAACTGTCATATCCGGAGGACTAACAGCCTAATGGCAGATTTCACAGGTTACCTGTACATGCGTTTGCCTTTGCGCGGAATCACGAAGAAATAAAAAGAAAATAGGCCTATTTCAAACAGCAATTGGCCTGTAAAACGACCTTATGATTTAGCAAGTATTAATCAAAACAACTTTGCTGAGAAAAGTGGATGTACAGTCTACTGTCAGTGTGTTTAAATTCATTCTTTCACTTTCTCCCGGGAATACAATTGGATTAGATCAACTGGAGTCAAACAAACGATTTTGAATTTTACTCACTGGATGTACATTTACTAGGCTACAAAAATATGGGATTCAGATGTTTGACAGTTGGATTTATTGCACTATTGCTCCAGGTAAGACTTTTAAAAAATATATAATCAAATCACTCACTTCACTTCACTATGCGAGTTTGACTTGAACTTGAAATGGCGGTGCGCATTAAAAAAAAAAAAAAAAAAAAAAGAAAACCCTAAGGCTTATCCTGTTGGCCCTCCCTAATTACAACTTTACGAACTTTAATTAACATACAATTTGATCCAAATGTTTAATATTAACATATTTTCGAAGCAATATTTAAAATTTTCTGATAGGCTATCTATCATACACCATACATTTCAGACAGAAACGCTGTGGTCATGTTGTGTGGCTTCTAATCTGCTTTTCATGATCAGGCAAGCTGACAGGTTGACACCAAATAAAGAACTGAAAGTTCATTATCAGTAAAATTATGTAAAAGAATGGGTAACAATTTTGCATTTTAACTGTGAAGAGTAGCCTACAGTGTGACTTGGTTTATATGTTTGCTGTTGTAAATGAGATCATGTAATGAGATCATGTCATTGCTATGTTGTAAAATGTTTCTGCTGTTTAAACAAATCATAATCATAATCAGTAGTTATTTATTTGTTGTAAAATGGTAAAGTTTGATAACTGTGTTCTTTAAACTTTAAAACATATATACAGTAGCCTAATACTCCATTTCTTGTTACAGAAATTCCTTATTAATTGTTTAGGTACCATCCAGAGAGGTTGGTCAGAACCCAACCCTATGTATTTTAATAATGTAGAAGACAACATGATAAAAGAATGAAGGTGCAATTCAAGCTGAAATTTTGGGTTTGCCCAAAGAGTTGGGGTGATAGAATAAACAATAATAACACCTTGAAGGAGAACCCTCCCACATTGCAACCTTAATGTTGTTAGTGAGCTTCATGCCCTCCCCCAACACCCCCCCCCCCCCCCCACACACACACACACCTCATATTTCCTGATAGTGATGTTCCCTAATAATAACATATAGGCTGAAACCTTTGTTTGTGTGTATGTGTGTAGGAAACAGCCTCACACAACTAGTAAGAGATCATCACAGCACACACACACCATCCTAACTGGTTCTGTGTTCTTGTCCAAGACCCTCTGTTACAGATGTGTTGCCGAGGAGCCGCAGTGTTTGCCTGAGCCCCTGTCACAGGATTACACTTTCAGAGTCACTCAGAGGAACCTGCAGAAAGATCAGGTTCTGGGGAAAGGTGAGTCTCACCTGCAGACATACTGTAGATTGCGGGAAATTTTCACTCACGTATGTGATCCAGATTTGGATAACCAGTGGTTTTGCTATGTGTAATCTAGGATTACTTTGTAATAACTGATCTCTGATCACAGATAGCAAAGCATGAGATTTCCCAATCCAGATCATTTTTATTCAGATTGCAGTATTTTAGTCCAACTGGGCACAGGTCATTATGAGTGATTATACTAATAGACCAGGTTCTGGGGAGAGGTGAGACCAACAAGCACTGTGATTTGAAGTAAGTCCACTATGGCCACTATATGCCAAAACAATTCTGTAGTCTTATCATTGGTTACTACTGACTGAATATTCCCTACTGAATGGGTCAGGCCCTTGAGCTGTGGATCTTCTCCAAGTCTTTTTGCAAAGGGAGTTTTTCCTTTCCCTTGTTGCACTTGGGTGCTCCTTGTTAAAGGATAGCTCCACAGTGAATAAAAGCATTGCTAATTTGGAATAGCATAGACCGAACGCGAACGCAGAAGCGAACAAGCAATTTACACTGAATCAATGGAAACTGATTACTTGAAACCTAAAGTAAGATGTGAGGTACTGTTGACTCAATGTAAAGTGTTTCGTGTTCGCGTTCAGCCTACGCTGTTCAAAATTATTTTGTTCCACTCACTAACTAGTGCATTTAGAGGGCTCATTCAACAGGGCTATGCTTGAATTCACTCCGGCGCTATCCTTTAATGTCTGCTTCACAATACCATTGTATTGTAAGTTGGCGCTGTATAAATATAAATGAATTTAAAATATAGCTGAATTGCAGCCAATTTAGCGATAAATACATTTTGGGGAACCCCTTGTATGCCCCCACACCAAAGCTCTAGGCCCAGTTCCCAAAACATTCTTATCACTAAGTACTGTAGTTCTTAAATTAACCTATTCCTTAATCTCTCTCTTAACGTTATGGCATGATTACCGAATCGTTCATACAATAAGCGTATCTTCTTCACACGTTTGTAAGGTTGGTCTGGACCATTCTTAACCTTTACCTTAACACAATTGTTGGCTTAACACAAGCTTTACAGCTTTAAAAAGTGTAGCGTTGATGTTAATACTTGCAAACTTACTGCCAAGGACCATCTGAATTGATTTCCTTGCATTTTGTGTTTTATTTTGCATACATGAAAAATCGCCAAAATTCATCAAGTTGCCTTCCTTTTCAACGCTTCTAAAATACAAACATACCACTTACACACCTTATATTGACACACTAATTATATTTTTACTTGCAAATTTCTTGTTACTGTAATACATGCAATACTTAATCTCCTATAAGACATTTTCATGCATGGTCAAAAGAAGTGCAAATGACAACAATCAATGTCAGAAACATGGATTTGGCATTTTAAGAGATCGTAGTAAAGAAGACTCTAAGAGATAGTTTGGGAACACAGAGAAGTAAACAACTTTGGTAAGATATATATTTCAAGTCTTCTTAGTGCACTAAGAGTGAGTGTTATCGGGGAACCTGGCCCTGTTCTGTACCTGTGGGACAGGTAAAACTGACAGAGGGAAAAGCAGACAATCCTGACACTATGTGACAGCAGGAAGGATTTCACTTGATTTGAATATTAACGAGAGAGGTGGTGTCTAGTGTAACGTACAGTAGGCCTAGTGTAATGATGACAATGTCAGCATCACCCACCTTGACAAAAAGAGTTCAGTGAGAAAGCAAGAGAAAGGAGCAAAGGTTCCACACACTACTTCTCCACACTCAGAATACTCAAGGATACTCAAAGCACATTTTCCTCACTTCGCCACACTGGTGGAACCCATAAGGGAGATTGCAGGAACCCTTTTAAAAAATACATTAGTTCCCTGAAGATGTTTGAAGGATACTTGAGGCTCTTGTAAAGTTGAAGCCCAAAATTAGGAACCTTTACAACAGTCTCAAGTATCCTTCAAAGATCATTGAACTAATGTATTTTTAAAAGGGTTCCTGAAAACTCCATTATGGGTTCTTCCAATGTGGCAAAGTGAGGAACCTTAAAAAGTGCTTCAAGTATCCTCTAATTGTAAGAGTGCAGATAAACTGTCAGTGTTTGTATTTAGTGCAGTGATCAGTCCGTTCCTGGCACTTCACAAAATGGCAGCTTAACTTGTGAGTGCTTATATTACTGTCAATTAGTTTCAGATTTGTCTGCATTTGAGCAGTGCTCCATACAGTTATCATTAGACTGCATTGATCGGTGTGTGGATGTTTATGTGAAGGGTGTGGGAAGAGTGTGTGTGTGTGTGTGTGTGTGTGTGTGTGTGTGTGTGTGTGTGTGTGTGTGTGTGTGTGTGTGTGTGTGTGTGTGTGTGAAAGGGACAGAGAGAGAGAGAGAGAGTGCTTGTTCTCTGTTAGTGTGACACAGAGGCTGCTGCTCTCGGTTGTGTTTACCTTTGCCCTTCTCTCACGGATAATTTTCCCTCGCAGAGCAAAGTCTGAACTAAATGTGGGACTTAAGCACTGGTTTTGGCCAAAGCGTTTGCCTTCAGTGTGGGGTTGGACTCCCTTCCCATCAACACTCATGAGTTTGTCTAGAAGGTGCAATAATCTACTCTCTAGTCTTGAATATTCAAATGATTAGTCATGCGTTTCAGTTTTCTGTTGCACCATAAAACATGAAACATCTTTATGAGCTTTAAAAATATTCACAGCACCACTCCCTAGTTATTCACTGTCCATGCAGGAGTGAGTGAAACATAAGCTCTTATCTATGGCGTTCCTACTGACTCACACAGGAGTATCTATTAGTCTGTCTGTTTTTCTAACTTGTAATAGGCCTAAATTAGGGTCAAAGGATTGTGAGTGTATACTGTACACACACACACACACACACACACACACACACACACACACACACACACACACACATTTGCTCGTCATTGACTATTTTTGGAAATCTTGACCATCCACGGACAAGCTAGCTGGTTACAACACATGACATTGGAGCATTTGTCCATTCTGACTCAGCGTCGGTGTCTCAGTCTCATCTTGTCTCATCTTGAGTCTTGTCTCGTCTCATTTTCTCTTTGCCATGTTGTTTTCCCTAAACGTGTCTATCCTTGTGCCCACTGGAAGACAGCAGGAAGTACCCTCTGTCTGTTACTGACTTACCCAATTGATAGCTGAGTGACATAGACTGACAGCTGTTATATCTCACTAATGAGTATGAGTGTGCAGACTGGGAGCACTGTTGGGCAGCAGACCCTATGAAACTACATATTGCAACAATGTAATAAATCAACTCATGGTCATCATTAACACCTTTGGGAAAGGCACCACAACACACCCCTTGGCCCATGGGACAACACTTCCTTGGTGCTTCCTGTATTTCTTGGTGGTATGTTTTGCCCTCAACGGCACCTTCCAGGCAGCACCACCTGTAGCCATTACCTTAAAGGAGAGTACCGGAGTGAATTCAAGCATAGCCCTGTTGAAAGAGCTTGCTAAATGCGAGTGGAACAAAATAATTTGGTACAGCACAGACCGAACGCGAACACAGAAGCGAACAGGCACTTTACACTGAATGAGTGGGACCTGACTGTTGGAAACCGAAAGTAAGATCTCAGGTTACATTGAGTCAATGTAAAGTGTTTTGCGTTTGCGTTAGGTCTGTGCTGTTCGAAAATCTTTCATTTCATGCGAAATATATTGCTGTTAGAAGGCTCGTGCAGCAGGGCTATGCTTAAACTTACTCCGGTATATTGCTTTAATTCTAATCCTAACCCCCATAACCCTCACCCTAACCCTATTTGGGGGGATAGTGCCTTGAAGGCAGCGATGACTGGAAGGCACTGTTGATAGCAAAAAGGACCAAAGACTGTGATATCTGCTGGGCTTTCCCCCATCTTGTCCTCATCATATGCAGTCTTCAGTCCAGGCCTCTGAGTCATTCATTTACTGGGGTCCCAGTGCTTTATGACTGGACTCAGGCCAGTTTCACACACAGATACACAGCTCCTTTATGGCCCACTTCCTTATGGCCCTGTGTGAACATTGACCCGTGCTAAACACACATGAAGGACTGAAACACTGCTAAGCTACCCCAGGCAATAGAAACACAACATATGTAGTGTTCTCCAGCCACTCATGCCAGGGTAGCCTGGCCTGGCCATTGCCTTCCTACGTAATTCCACTTGATTTCATCTCCCTCCATGACTGTGTCTGGGATTCCGGCCATTGGCCTTGTTCGTATCAGCCGCATTGTGTCAGATCTAATCAACAAACTTTAAGAACGCAACACAAGAATTTGATAGGCTATCAGTCATGGGTTGATCCAATCATTTTGAATTGAAACATCTTCAGCAAACGATCATTACTCAATAGCCAAGATAACAGACCTTCGTACGAAGACAAAATTAGACCAAGGGGCTGGTTATGACCAGGCTAATGCTAGGGATGAATAATGAACATCAAGTGTTTCTGTATATGCATGAAGCCAAAATACATACAATATTTTAAATGATGTGACATGCATGTTCAAGTTCTGATTCTCATGCATCCTAATGCCTACATGTATGTGCCCATTTAGTGTAACTACTGCTATAATTTAAAAGCAAATCAACAGTTTGAAAGTGATTGGATGCATATAATTTCAAATTCGCTTTTCTGGTGTTGGTGAAATCATAAAAAGTAAAATATGAACATGAGTGTATAGATAAATTATCACCCGGTGGAATGGAATACTGTTTTCTGATTGGTTGTCAGGGTGTCCGTTAATTCTTGATAACACTTGAGGCATTTCAAGTTTCACCAGCATTCTTTATCAATGCTCTTTAGAATGCAGCCTTGTGGATCTTCTTTCATGTGAAAATAGTACCCCAACCGAACAGGATAACTTCTTTCAAAACGGAGTCAAATGTTTCTTTTATGTTTTAAACGCTTACTTACCGTCTATACGTTTTAGTTGCAACCGGGTGATAAGCGGGTAACGGCCTACAAGGTGTTCCGATATAAGAAAAATAATTAGACTAGGCGCCGTCGGGCTGTTCTTTGCCTTCGCCTTGTCCATTATTTTTCTTATATAGGTACACCTCGGCGGCCATTATCCCTTACATAATTGCTTTATTTTTGATTTATAATAATAATGTAATTTACAGTTTTTACACTTATTGTGCATCATCACCAATTAGCATTTCTTAAGCTACTTTTTGTGTGTGGTGTGTCTGTGTGCATGTGTGTGTGTGTGTGTGTCTGTGTGCATGTGTGTGTGTGTGTGTGTGTGTGTGTGTGTGTGTGTGTGTGTGTGTGTGTGCAGTGCATGTGTCTGGCTGTGAGCAGGGCTCTGCGTTGCGCCTGAACTCCACAGATGGGAGGCTGGTGGTGGAGGGAGACGGAACACTGAGGGTCAAAAACAGTCTGAGGCTCCCTGCTCGGCGCCACACCCTCTCACTCTTCACTTCCGGCTCAGGGGCTGACCAGCGCACCGTGCAGATATCTCTGCAGTATGACCCCCTCAGCCGCCCGCACAAACAGGTGAGCACTCACACCATTTGTGGGTGTACTTGTATGTAGAGGGTGTATATGTCATAAAAATCTGATTTAAAAATACATTATATTATAAATCTAACACAGATGAATACATCTCCTCTCTTCTACTCTCCTCACCTCTCTCTAACTCTGACCACTGTGTACTGCCTCTGACCTCCTCTTCTTTCTCTGTCTTCCCTCTTGCATCTTTCTTCATCCTCACCTCCACCGTATACTTCTCTTCCTCTCCTCTCTCCTCTTCTTCTTTTCTCTCATTCTCCGCTCTCTCCTTTTTTCTTTTCCCTTTCTTTCCTACTCCTCTCCTCCACCCTTTGCTTCTCTTCTTCTCCTTACCTCTCTCTCCTCTCTCATTTTCCTCTACTCCTCCTCCTCTCCTCAAATGTTCTCCCCACCTCTTCTCTATCTATTCTCTCCTCTCCCCACCTCCTCTCTATTTCTCCTCTCCTCTCCCCACCTCCTCTCTATTTCTCCCCTCTTCACCTCGTCTCCTCTCCTCCTCTCCTCACCTCTCTATTTCTCCCCTCTTCTCCTCCTCTCCTCCTCTCATCTCTATTTTGTCTCTCCTCTCCTCACCGCCTCTCTATCTCTTCTCTCTCTCCCCCCCCCCCCTCCCCCTCTCCTCTCTCAGGCGGATGAGGCTCCTGCTCCAGTGCTGCTGCACTTCCCCCACTCCTCCTCAGGGCTGCACAGGAGGAAGCGTGATTGGGTCATCCCACCCATCAGTATTTCAGAGAACTACAAAGGACCTTACCCTCACAGGATAGTCCAGGTACAGGCGGGACTCTTCACTTCTACATGTCATGGTGACTAAAAAAAAAAAAAACATAAGTGAGCAAGTAACCAAAAGGATGTAACACACCAAAACACTACTGTGTTTTTATAGGTATTTTTTAAAAAGAGAAAAAAAAACAGCTTTGCTTCAGAAACATCAGGCAAACTCTGCAGGTCTCAATCTTCACTGGAAGTTATGTTGCACAGATTGCAACTAGGCGATTTGCTGAAATAAACATTTCTGGGTTTTTACAAAGAAATACAATAAAACAGTTGATAATGGCTGGTGTGGCCTCTCTTACTGTAACTTAGCCCAGCATGCAAGCCCACACAGGCCTCTTTTAGGGTTGACAAGATGACTTGAACCATAGACTGTATAAAATAGACAAAACGCGAAATTCAATGCCATGTTGATCAGGAAGGGCGGGCCCAGGCTAGTATTTGGAGGGAATCTGTGTTATAATCCATATTAATTCTATTAATGACCATTTCTTCCATAGATTGAGTCCAGTCAGCAAAAAGAAACAACGATTGTGTACAGCCTCACTGGTCCAGGTGCTAATGAGCATCCCACTGGCCTTTTCCGAATCATTCCTTCAACTGGCTGGATTGAAGTCACACAGATGCTGGACAGGGAGGCTCAAGCTGAATACAGGGTAGGTTGGCTCAATGGCTTGTAAGTAAAACAAGAACTCAACCCACAACTCTCACCAGAGTTTTACATAGTAGTGTTTAACTTTAGCATGCATCTCTAAATGACCTAAAAGTTTGAACACACCTACTCATTTGCAGTATATAAGGTATTTAGACAGTCATGCTCACATGCATCCAGATGTTAAACAGATGTAAAGGAGATAAATAGCATAGTGCAATGGCGTAAACTTTGGCAGCATTGGCCGTAAAGATGATCAGACAACTGCAGCCTAAATCAGGCCTTGAGGAGGTGGTACACGTAACCCAAACACCAGCCTGGCCCTTTTAATTGTAAATCTGTTCTTATCTAATGGGCTAATAACATCGTATTTTTGAATATGGGGTCATACTGAGATGGACTATTCACAAAAAGTTTGTACAGGTATCATGTTTTAACATATTTTAAGACAAAATCACACAGGATTTCTACTTTAATACTAAGACTTACACTTATACTTCAATACTAAAACTTATACTTAGTATATTTTAGTATACTTAAAGGAATTAGCCATTGTGGTTATGCCTCAATGACTTCTGGGTAAAACGTGACATCAAATGGTTGCACTGCTCTCGGTTTAAGCTGGTGCTACACATGGATAACATAAATGTTGTTCCTCTCGTTTCCTCACCTTCTGCATCTTCCACGTTTTCCCCCTAATTCATGGTGGCGTGGGTTTACTGTTATTGGTAAACTCATCAGAAAATGTATTTTATTTTGACATTGTGTCCTAAACTAGTCCTGAGTAACCATTTGATGTCACATCCAGAAGTCATTGGTCATCCAGGAATTGTACAAGTAAAATTTGAATTTGAATTTTAAATTTGCATTTTCAATGTTTTTGAATAACGTTAAGTAGAGTTGACGCCAATACTAGACTTGTAACACTAACAAACAAATGAGGGCGAATAAACAATCTTCGTAAAAAGATGGAATATTCCTTTAAAGGTTTTGAGTGTGTCCACTTCAGGAATGTAAAGCAAAAAGCTCGTCCTCCTATCATAGATTTAGGTGTAGTCCTTTTTCAAGGAGACTAGCATTTTGGAGTATCAGGGGTCTCCCAATGCAGTAAGGGACAATTTCTTAGTTCTAGTGAGGTTTCTAGCTGCTGCATTTTGATTGAGCTGCAGATTTTAATACAATACAATGCAATGCAATACAAAACAGGTTTTTAATATAACACATGAGTGAAAAGCGATGGCAGGTTTCCTGATGATTCCACCCAAGGGTTGCGTATAAATGTACAAACTGGTACAGATCAGAGAGGTAAGATTTGAACCAGACTAATGCAGAATTTTTGATGCCTATTGTATGTTCAAGTCTGTGTCGTAAGATATTGTGCTCAGTATTGTCAAAGGCCACACTAATATCCAGCAAGATTAATATGGATATATTACCATTATCCAGGGAAAGAAGGTCGTTGAAGACACTATGATAAGCTGAAATCTAATTGGAAGATTTCCTGGATAGCCTACTCTCATTTAAGAAGCTACAAATTTGCTTGAACTAAGCTTAACCAAAATGTTGCATGTGAAATGTTCTGATCCATGTCTCATTGATGGCAGCTCTTGGCCATGGCAGACAATGTGCAATCACCAGAACACTCCGAAATTCCTGCAGAAATCATCATCCGTGTCATTGACCAGAATGACAACACACCAATATTTACCAAAGAAGTCTATACAGCCTCGGTGCCTGAAGCTGCTGCTGCAGGTAAATTTCGCCAGATGAACTGAAAATGAACTAACTAACAGATGAACTGAAAATGAACTAACTTTTATTGTTTCCAACCTAAAGGCATAAATTTGTATACTTTATGTTGGATGTGGGTGTGGGTATAAGGGCTGGAATTTACTTGTTGCAGCAGTACGCAGTCAAAATGCACGATCATGAGGTCTCCACTTGAGGCAGACCACAGTAATAGCACATCCAAAAATCCCTAACATTGTCAACATTGCATCTTTCTGTCACTGTTTTTTCATGCGACAGCGCGGGTTCAGATGCAAAAACCCTCTAAACATATACAGTACACACTGCATGCTTAATCAGTCCAATAACGCTGCATCTTATGAAAACGTTGTTGTTTTTTGTGAAAAGTGAAAAGACTGTATGTACTGTATATGGCCTGTCAGTAAAAAAATGCAAAATGTTGTCTCCAGTCGATCTCCAATGAATGTAAACTGTTTTATAAAAAAAGATGTGTGGTAGTGTCCTGTTGAATGTGGGAAAAAAATCCATGAACAGAAATTTGGAATATGAAGCGTCATTTTGTTTGTTATGTTTAGTCATCTTTCTGAGGCATCTGACAGAGTGTTTTTTTTTCGGGCTCTTAAAGTAGTGTGTTTCCACAGGGTTTGAGTTTTTACGGGTAACTGCTACAGATGCGGACGAGCCAAACAACGACAACTCTGACGTTGCTTACAAAATCCTAACGGTTGAGCCTGATATGGCGGGCTTGTTCTTCATCAACCCTGTCAACGGAGGACTTCAGGTCCAAGCTGCTGGAAAATTGGATCGAGAGGTTGGTGGCTTTGCGTCTGTGTGTGTGTATGTGTGTGTGTGTGTGTGTGTGTGTGTGTGTGTGTGTATCCGTCTGTATTTGCCATGGATTTTCTAATAATTCATGCTGAGGACAATACAACATACATGCTAAAATAGCACCACTATATTTTTACAAACATATCCTC
This sequence comes from Sardinella longiceps, assembly GCA_027497455.2. Taxonomy (NCBI): domain Eukaryota; kingdom Metazoa; phylum Chordata; class Actinopteri; order Clupeiformes; family Clupeidae; genus Sardinella; species Sardinella longiceps. Next base: position 30,194,933 of record JAODXP020000017.1, on the reverse strand, counting down.
CTGACTTGAATCGACTGATAAAGATATGATATGTTGACACCTAAATGTAGCATTTACCATGTTTTTGATATTTGTCAACATTTTACTAGTACTGTTATAACACAGTATGCATGCTATGTTGCCATCATGGACCTGTGGTTGAGATGAGTTGGTGTTTGTTTCCCCCTAGACCAACGACAAGTACACACTCACCATTCAGGCAGCAGACCAGACAGGAGAGGGTCGACAAACCTCCTGCATTGTCCATGTGACCGTCACAGACAGCAATGACAATGCTCCCCAGTTTCTGCAGGCCACGGTGAGTGGGAATGATGCAGTCAGATTGATTAATCAGTCAATCAATCTTTACATAACATTTACAACCGAATTCCAAAATAGTTGGGACGCTTTACACATTGTGAATAAAAACAGAATGCAGTGATGTGGAAGTTTCAAATTTCAACATTTTACTCAGAATACAACATCGATGACATATCAAATGTTGACACTGAGGAAATGTATCATTTTAAGGGGAAAATAAGTTGATTTCCAATTTCATGGCATCTACACATCCCAAAATAGTTGGGACAAGGCCACATTTACCACTGTGTGGCATCCATTCATCCTTTTAGAACAGACTGTAAACGTCTGGGCACTGTGGAGAGAAGTTGTAGACAGAATGTTGTCCCATTCTTGTCTAATATAGGCTTCTATTTGCTTAACCGTCTTAGATCTATTTGTCATGTCTTCCTATTATGATGCACCAAAAGTTTTCTATGGGTGAAAGATCTGGACTGCAGACTTGATGGTGCCTTTCCAGATGCGTAAAGCTGGCCATGCCGCACACACTCATGCATCTCCATACCATCAGAGATGCAGCCTTCTGAAATGAGCGCTAACAATAAGCAATAACAACTTGGGTTGTCCTTGTCCGGATGGCATGGCATCCCAGTTTTCTGAAAAGAACTTTGAATTTTGATTCGTCTGACCACAGAACAGTTTTCCACTTTGTCACAGTCCATTTTAAATGAGCCATGGCCCAGAGAAAATGCCTGTGCTTCTGGGTCATGTTTAGGAATGGCTATAGCGTTTTAGCTGGCTATAGCGAATGACACAGTGGATTGTGTTCACTGACAATGTTTTCTGGAAGTAGTCCTGAGGCCAGTTTGTGATATCCATTACA
>JAODXP020000017.1:30178771-30188771 GCA_027497455.2 Sardinella longiceps | reverse complement strand
ACCATTGTTTTTAAAGAAAGAAACCATGTCAATCTATCTATCTATCTATCTATCTATCTATCTATCTATCTATCTATGGTGAATTAGTGTACTAGCATGCCATTGCTACAGTATACTACAGTAGTGTTAGTATAGTCTTGTACTAAAGTGTGCTTGTGTCTCCCTGCAGTGCTGCTGCTGCTGCTGCTCCTGCTGGTCAGGAGGAAGGGGGGAAAGAAGGTCCCGCTGATGGAGGCTGAGGATGATGTCAGAGATCAGCTCTACTACTATGATGAGGAGGGGGGCGGAGAGGAGGACAAGGTGAGGCAGCAACAACACCGCAAAAACATTCAGAGTCAATCAGTCCATCCATATCATGTTTTTTTGTTTTTTTTTTGAGGCCACCGAGTGCTATGGATAGGTATCAGAGAGGCAGCATTTCGTTAAATGCAGCCCTAATATGTAAACTTCCAGCTAAGCATGAAATTTGGTCTCTCTCATAGCTATGGACAGCACTTAGAAATGTAAAAGCTACAGGTTGTTTCACTCCAGATACTGTAGTTCCTTTAATTCACAAACAGGCTGACAACAGACAGAATTTCACTGCATTTCTTACACTCCAGTAACTATATGTATGTGATAAATAAACACTTGTGTATCCTTTTACAAGAGTGCTATATGCACTGATATGTAATATATGTAACCTCCTTTGTAAACTGCAGCAAGAGTTTGACCTGAGCCAGCTGCACATGGGTCTGGACAACAGGCCTCAGGTGTACAGAGACGACGTCGCCCCCACTCTTACAGCGGCCGCACCAGTGTATCGCCGCCCCACCAACCCTGACGACATCGGCAACTTTATCTTTGAGGTCAGTACCTTCATTTGTGTGTGTGTGTATGCGTGTGTGTGTGTGTGTGTGTGTGTGTGTGTGTGTGTGTGTGTGTGTGCGCGTGTGTTTACTTCAAAGCATGGCTGCGGCTACTGATTATGGACGGTCAACAAAGGCTCTGTGTCAGTGCTGGACATTTACAATAGCCCTGCTTTCTAGCAGTATACTGAGCACACACTGACACAGACTTTGAACCCATAAAAGGCTTATAGTTTGGATCATTAAGGCTAAGAGTATGTCACTTAGTTTCATTAGTCTTATATTGTACCTTATTGCATAGTTTTAATGTTTCAGAGGAAATGTGATTAAAAAAGGTTCCTGAAATCTCCTATAGCTCATGTGTGTGGGCTGTGGGCTGGCCTGATGATTGATCTCTTAAGCAGGTTATTATGAGTCCAGGCTAGTAGTCCTTCAGACTACATTAGTAGATCAGACTGGATGTAGAGCAGAAGGACTTTCATGGTTGGGAAAACACCAAAGGCTCCTCAGTTGAAGCACTTTGACAACTTTACCAATGTCAGACCTGTTTGCTGCAGAATACAAAGGGGTGGAAAAAAATTAAGTAAATAATTTATTTAATTAATTAAAAAAGTTAAAGTGGGCTGAATTAAGTAATTAATTAATGAAGCAAATAATTAGCATGTATTGAACACAAAATCAGTCATAACTGTTATGTTTTCAATTAAAACTGGCTACGTACAGTAGGCTTACTTCAGGTAACTCTTGCTTAGCTCCAAGGTTAATAAGTTAAAAACCTTATTTTAAGCTGGGACATGATAAGGAACGCCCTGACAAAGACCCAGTGTGGGTTGAAACCGGTTGTCGTGTCTTATGCTGTAAACTTACTGTACTGCAAACTTATTCTCCTTGGCTCGATGTGAGAGTTGTCTGTAGGAGGTCTACATGGCCAGTTGTTTTAAAAAACTTGTTTTTTGGCTTCAAGAGCACAAGTCCACAAGAACACTCAGTTGCTAATTGTGATGTTTTGTGCTCTCAGAACCTGTCGGCTGCAGACGGTGACCCAGCGGCGCCCCCCTTTGACTCTCTGCTGGTATTCGACCATGAGGGGGGGGAGTCGACCTGCGGTTCCCTCAGCACCCTGCAGTCATGCGACTCAGACGCAGACCAGGACTACCAGCACATGCTGCAGTGGGGCCCACGCTTCAGGAAACTGGCTGACATGTATGGAGGGGGGGAGGATGATGAGTTGTGAATTCATTACCACTGATGCTTGGAAAGCATTTATTTTTACTTTTAGCTCTTTATCATGATGTTCACATTGAGTCGCAATGTTAATCCATCTAAGACAACATCTTTTGTTTTCAATTGTTTTCATGAGAAACTGAAGTAGTGTTATCCTCCGATTCATTTTGATTCCATATGGCCATTATAGAAGACGGATAAAAATGGCTGGCCCTCACAAGAGGTGCCTAAGACTCAGCCATGCACTGTGAAAGACACCAGGCAGCATGCTAGGAATTTCTTACAGCTCTCAGTTGTGCTGTCTTTAATTAACTAGGTTATAACTAACTTTAATAACTGACTTTTAATAGACGACTTTTTATAATTTTTATTCTCCCAAAAAATCCAATTAATGTTGCATATTTCTACTATACTGTGATATAAGCAGTGACTTTCCTCTGTCATGGCTTGGGTAAGAATGGATTGGATTTTTATCAATATCAGTGCCATTGTTGATTCTGTAATCGGTCCAATTCTTTTCTTCTTCTTATCGGTCAAATAATAATTTCTCTCATCCATTCCTTACTATTTAGAATGTATTCTACACAGGTTTGTAGCATCCCCATAATATCCCCATAATATCACTTCAATGTATTATCTGTTCATATTTGTATTCAGAAAGATTGATTGACCATGATCTGGAAAGCAGGCATTGATAAGGAGTTGATCATGCCAGAACGGTACGATTTCAGTGAATTGAAACATTTGATTCGATTAATTTACAGTAATAGGCTAATTCCAATGAAGATACAGTATCCTGTGGTATCCCTGTACGTAAACAATATCTGTGATGAGCTCAGGAGATGGTAACTTTACTTTGTGTTCATGAAAGCTTATGACAGAATGTAGTGTTCATTGTGTTAATCAATATGCTAGAGTTCTTCTGTGCTGTTAATTGTTTCTATATATTTTGTGTCAATTATCTGTATGGATCCTTTAATCTGACAAATAGCAGAGGAATCATTTAGTCTCATGAAGTTTATGAAACTATGTATACTGCAGTAATGATGTATAAAATAGTTTTTTTTGCTATGCATTGTGTCGATAGTTGAGCTGTGTCATATGGAAGCATTTAAAATAAATAATTTTGTTTTTTTACTCTTACATTTGCATTTGAATAGTTTATATAAGAGACTCTACTGAGCAGAAAATGCCTTCATTGCTTTTATATGTTTTGAGCAATGTACTATTTCACGTTTTGAGTCTTTATGTGTCGGAAATAAACAGTATCAAAAACAACTCTTGCTTTGTGTACTTTGTGTAGCTGAGTCATATTTATATCAGGTTGCTGCAGCTCCCTGGCAACCTTAGAAAGCCTTTTGTTTCAAACTTCTCAACCAATCCTGGCCAAGCACCACCAGACTCAATCGGAGTGAGATAGACTCCTTTGTGAACTTCGACCTCAAAGGAGTTTTTCCCGTGAAGACGGAAGAATGAGGCGCGTGCAGTGAAGGAATGACTATCAGCTTGCTCTTGTTTGCTTTGATGTTGATGGCTATTGGGTTCCTAAAGGTTGAAATAACCATTGATCTCTCGGGGGCTCAGCAACAAGTTACTCAGTGAGGAGTTACTGAGGAGCTACATGAGGATCCTTTTGGTTGACGGACACAAAGGTAAGGCTTGTAAACCCATGCATGCTGTACTCTTACATGGCTAAAGTACCTGAGGGAACGCATCTACATTTGTCTGTGAGTTTGCGTGTCAGGGATTTCTACCCATGTCTGTGTGTATGTGTCTTAAGTGTGTGTGTGTGTGTGTGTTTTTTGGGGGGAGGGTTTCTACCCATGTTACCTAATGTCTTAAGTGTGTGGGGAGGAGAGTTTCTCTGCTTGCTTTTCTATTCCTTTTCATAAATGTGAATATGAGTACTGATAACTAATCTCTCCATAACAGACCATAATAATAGATCTGACAGGGTTGAATTGGTCACCACCAGACCAGACCAGCCTTGGGCGTTCTCTCATCACGGGAACAAACTTCTCTTACTAACTAGGCGTCCATTTCAAGAGAAATGCAAGTAGATTGTTAGGAGGAATAGTAGCAGTATTAGTCTGTCTTGTTAACTGTTTTTAAAACGACATTTGATGATGACAAATGACATTTAATTCACAATAATATAGGTTTGTAAACATCATATAAACATATGGTAAGAGCACAAGCAGCTCATATTTGTATGTCCACTGACCAGACAGACATAATATGCCTCTTACATAAAGCTTTTTTTAACAATATGTCTGCAGTACTGTAATCAATCTAGATTTGAAACAAGTAGAGTGTAAATAAGACCAGAGTAGCAAGTAAAAGGGAAAGAGTAGATATTCTATTCTAGAGTAGAACTGTTCAGTGCAATACAGGATGTGTTTTGAGAAAAGTATATCATTGACATTGATAGTCTACTACTTCCTGTTATCTCAGATGAGCCAGAATATGTTCCAGGAGGGCCTCTATCAGGTGTTCTTTAAAGAGCAGCCAAAAGCCAAGCCCAGAGGCCGCCCTCTGATGACAAGCACCAATCAGACTGAGGTGAAGGAGCTGCGATTGGTCCGCTGGTTTGGACACACAGTTAATGTCCGGCTACTCATTACTGGGGTGAGAGACCTTTATTACACTTTTCAGTTTTCAGTGAGATAGTGCAGCATTGTATCTTGGATAACATATTAAACCTGGGTACAGGGAACAGAGCTTGAAAAACATAAACAAAACCTCGCCAGATTTTTTTAGAATGTTATTTTGCAATAAGGGACAGCAGGAGCTTACCTGCTGGATGTCATCAATAACACCTGGCCTTAGCCTGCAATTTCTTGGGGAAATGGCTGCTGTGAAGTAGGTCCATCAGCAGCCTGTCCCCCAAACAATAACACAGAGTGACTCACCACGCCTTTAATGGGATGTTAAAAGGTTTGTCACTAATCAAGTGAGGATGTATATAAAATGCTAAAAAATATATTTCATGAGATATATCACTAAATAAAATAAATAAAAAAAATCTTTAGGTCATCGTAAATCTTCAAATCTTAAATAGCCTACATCTTTGAATTCTGAGCCTTGTAAATATGCTGCATGTAAGAGAATGTGCCCTGAATGAAGTTTCAATTCAAGATTCAAGATAGTTTTACTACCATTACATGTCATTATACTACTGAGAGTAACATTCTTGTCTTTGCTATTCAATAATAAATATGTTATTACTTAATATGTTATTAAGTATGTTAAGTGTTACAGTAAAAGAGACAGTGAGCGCGTGAGTGTGTGTGTGTGTGTGTGTGTGTGTGTGTGTGTGTGTGTGTGTGTGTGTGTGTGTGTGTGTGTGTGAGGGTGTTGAAGAGAAAAGCTAAAAGATTGACAGACATAAGCTTAAGCTGTCATTGAGTTCATAAGTGTTGCCATGTGGTCTGAGCCTGAACACCACGATATTGCTTGCCAGACGGTAGCAGCTGAAATAGTGCATGATTATAATGGTTGGGGTTTTGATTCTCTTGGCCTAAGATGGATGGGGACTTCCTTCCTAATGCATCACCTCTTATACAAGTCCTGTGTGGAAGGTAGATCACATCCGCAGACAGAAGATTTTGTGCTGTGCGCATGAGTGTTTTCAGTACCTTTCATTTGTTGGCAAAGCAGCTTCAAGTCCATGCTTATGGTGATGCATCCGGTCAAGTTAGCTGTTAATCCAGCCCCTGTTGTTCTGTGGTGATAGCTAAAGTTCTCAGGTGCTCAGTGACCTCTTTCCCTCCCCATCCCAGATAGTGCAGCTGCTCGGCTCCGTGGCCTGCATCTTCTCCACCGTCTCCCTCTCCTGCCTCAGATTCAACTGCTCTGTTACCATGACAACGCCGGTGTGGGCCAGCCTGTTTGTGAGTGACACCCAGCCCATTCCCAGAAGACTGCCTTTGGATTGTTCTCAGAATCATTTTCCTCCACACTGTAGCAGATTCTGTAACACGTTAAAACATCTATTATATTGTAGTATTCCTTTTCTATGTGCTCCGTCAGTATCAAATTCATAATCCTTATTTCATTTTCTTGCTTCATCAATTGGTTTGAGCATGAAAATCACATTGGTTAATTGAATGGATTTACTGGAATATTTGGTAATACTTTCGACTGCAGCCTGTGAAGTACTGGGTAAGGAGTAGGTAAGAATAGCATAGCTAAAAAAACTAAAGGGATAAATCACTTACTGCTTGAGTTTGGTGAAATAACACAAATTATGTGAAAATTATCTGCTTAATCTCTCCAATATCACCTTCATACAATCCAGGTATTAATTTGACCTCTGTAGGGATTAATTAAAATAGTCCATTGTCTTATAACCTGCCTATAAGTTTTATATTGTGCATTTTTGAAGAATCAATGAACAGCCCATTACCATTACATTACTAGGCTTCACTTTCAATTCAGTTTCAGGTCTGATATTTCCATCATTTCTACTCAAGCTACTTTATTTATCTTATTCCAGCAAAATAATTTGGTACAGCACAGACCGAACGCGAACGCAGAAGCGAACATGCACTTTACACTGAATCAATGGGACCTGACTCTTGGAAACCGAAAGTAAGACCTGAGGTTACATTGACTTAATGTAAAGTGTTTAGCGTTCGCGTTAGGTCTATGCTGTTCGAAATTCTTTCATTTCATGCTAAATATATTGCTGTTAGAAGGCTTGTGCAGCAGGGCTATGCTTTAACACTCCGGTATTTTCCTTTAATGTTATTTATCTTATTCCAGCATACTTAAGCATTTAGCCCTCTATAATTTATCTCTAATAATTTGTTACCAAGGCTACTTCTAACCGAGTACTTTACGGGCCACAATCTATAAAGTGTTTTAGAATGTTTTTGATGCTTGTTCCATATTTTGGTGGAGAATCAGAAACAATAGCCACAGCTCACAGAATGTATCTTTTCATACAGTTCATTGTCAGTGGTGGCCTCACTATTAACATACAGCGGAAACCAACTAAAATAAAGGTGAGAGTGACTGAGATTTCATTTTAAGTCGAACTGAGTTGTTAGGGTCAAGTCAAGTGTTTTATATTGTCAATTCACATCCACTGTATACAGCGAGTACAACACAGTGGGTTACATTATTATAGTGTTGGGATTTTTGTTGTTAGTTCAGCCATATAAGCTGTATACAGTGATTTCAGAACATTGAGTAAAATCCCAGTAGTGTTGAGAGGAGTTGTTGAACTGATTGTATGTCTGTCCACCCTGACCACAGGCAATGATTCTTCTGGGCCTCAGTGTTTTCTGCCTCCTGTTTGGATTTGTGGCTCTTATTGTCTTTGTACTCAGACCCACTGACTTCAAACCGATCGCCATTCAGCAGGTGTGTGTGTGTGTGTGTGTGTGCGTGTGTGTGTGTGTGTGTGAATAGCAAATATACAAACATAGCCTACCTACTGTATGTCAGAGTGTCTGTCTCTGTTTTGAGTGTGACTACACCAGGCATACTATACGTTAGACGAAAGTCTTTAGTAACTGTCATACTGTAATAAATCATATGGCCTTTGCTTGCTCAAATTCATCCAAATATATCTTTTTTTTCCTCTCTCACTAACTATTTGTGTCCTGTCTCTCTCTGCACCCCTTCCATACCCCCCTCCCATCCCCCCATCAGCGGACTGGTTTGTATGTGCTGAAAGGCAGCTCAGACCTCTTCATGGTCCAGTGTCTGGCAGCCTCTCTGTACATACTCTTCCTAACATGGAGAGGACTTCAGCGCTACAGCGGCCTCTACAGACAAGACTACACTAGTGTAGTACAGGTGCAGACACACACACACACACACACACACACATGCATACTGTACATGGGCAATTCCAGCGTTATGGACGTGACATTTTCATGCATTATTGATGAACAAAATGCCACATAACCTCCGCAAACCTAGCAGTATTTCACAATTTTGTTCATATTTTTATGCAAACTCCATGGCTGAATAGGCAAACACAAAAAATGAATATAATGAAATGGACGCGACGAGAAATGAATATAATGAAATGGACGCGACGAGAAACGGACAAACTTTTGAGAGAGAGCAGTTTTTGCTGTGAAGTGTGTGAAATTTCTCAAGAAACGTAAATATTACTACATTCATACCAAACAGGACACCTCAGTAAAGACAGAGAAAGACTTAATTTCAAATGTAAATGTAAAAAAGTTGGTTTTCATTGGGAGAAGTGGCGTTATGGATGTGACGTTATGGACATGACGTCTGAAAAAAACTTCCAAAACGATACAAAACAATTGTGAATGGTGGATTTTAACCTGTAACGACAGAAATAGTAATATAACAATAAAAAATAACTGATAGCATTGCAGTTTTGTGTGTGTTATCACCAATGTATGCCCATTATAAGCCCCTCCATAGACTTACATTATAGCTGAATAGGGTAAACATTTTAACAAAAAGATATCCTTTCGAAACTTAATCAGTTGAATATTTACATCGAGACGATACTTTTTTGTATTGCAAGTTTTCTGAAAGAATTTGTATGCCCATGTAGATGAGACTTGAAGTTTTAAGGTGAGGTTTACTTTTTCGTGGAATTGACCACATACATATGCACATGTACACACAAACACACTCACACACAAACATTTTTTTGCATTTTCTCATGGGTACTCAAAAACATACAGATACACACAGTGGTCCAAAGAGAAGAAATGATTCACTGTGATACTTTCTGTGTTCCAGGAGCCAGATGACCCCACAGAAACACTCCTGAACAGAGAAGAGTTCAGTCTGTAGTGTGTGTGTGTGTGTGTGTGTGTGTGTGTGTGTGTGTGTGTGTGTGTGTGTGTGTGTGAGAGAGAGAGAGAGAGAGAGAGAGAGAGAGAGAGAGAGAGAGAGAGAGAGAGAGAGAGATTTTGCATTAATTTCTGTCTTTCTGTGTGTTTATTTATTTGTAATGCCCAACATATGCTGTGAGGATGTGGGAACCTTTTCAAACCTTTTTTTTTTTTAAATTGTCAACCAAGAATATTACTTAGGGGATGTACAGTATGTCTTTATTCTGCCCAGAGCTACAGATCCAATATAGAATACCAAATCCATATTGGTGATTTCTAAGACAAAATATTACAGATGTAATTCATACCTCTGTACCAAATCATTTTTAATAGTCTATGCAATGTACCAGATAACAAGATAAAGGAAAACCAACACCACAGCTGTTATTGTTACCACAAAAGACTATGGACTAGACTAAAAAATAAATAAATAAATAAAGTCCATCATTTTGAAATCACTTTTTCAAATTCCTCAATCACTGGCTCCATCTGCTGGTCAATATGGGGCTGCTATCTAATATTGCATTATTATGAAATCCAGTAATATGCTTCCTCTGCTCTGTATATGGCTCCCACCATAATATGGCATATATAGCCTAGCAGTTATTACTCTTTGTGCAAGTTACTGTTTGTTTTCATTCCCCCTTGCAACACACACAATTCAATGTTTTATTTTGTATCATGAAATGCAGTTCACATTTTATTTGACAGGCCTCATATTCAAATAATGTAAAGCCAAAATGATTATCCTTTCCTGTTGTTCGTTCCCTGATAGAAGAGGTTAATGCTTAGAAGGTTGTCATTGCTTGTTTTGCTGTACAAATAATGTCAATTGACAATGCATTGCCATTTACTGATGTAAGTAGAGTATCTCTAGAAATACTGCTTTCACCGCCTCACAGCTTCTTCTTTGCTTACCTCTATGAAGTCTATTTTGGCTGTACAGCTGTAGTTTTTGTATCTATAGCCTATGTTATAGTTTTAATATTGTTCAAGTCATAACACTGCCTTGAATGTGTGATACTAACTGTCGGTAAATGCCTATCCCAGCACAACTTTATTTATGTTATTTTATAAAGGCTTGTTTTAAAA
>JAODXP020000017.1:30143771-30161271 GCA_027497455.2 Sardinella longiceps | reverse complement strand
TGTGTGTGTGTGTGTGTGTGTGTGTGTGTGTGTGTGTGTGTGTGTGTGTGTGTGTGTGTGTGTGTGTGCACGTGAATATGCCAGTGAGTTTGTTTCATAGTTTGTGTGTGTGTTTTTTGTCTTTATGTCTGTATGTGTGTGCCAGAGAGATGGAGAGGGAGAGAAAGTGAGTAGTTGGACAAAAATACACCACAGCTTTCTTTGTTGCTGTTGTCTTTTCCAGCACACTCTGTCTCTTCTCAACCATATTGGTTTGGTGCTTACGTATTACATATCGAAACATTTATGCTTTCTGTTCAGAGATATGGCAGCGCAAAGTCTCAAATTGACTCACTTTTCACATTATTTATCTCACAGATGGATTTGAGGGACACTATCTCTGCATGGCCCTTTTGTTTTTTGGGGGGCAGTGGTAGATCTCATATTCATCCCTTAAATGGCCCCTCGTCACACACACACACACACACACACACACACACACACACACACACACACACACACACACACAGCCCCCCGTCTTTTCTATTGCTTTTCCCCTGCACCCCAAAACCAGACAGAACAATGCCAAATAGGATCCAATATGCCAGAGGATAATGATGTCATCAGCAGTCAGGTCAAAGGTCAGCTTGGAGCAAGGTGATTGGCTAGTGGCACGAGAAGGTCATTGCTTATTCATGTATGGTTATAACTCACAGATGCCTCCAGAATAATCCAGAATAATCAAATCAAGACCACAAACTCTGGGTCATGAAAGATTTGCAAACAAAAAGGGGATTACAAACTGCAGATTATACATCAGTTTGGAGATAAAGCAAAGCTGTGTGGAAATTTAAAAATATATAAGTCTATATATCCCTCAATATTGAAACAAAACATTGAAGTGACTCAGCAGATGAAGTGTTTAAAATGGCTGTTGTATGGTAAAGCTATGAGGCTGTTTCATCCGTCTGTTTCTCCTCTTTTCTGACCTCCTCAGCCCCCTCGTTCTCTGCTCATCGTGTCAAACCTCTGAATCATCCTGCCCTGTCACTACACGAATGAGGGGCGTGGGTTGTGAGATGGCTTGAAGTGTGTGTGTATTTGTGTGTGTGTGTGTGTGTGTGTGTGTGTGTGTGTGTGTGTGTGTGTGTGTGTGTGTGTGTGTGTGTGTGTGTGTGTGTGTGTGTGTGTGCATGTGTGTGTGATGCCCGTAGGGGTAATTAGTTTGCATGAAAGCAAGAGTTAGTAAATCTGTTAGGGTGATAATTGTATCATGGGGAAAACAAAGCCCCCCTACATATGCCTGAGGCAGGGAGGGGGGCTGGGTGGGGCGGAAGGGGCCCTGGCAACCGGCCAGACGTTAACACTCATGACACACGCCACGCCAGACACATGCATATAGATCACACCGTATGCAAAGATACACACCCATACCAAATACATGCATATAGATCACACCGTATGTGTGGATACACACCCACACCAGATACATGCATATACAACACCCTGGACACATCTCAGGACCACACCATATACACATAACTCACACTACATACATACATACATACATACATACATACATATATAAACACACCGTATATTTTTTCTGTATGTGAATACAGAATACACAGAAAAAGTACTAGAATACATACATACAGACAGATACACAGAAACACCCAAAGCATGTAAATGCAATTTTACAGTAATAAATGCACAGGCATTCCACACACACCACATACATATTGCACCATATCTTATACATGCATCACCGACACGCTATTGTTGCTGTTTACTGAAAAAGTATATGCACAAAAACACCACATAGGATACATACATACCAGACCATAGAAATGCACACAAGAAAGATTATTATTATTACACATTTATTTTTACACAATTACTTATACAATACACCATGCACTGAGATACACAGAGATAGAAAAACTATTGAAAATGCATATTCACCACACATATGAATGTTCACAACAAAAGTACATATACCTGTGAATATGTATGCTTGGACACACACACACACACACACACACACACACACACACACACACGCACACACACATACTGTATGCCAATCAATACACATGTACAAACAAAACAACATTTTAAAACATTTATTGACAGATTTACAGATCATATCATGCACACACATAAAACACACCATATACAGGTTCAAAATAATCTGTAAAATTTCATAGAATTAAATATTTAAACAGAATAAACATTTACACTGTGATGTGTGTTAAGAAAACATTTTAATACATCAATAGTATTCCATAAACATCCATTCATCCATCCATCCATCCATACATACATACATACAGACATACAGACATACAGTACATACAAACATTTACAGATACAGTGTATATCAAGCATATGCATATAGCCTAAGCACTCAAAGCCCATTATGTAGAACATAAGCCTACCATACAAGAATATTCAGGCTTTAAGAACCTTAGTGGGATTTAATCTGATAAAGCAAATATATAATCATGAATACAACAAAATGAGAGAAAAAATATATCAAAAATAGAAAAATATGCTTGCATAAATACTGTATGAAACAGCTGTAGGAAAAGATAAGGTGAATATTATTTAACTTGAAAGTCATGCTCTTCTTCAATTGCATGCAAGTATTTTGTGCATTTCTGTCAATTTCCACATGGTTCGTTTCAGATATTTTCATATTTATGAGAATCAAGACATATAGGTGTGATATTGACAAACTGGGACCTAATTTTCCTGTTCCATGGTTTAGAATGATCTACCATCAAATGAAGAAGGTATTATATAGAACTCAGGTTGTATGTGGGTGTGTGTTTAAGGACAATTCACTGGTTCTTTGGTCTGATGGTGGTGTATTATACTGGGCAACATGGACTGCTGACCAGACATGGGACGTTTACATTGCAGCCTTGAGTGTGAAATTTTTTGAGCAGGGATTTATTGTCAGTAAATGTCTGTGGCAAATGTGAAACCTCCCTGAGAAACATACAAATGTCTTAACTGCTTTGTTATGAAACAGATCATTTGTGATGAGCAGTGGAAGATGAGTGCAAGGAACAGTTACTGTGTGTGCAAAATACTCATGTTCAGTGAGGTGCAAGGCAGCAATTTCATTTCAACATATTTTTTAAGTAGGATTTCTATTTTCCGTTATGCTCTCTCTCTCTCTCTCTCTCTCTCTCTCTCTCTCTCTCTCTCTCTGTTTCTGAGAACCTGTACTCTGAACTATTCTCAGAGCAGTGGCAAATGTCTCCAACCTGAGAGGTCTCACCTTAGTGCAAGGTATGCACGTACAGGCGCGCGCACCACTCCCCCCCACCCCCACCACTAACACACACACACAGGCATAGGGTTTACTGGAAAAGACAAACGCTATAGGCTATGGAACAACAAAATAAGGTTACAAAAGCAAAACAATAAGGGTAAAATGGATAACACCTTGTCTTAGATTTATTGATTCTCATGCATTTTCCAATTATAAATGTCATGGTTTCTATAGGCCTAATGATAATTCTGCCTATTCTCTAAATCAGTTGAGAGGTTTACAGATTTGCATGATATCCAGTGTTTTCTCCTTGCATACAGTGTGGGAATCAATGCCATTTAAACTGCAAGGTTGGCATTAGTATTGCAAGTAGCCTACTGTTCCAGTAAGAGCCTTAAATTTCAGTTGAGTGGCATTTGTTTCTTTTTACTTGGATAATCTTCCCATTTGGTATGTATGGGCTAAAAAGGCCAAGACCTTGGCTGTTTCAAAGCAACTCTTCACCTACTTACTAAGACATTAAGCAGCCAAACAGTCCAGCAGAGCTATCGTGCCTATCCCATTCTCCTTCCCAGGTGTAGCCATAGGTGAAAGTAGATCAAAAGTAAATTGTCTCCACATCTGTATAATGAAAACCGTCTCTGAATGTTTTGTGAAAAGTCTAACGTGCAGTGGCGACGACAGCAAGGAATATTGGCACTACACGACAAACTGTGTATTATACAGGCGTTTATTTTCGCCTGGGTTGATGTGGGTTACTGTGACCAGGGTGTGCGGTCCAGCCTGGACGTTTGTTATATAGGTCATGTTCTAGAACAGTCCCTCGGGCGCTTGAGCCTGTTGTTACTGCCGTGACGCGTGGAGGTCGGTAACCACTCCGATGTCTGCGCCACCGCTGTCAAGTTGCATCTACACAACAGTCCAGTGAGTGTCCTTAAGCTGTGTACCGCATAAATAACCCCCCAATTACAAGCCCTCCATGAAGACACGTCTCTGACGTCGCAATAACTTCATGTAAATCGGTAAAACCTAGGCCTAGGCTACCTAGTGTCTTGCCTTTGAACTCAAATCGAAATCACCTGAAGTCGAAAGTGTTTTTTTTTTCTCATCAGAATAAATGATTGATGCTCAGCAGAGTTCTAATGGCTATCCAAGGAGGGTTGAAGGCGTTTTCTGTTATTAAAAAATCACTGTTATATAATGGGCTTAAAATGAGATCCTAGTACAATAACGGTTTAATGCAGATTTTAAATGGAAGAAGGAAAGGGTCGACTAAATCTTCACATTTATATCAAAATGATAATCAGACTTTATGAGCAAGCACCAGATAAGCGGAGGCACCTGCAGTCAGACGCTGATCCTTCGCCGCATGCAGACCCAAGAGCATTTGCATGAAAAAAGTTTTAAGGGAAAAAAGAGGGTGCGTTGTAGCTATTGATTACCTCTCGACATAATCGAAATTTAATGTCGATTTGCATCGAAATTATATTAATATGTCGAACTGTGCTGATTGGCGTAGATAGGTCTGACAGTGACTAATTTTATAGAAATAATTTATTTTTGTCCAAAAGCCCACAGAACATTCCCTTCCACCTATAAGGAAAGAAACACACTTGATTAACGCAACAAATTAACAGACTAGTCGAAGAAACAATATCCTGCCTTTGAATTTGTAAATTGACCAGGCTATTAATTTAAACAGACATTATAATGGATTACAACAACATCAGATCACCACCACCATCACCACAACAGCAATAATAATAATAATAATAATAATAATAATAATAATAATAAATGAATGAATGAATGAATATATTTTTTGGAGGGAACAATAGACTGATTGTGCAGTATTTGTGTCTAGGTCTGCACCTGACTTGTAACACTGTCTGGCCAAAAGACTTTCAAAAGGTCTGCACTTATACTTATATCCTAATCTTTGCCTGTTACATCTCTGCATCCTTAGTGTAGGCTACCGGGCTTGTACGCCCTGCTGTGCGCTGCAGACGTCGTTGTTCCCCACGGCCTCGTAAGACGTCTCCCTAGTTGCTCGGTTTTCTGCACCTCCTGGTCCGCTCACCGGGGAGATATGGGCGGCATTGTGGGGCCTCTCCGGCGAGACAAGCTGCCCTCCTTGATATCAGTCTGGCCCCTGGCTCGGCCTGTCCCAAAGGACACCCGGCCACACCTCCACAGACATCTGACAACCGGCATCTTGCTTCATCAGCGCAACACATTTGTTAATTGTTGTGTATTTTATACTTCTTTTGAGAAGTGCAAAAATATTTAATGCAATTACAAATAGGCCTATGCATATACACACTGTTAAATAAAAATGTATAATCAATTCAAAAGGAGGGCCCATGTGTCAGCTGATAGGGAAGAAGTAGCAGAAGAATAGGGATGGACTAGTGTAGCCTACTGAAGAGATTCACCTGGTAACACCATTTGCGCATCCTAAGTAAAGCTTAAGTCCATTGTTGGTCGTTGATTATGTAGCCTAGCTTAATTTACAAGACACACAGTTTACCTCCGCTGAACACAACTGCTGGCCTATGTAGGTAGTCAATGCCTCCGTGCGTCCGGTTGTCCATCAGGCATCACGGACGTCAGAGGGCGCTGGCTGAGCGCCTGACCTCGTCCGTGAAGCTCTTGCGCCATGGCCCCCTGATACTCTCTCAGCAGTAACTCAGACCACGAAAGTATGGTCACATGAACGCATAATGATTTTTTTTTTTTTTTCATATGGTCACGTCCACAGATCTAAGGAGAATTTCTGGCTGATGCCAGGCTAAGCGTATTTCATATTTTGAAATGAAAATTCGGGGGAAAGCGAATTTTCAACAACATTGTTTCCAGTTCTATCAAGTCACGTTATAACTATACAGAGGGCCAAGAAGAGGACACTTATAGGCCTATGCTACAATAACATTTACAAAACGGCAATCATCCATAATACATAGCCTAAGCACTGAAATTCCTAAATAAACAAAATGAATCGATAATTTGAGATATGATCAACTTTGCACACAAAAATGCGTCGGCTTGCATTAGGCTACCAGACAGTTGACTAACCGACAGAAGGATGGATGGATAGATGTATAGATGTATAGATAGATAGATAGATAGATAGATAGATAATGTACACACTCCACAGAAAATAAACTCATAGCTGTTCTGTGATATCCTAAAATAATCTTTCGTGATAAACAATGGGTATGGTCATTAACCTAAATGAAATTCACCTGGTAGAATTTATATATAACTGCACGATGTAGGCTACCTGTATGAGATGATGCACAATGAGTTTTTTTTAACACCAAAACTTTAAGACACATATGAATCGGACTATCCAAATATTTCAAATCCTCTCTGGTCACAGACTTTATGCCAATGTAATTTCAATTCATATTTATTCTGAGTTTTTAAACTGTTGCCATGATATTTTGTCCGGCGTGACGTTTGCAGTAATCAGTTTTGCCTTGATGTCAATAAACCAGTTAATTTCATCAATGCGGATTAGGAGCCTTGTCGTGCCTTTTTCAGCAAAAGTGTACGCGAGAAGTGTGTGACAGATTGTCCATTTCTTTTCAACTGTTCACAATAGAATTACCATGACAAAAAACATGCGAGAGAGAGAGAGAGAGAGAGAGAGAGAGAGAGAGGCCCATGCAGGAAGAGTCGCCGTTTTAAGAAAATTACCGTGTTTAATGGACAGCAGAGAGAGAGAGTGAGAGAGGAACTCTTTCTCCAAGAAAGCTCCCACTGTGAGCTCAAGCGATCCATACTACATGTGTTCTTTATTGATGATCTATACTACATGTGCCTCTATTGATGATCAATGGGATACTCCATTCACAAACAGAGCCCAAGACATGTCCATAAGCATACGGACGGACAACCATTTTAATAGATGAAGTTGTTTTAGTTTTTCTCATATAACAAAATGTGTTAATCAACAAAGGCACATTAGTAACAAAAACACACTGTATGTGATTTGAGAAATAGAACAGGCTAATTAGTAAATGCATAGACTAATGTAAAACATTTGCCTGCTGGATATGTATTTGACATAAAAATTTGTGAAGTCTGTTTAAGGCTGATTTACATATAATTAATTTTGGCCTGAACGACAAAGTGTGAAGGATGAACAGTCTGGTGTCTATGGTTTAGTCGGATTAAGAATTCTCTGCTCATCATTTCGTGAGAGATAGTATTTTATATCTTTTAGCTTATACATTGGTGGTCTTAGTTAGGGTTATCTATATATGACCAGTCATTCCTGCATTATTAGTAGCATCAACTAGTCAATTACATTGAGCGTTTTAAGAGAAAATTTCTTACGTTAAATTCACAGTTTTATAACCTTTCGATGTATGCCCCCCCCCCCCCCCCCCCAAGTTGGACCCCATCCTCTTCGCCACAAGACACAGACCAGCCACTCACAACTACCTCAACACATTCCAAAGAGAAAAAAAAATACCGATTACTTGCTTTAGGCGACAATGACATGACCTAATCCAAAAGCAAATGTTCTTTTAACAAAGCCGAATAATAATTTACATCAAGACTTCTTTAGAAGAATGTTTATTGTAGGCTGCAATGCTTCTAACCAACTTGGCATTATGCATAACCTTTTTATTATAGCTTATCTTCTTTTAAAATGTAAGCTACCTCATTATTAGCAGGTGCATTTTGAATCAAACAATTAGTTTTGTGAACACTACCACTGAACTGTAAGATTAAAAAACAGGAAACGTGGTCTTTTGGTATATTAATCACGCGATAAGTCCTACCTTCTCTAATATTTTGCTACAGCTTTAGACAAAAGTATAAACAAGGCAGCGACACTAAACTGAAATATCTTACATTTCTGATATTTAATTTGGATGCAGTAGGCTATGAGATCATTTTAATTTCAGTTATGCGCAAAACACGCACGGTATCACACACGTGCGTCTCGCTGCTCCATATCGTTGCGTTGCGCTACACTCCCTCTACTAGCCTACTTGTTTACGTCATAGTTATGGAAGAATACGCACTCAGGCTAATTTTCTGTAGCTATTCCATATTTCCACAATCACTACAATAGTTTCCACCTAAGTAGCATTGCCAGAGTTCATCCTAATGTTTAGGTGTGGGTCCAACTTTTAAGCGCGCAGATAGTGACTTTCCATGTATTTCCTCTGATGTGTTCCTGCAACTTTGGGAGCCAAGTAGCCTACCATCTGGCATTCATCTTATATTTTAACAACTGTCCGAATGGCGCGACCATCTTCACTGTTAAAATCGTAGGCTACAGCACGAACAACAGTGATATTAGTTTTAATAACCTTGTCTTTTGAATGCCTACTCTTCTTTAAAAACAAACACTGCTTCCGACTTTGCCTCATATTTTGAGTTCTCCATAGGATTCACCCCTTCATAATCAAAATTCATAATAATTCCATCACTTTTCCCTCCTCTTACGCGCCCTCCCTCTTTCTCTCCCTCCCCCTCTCTCCGTCGCCCAATCTTATTGATCCAGGAGGTAGCTAATTAGCCCTTCCCGTCGTGCCTGTGTAATGAGGCACATGCGCAGTGCATTAATCCCAGCCATTTTTTGCAGGAAACTAATTAGCAGGAATAAAGACCCAAAGAGTTTTTTTCTCTCCCGTCGTCAGAAACCGCTCTCACCTCCTCCCTCACACAAACACTAGGCGCGTCGCCTGCTTTAACAACCAAATCCCCCTAAATAAGGCTTTAAACGGAATATACCTCGTTACAACAATGATCTTCACCGTATCGTCGAGCACGCTAACTGACCAAACGGAACTACCTTGATGGGATATGTAAGCGAAACATTTGTTTACTGGACTATAAAGCAAGGCTTTCAAAGCGGACGCCAAAAATGTAAGTTCCTTCGACGCTACACTATGCGCTTGTATGTTTTGCTTCAAAGGCTTCTCCCTGCTTACACTACTCGTAGTTGCTGTTATAGAGAGATAATAAGCGCCCGCAAGTTGTTTTGAACAAGTATCGTTAGTTGTGTTTCCTCGTTGTTATATTCGTACCTGTGTTTACGGCTGTGGTCTAATGACATCGGTCGGTGCTTGACAGGTAAAAATAACACCAGAAAAACAATAGATTCCCTCCAGTCAAGGTGTAGTCAAAGATTGTTGTTACAAAACAGTAGACTGTTGTGTTTTTAACTGAAGTAGCATGTAATATCCTTTGCAAGAGATGGTTTGAGCCGCGCGAGTGCAGCGGATACTGCTCCAGAACGTGGCCGAGAAATGAATATATTTTGCCGTAAGACAGTCCGCAGACGTCCGGTGTTTCGTGAAGGGTTGTGGGCACATAGCCGCAAGCCACCAACTTTCAGTCTGTGCCTCCACTCGGAGAGTCTCGACAGTCATGGTCAAGACTGGTGTTTTCTCTGAGCTCTTGTCTACAACTGGCCACAGCATAGGCTACTTATCTTTTCACCCAGTAGCCCACGTTACAAGTGCTGTGAATTCTCCAGATATTTTGCATCCTTGACACTCTTCAGGTTTGCGGTCCTCACGGTGAACACATCTCTTCTCGTCTCTTGTCTCGATTAGCCTGTCATGTTGTTGTTTCCGTGCCGAAAGGTTTGGCTATATTAAAATCTTATTGACTTGTGTCTGTGTAGGCTGTGTTGTAGGTTTGCTAGTCTTTATATGTAGCCTAAATCTGACTATACACCATCCAGTTGGTCCAGAAGTAGCGAATACAATGTAAATATCCTAACTGGCCAGCTACAGTTGAAATGGTGCGTGTAATTCATCCGAACACGCTAGATGTTACACTGTAACTAATTTGTGTTGCACAGCATACTATGTATCCTATTAAGTGAAGACCTTTTTACATTGTCGCCTTGTATTTCTGAAAAGTAGGCTAAGATAGCCTATTCTAGATATTCATTAGTAGACGAGTCTACGACCGTCTCGGTAGCCCAAGATCTTTGGCCATTGCCGTTGACCACGAAGTAGGCTAACTCAGAAGTGTCCATAAGATCTCAGTAGACTCAGTAGACAGTCTCCACGGCGTCAACAGTGGTGAAGGCACAGAGGCGAATCCAAAGACGAAGCAAGGCCGCGACTAGAAGGATTTTTAGGAGAAAGAGACAGAGGATCGAGTAGAGGAGCGCATCATGAAGGCATTAGCCACAGGCGAGTGACCGAGAATACGAGGTCAAAGAGCCATGGAGACAGAGCAGAGGTCAAGCCAGGGATTTGAGGGAGAGGGAGAGAGAGCCAGGGATATTTGGGGGTTGGGGACTACCGGTCACCTACACAAAGCAGTGGAGGTCACCTAGTGATCAAATGAGCCCCTTTTTTCTCTTTCAGCATTCATCAAGACTCTTGCACTTTCTCTGTTACTGTGTAGTCTATAGACTGAAGCGTTCACATCAGGTATAGTTCTCACTTTGCAGAAAGAAATGTAAGTTGTTGAGCCTATAGCGCAGTTGTGATTGTTGATTAGCCTACACAATGGAGACAGTTCAAGAAAAGATTACATCATTATATTTTGTGAGGATCATGTATTAAGTGTCCTAACCTACACTAGGTCAACTTCCCCCCCAGAAACTCCCAGTGTTTTGGAAAAATCGAGATCAAGTGTAGTAGTCTACTAAGCACATAGCTCTTTCTCTCTCTCTCTCTCTCTGGTGTGTGTTGGTATGCAATATGAGATGGGTACATTTATGTCAGAAGATTCTCCAGTTTGTATCACACAGTGTCAGTACGCTGCTCTAACAGTCTTGAGTGTGAAAATATTCTCGCCCGCTCAGTCAAGTGTTGCCCATACAGCTTGGAAATGAGGGCCAATATGTCATTGTTTTGAATGGTGTGAATGACAGAGAGAGAGAGGGAGAGAGGGGTGTTTGAAACTGAAGTGTGTGTGTGTGTGTGTGTGTGTGTGTGTGTGTGTGTGCATGCCTGTGTGTTTAGGATAAAATGGCTGCCTGTGTTTGTGACTGTTGTTTGAAGCGGGGTATGGTTTGGCCTTTGTCGATGATTTTCTGCCAGAGCTTAACACTAATAAAAGGCTATTTAAGGACCAGATGGTCATCAGAATACTCCTCTTCGGGATTTATGCAAAATATATACAAGCATTTTCTTGAGGAATAGATATTTCCTTCCTCAATTCTGATCTTTTATTTTAATAATCATTTTAGTGATGATACAAATTCATTTATAATACATTAAATCTGATGCCAAATTATGTATGTTTTATCTTTATCTCAGTAATGAATAATACAATTGTCCATATCAATTATTATTTAATGAAATATTGTATGCAGAAAAATACAATATATATTTTTAAATGTAGGATGTACAGTTTCTTCTGCTGTCTCCCTTTTTGTGATCATAGAAGGGTCTATATTAATATTTTTCATTTGAATTTATTTTCTTTATATTCTTTTTATTGTGTTCAGTCATGTAGTTATGAAATTGGCATCAGCTAAGTGTGTGTGTGTGAGAGAGAGAGAGAGAGAAAGAGAGAGAGAGAGAGGGCAAGGAAGTAGCACCTTGTGTTGACATGAAATCTTGGAAAGGGTTACTACTTTCATGATTTTGTGTGTGTGTGTGTGTGTGTGTGTGTGGGAGAGGTCCGATGTTTTGCCTGCAGATGCCTGGTCCACTTCACTGACCCCCCTCCCTCTTTCTGCTTATCATCACAATGGTCAGTTCAGCAGACGTGCAACACGCATACACACACACACACACACACACACACACACACACACACACACACACTCACACACTAACGCTGATCAGTCACCCGAGAGCTCCTCGCACAGCACACACACTAATCTCTTGAACAATGGCTGCAGCTCTGGCTTGTGACTTTGGTGCAAGCCGTTTTTTTTTCTCTCCTTGATCATCTTTTTTGTCTCCCCTGCTCCCCCCCTGCGCATTCGCAGAGCTTCTGTTCTCTCTTCTCTTCTATGGGAGATCAGTAGCAGTGCTGCTTGAATGGAGCCACCATTTTTCAAACTGACCACAAGAGTCAACTGACTTGTTGTTGTTTAAATGTTTTGAATGTAAAATGAGACACAAGGCCAATCGTGGTCTCGAGAATAACAGCAACCATATTGTTGCTAATAATATAAAGTACATTTCACATTATTATTATTATTATTATTATTATTATTAGCTTTAGTATTAGTATGTTACTAATGGTAATAAATAATATTCTCTAAATAATAACGACGATAATAATAATGATAATAATAACAACAATAATAATAATAATAATAATAATAATAATAATAATAATAATATTTAAAAACAGCAGGTGGCTTATATAATATAATGTACATGTAATAAGTCTTAAACATGTTTATGTAATATGCATTTTTATACCACATGTAATATATGTGTACAATATATGCAGTACAATATGCAGAATTAGTAAAGTAAATATTTTCTCTTTTTTTTTTTAATCCTTTTGGATATTGCTCTTTACCACCTATTTATTTATATATTTATTTGTAAACCTGCATGTGTAGGAATCTGGGTTGGAAAATGCTGAAAAGCTGCCATGTGTGTTCCTATACGCGGGAGAAGTAGAGGTTAGTGTTTCAGAAGAGCCAAGCTGAAGGAAGAGGTTTTATGAAGCAACCTGCTGAAATTAAACAGAGCGCCGAGATGGAATAAATTACTCTTGAGTTCTGTCAGAGAGAAAATATAACCCACTGTCAGAGAGACTCCTCAGCAAATATTTAACAGCCCAGCCTGGGAGGAGGAGGGTGTGTGTGTGTGTGTGTGTGTGTGTGTGTGTGTGTGTGTGTGTGTGTGTGTGTGTGTGTGTGGGATGGGGTGGGGGCATAGGGAGGTGATGGAGGAGGCAGGGTAGGACGAGAGAAAGAGAGGGAATTTGGTGTGTGTTTGTATAAATCTATATATCTGAGAGAGAGATTAGCAAACTAAATCAGGTGGAGCCAAACATGAGCGGACAAGCCAAGTCTCAGAGGCCATTTTAGGCATCATTTCTCTGTGTGTGCGTATTTGTGTGTGTGTGTGCGTGCGCGCAAGTGGTGTGTGTGCGCTCGCGAGTGGTGTGTGTGTGTGTGTCTGTGAGGAAGAGGGAGTAAGCGAGTCAGAGAGGGAGATTGTGCTTCAGCTCAGCCTCCCTGTAACAATAGCCCAGAGGGCCCCAGACCCAGGGGGGGTTGCCTCCACTCTTAACCCCTTCAGGGCTGCTGCAGGGCGGGCAGAGCGAGAGCGTGGTCCCCTTGGCAGCTGGACCTCCAGAGAACTGCTGTATAAACAAATATTTAATTACAGCACATAGTGTGTTCAGCAGAAAAAAAAACGCCTGCATGCCTGGTTATGCTGTTCCTTAAAGGCGTGTAACACCCTACGTGCTAATGTGCTTTTATACATGCAGTGGAGATGAGATTTTCATACACCATGCAGCAAAGCTGATGTGTATTTATTATATTTATGTTTATCAGTGTGCGGCTCTGCACATGCACCAGTGCACTTTTGTGGGTGTGTGTTCACAAATGCATCATGTTGGTTATATGGAAACATGAAAGAAGGGATTTTTTTGGGCAGGGATTTTTTTTAATGTAACACACACACACACACACACACTCACACACACTCACACACACACCCTGAGTGCGGAGCAGGCATGGCATGCAAGCCGCCCAGAGCAGACAGAGACATAGAGCAAAGCAGCCTTAATTTACATTTCCTACTGGCTGATGTGAGGATAGCGGGGCTGCCAGTGTTAAATGGACTTTGGGACACATCACCAATAGACTGGCGCTATTGATCCCCGGCTAAATTAAAAACTCAATCAGGTCAGCTAGATAAGATTGATCAGAAGCCCTCGGCCACACACACACACACACATGCATACACATGCACACTCACATATCAGTGGAGATCCAAAGCAATGACAGCTCAAGGGATGCTAGGGAAGAGGCTCACCCAGGCAGGAGTGACTACGCAGGGATGCAGACACACCGCAGACCCCCTTCCTCCCCCTCCTCCTCCCGCTCCTTTAACACCATTCTGGAAAGCTACACACACCATCCAATTACATCTCTGAAAACAGAGCCTTCATTTTCTGTACATTTTATAAAGATTAATTATCTTTCACTTTTAATTTTAATTTGATGTGAAATTAAACGTTTGAACTGAGCCTTCCTGCATGCATGCATGCATATATGAGAACACACACACACACATACACGCAGACAGAGGCAAATAGTCGAGGGGAGAAAATTGAGGCTTTGTACGATAAGTCTGCAACGTTGGATTTATTAACATTTTCCCTCTTGCTTCCCCCCCATCCTCCCTCTCTCTCTTTCTCTCTCTCTCTTTCTCTCTCTCTCTCTCCCCCCCCCCCCTCTGTTTCTTGCTCTCACTCACACTTGCACACGTTTAGTCTCCTAAGCTCAGTAAAGACTCGTTTAGTCTGTAACAGTGACCTGATAAACCCACTCCTCTCCACCAGCTAAAATCAATAATCAGGATCACACACCAATCTCCTCTTTATCCATCCACTCGTGTGTGTGTGTGTGTGTGTGTGTGTGAGAGAGAGAGAGAGAGAGAGAGAGAGAGAGAGAGAATTGTGTGTGCATGCAAGTGCATGCTTCTGTGGTGTGTTCAAGGAGCTAAAATTAAATGATATCACCTCCTCCCCCAATTTAAGTCATCAGTGTAGGTTTTGTATGAGGAAGCTTTTGTATGGTTTGTGTGTGTGTGTGTGTGTGTGTGTGTGTTTTATATGTGTGAAAGTGATAAACGTTCTGAACTGTCGGCTGACATGACTTGTGGCCTGTAGCATGCCACAGCCGTGAAGCACTGCATTAAAAGGTAGTTTGAGGTTTGGAGACAGGCCATATATTATTGAGTGTGAGCACCCTGCGTGTGTGTGTCTGTGTGTGTGTGTGTCAGTCCACATGTACGGACTTGCAGACAGATGCAGTGTGTTGAAACTATGGTTTAAATTTATACTGTGATGAATGCAATTTGATTATTGGGAAAGTCGTTGTACAACAACATGTAAATGATTCCCATCCTCCATGTTAAAACATGTTACCACACTTACCATGCTCTCTTGCAGAGTATTTAGCAGACTTAGAAGATATTACTATTATTATTATAAGACAACCTCTGAATATTATACACCTGAATTACATTCTTAACAGTAATCCCTGTATGTTTGAAATACAGGATATTGTTGTTTAGATGATTTTAAGCCAGTGTCAGTCACTTGGGCAAACAAACATTAATTGGCCACAGCTTTACTGCAGGTTCAAAAGAAACCAGTAGATGTTGGCAGGGCCATTGTTGCCAAGCCAGCAGGTGGTTGAGTGCAAGTCCTATTCAGTTCAGGTGAGAATGTTCCTGTTTTAGAACTGGAATATTCTACAACATTTTGGAATATGGACTTGAAAGTTCTGATGCTGTGTTCATCAGACAAGGCCGAGATGCTGCTGTCCTTCCTGGTTCCATCTGCGCAGCTGCTGGGAGGCGGCTGGTGTTTTGGGAGGTCATTGTTGGGCCGCCAGGGCGGACCCACGGCAGGGCAGGGCAGGGCGGAGTGAGCGAGGGGAGGCCCGGCCCGACAGCTGATCGCCGTGACATCACTCAGGAAGACATCTGTCGCCGTGGCCCCACATGTCACGCCTCACCCCCGACCTCTGACCCCACGTCACTACTCGTTTCCCAGGGTGACGCAGGAAAGCCAGCACCTCCGCATTGCACTTAATTTTCCGCTGCTGTGTGTTTGTGTTCGAAAGAGATGACTCCACACAGCGGACTTTTTGAGGACAGATTTTCCTCAGCATGCTGTTTTGGCAGATAAAGTCATCCAAAATCATCTATAGTGGTAGTTCCCACCATAGTACCTCAAAGACAATGGCTTCAATGGAAAGAGTCCTTATTTGATTTTTTTTTAATAGTTCCAGGAACAATTAATATAATGTTTCTATTACACTGTATGACAAAATCTTGGTATGTTTGCCACTAGCATAGATGTGAAATGTTTGTAATTCTATGGTCACACACCATCTTTTCAGACTAGCAGCTTCTTGTGTAGTGTGTCTCCTCTGGCCAGGTTTATTCAGCCATCAGTGTTCGTTCTTTTGTTTCTGTTTTATTATTATTATTTTTTTTTCTCACACAAATGCAGCCACTGTTTTTTTCTGAGTGCAAGTCCAGTCCAGCCCAGCCAGCGCCCCAGACCAGTAGCTTCTGTGCTGGCTGACTGTCGGCCATCTTCTCTCACCCCGTCACACCTGAGCTCTGTAGAGAAGATGAACACCAGATGCAGGTCAAAAAAGCTTCTGCACATGCTCACTAGAGGCCTCGGAAGCTGCACGCCATCAGGCCTCGTATGGCCAGCGTCCACTGACAATTCAGTGTGGTGTGGGATGGATTTCCGCACATGCTCAGTGCAGGTCTTCGGTCTTCTCTGTACAGCCTTTTGCTGTTTGAACTCATGAGTAGTGTCTGCACATGCTCAATAGGGGTCCAGCATCTGGCCAGTGAGCATGCATGGCTCAGACTGGCGCCTGCACACACTCAGTCCAGGTGTGGCGTGTCTGCTCATGCTCAGTCCAGGTTTTGTGTGTGTGTGTGTGTGTGTGAGTGCTCACTGTGATGCGAACGGCAGATGAAAGGCGGAGATGAAAGCCCGGGATCATCCGCTGAACGGACAGCTGAACAAACAGAGCACGGGCGGAGAGGGAGAGCTGGAGAGAGGGAGAGAGAGAGCAAAGGAGGGGAAAAGAAAAGCACATTATGTAAATGATTAGCAACCCTTCCCCCATGTGGAGAGGAGAGAGAGTGAGGGAGAGGGACGGACAGGGGCAAGGAGAAGAGAAAAGAAAGAAAGAAAGAAAGAAAGAAAGAAACCAAGGCAGAGAAAGAGAGCATGTGACAGAGTGATTAGATTTCTGCTCCTTTGTTTTGTGTTTTTTTTTTTTGTTTCTAAAAAGGGAACTGGACCGTTCTGGTGTGAGTTAGTTTGAGCTGTTGTCTGGCAACTGGGTTATTTGCACACACTGACCTGCAGAGGCTTGTTCTGAGTACTCTCTGAGTCAATGAATTGGCTCTGGTGTTGTCCACAAAAGTAGTGAGTTTAGTTAAGTTTGTGTGGCTGGCGGCGATAGCAGTTGCTACTCTGCGTTTGGACATGTAGGTCATGCCGAGTTGCTCCGGGTTGAATGAATCTGTGTGAAGGGTGAGAGGTGTCGAGTTT
>JAODXP020000017.1:30131271-30141271 GCA_027497455.2 Sardinella longiceps | reverse complement strand
CTTCTCTAATGAGCTGGCTCTAATTACCCCCCACCCCTCAATCTATCTATCTATCCATATCTCACACTCTCTCTCTCTCTCTCTCTCTCTCTCTCTCTCTCTCTCTCTCTCTCTCTGCCCTTCCCTCTGTCTCCTTCTCTCCTTGTGTATCTCTATCTACCCACCCCTCTCCATCCATGTAGGTTATCTCTTCATAAATATCTGTCACCCTTTCCCTATTCATCTCTCTCTATAGACATCTCTATCTAACCATTTGTCTTTGTCTCCATGTCTCGTTGGCCTTAACATCCCCCAACCCCCCTCTGTCTTCCCACAGACATTAGGAGCACTTGCATTATATTACATTTATCTCATCAGAAATGAAATACTGTTTTCTGATTGGTGGACACGGTGTCTGTCATCTCCCCGGGACACCTCGGCAGCCATTACCCCTAACATGCCTAATACCGGAAGCATGCTTCAATATAGTCAACAAGTCAACATGCAAATTAAATTACCTTACACACACACACACACACACACACACACACACACAGACACACACAAACAATTCAAACACCAGGAAGGCGCAGGTTTAGGCAGGAGGATCAAATGACCAACTGCCACGTTTGGGTAGATCCCTTCTTCCCATTGGCCCTCCACCACCTCCAACAAGGGCAAAGTGGCGTTTCCTGTTCCAGGCAGCACAATCAGGTCCCTTATTGTATGGGCAGAGAGACCTGTCTGTACCTGCATACTGTACTGTACGTGCTGCACCTCAGTCAGAAGGGCTCTGATGGGATCTACACATCGGCCACAGGAAGACCATTCCCCGCCCATGACACCCGCTGTGTTGGAGGGCCCTTATTTTGACACGGAGGTTTCCCTCCCCGTCGCCATGGTGTCTCCGGGCCAGCCAGTGATGTGCTTTTGGGCTCTTACGTTGAAAGACTGTGTGATAGAAGGAAAAAAGGAGAGAAAGGGAGAGAAGAGAGAGAGAGATGGGGGAAGGAAGTGAAGAGCACTGTATCATTGATTTTTTCCAGGAAAACCAGTGTTCGGCATAAGAGCTCTTGACCTGATCTGACTCCTAAATAATCTGCTCTTTTCCGTGACTCCGCCGTGTTATTTTAACCTCACACACACACACATACACACACACACACACACACGGAACAGTAGCGTGGCTCCAGGGCTGCCTCAGCCGGCAAGCCTCTAATCCTAGCCTGAGGAGAACAATGTGTGTCTGAACTGTGTCTGTGTGTTTTAGAGAGAGGGTGTGTGTGTGTGTGTGTGTGTGTGTGTGTGAGAGAGAGAGAGAGAGAGAGTGTGTGTGTGTGTGTGTGTGTGTGTGTATCTGTGTGTGTTCAATCATTGAACACGTCCCCTGTGCCACATCAGAGTGTTTCTCGGTATCAATAGCAGCATCCTGCCGCAGATTCCTGTAAGTTGCTTAGCATTGCTGCTATTGATTTTCCCATAAGGGAGCTAACTCCTCCAGTAGCCTCCGCTAGACACACACACACACACACACACGCTCACACACAAACAAACATACACCCCTGTCTGTGCCTCACAGTCTGGGATTGTGCTAGATAGAAGTGCAAAGTACATATTAATGCACACACACACACACTTACCTACCAGAATAATTATATACCAGTAACACACACACACACACACACACACACACACACACACACTTACCTACTAGAGTAATTATATACCAGTAAGACGTCAAACAGGAAATGCACTCATACAGAGATGTGGGCATGTGTGTCTGCACAGTACACACACACACAAACACACACACACACACACACACATTATCTATCCAAACAATCGCCAGTACTAATACACCCCTATAGACCAGAGGACTCTTGCCAGGCACAGCATTTTCACAGCCAGGCCCCTATTAAATCCCAGCCATGCCATTAATCCCTCCCACACACACACACACACACACACACACACACGCATACACACACTTCTGTCAAAGACCTCTTCTGTGCAAGGATCACAAGAAAGAGGAAGACAGTCTGCATGCATGCATGCAAACACACACACACACACACACACACTCCCACCTACGCACACACACTCTCTCTCTCTCACATACATGCACACACACACATTGGTATTTATTGTGTGTATATGACAAACAATCAGCTTTGTACATATCTCCATCAACCGATAATGACATATAATTAGTGCAGTTGATTACTCTTTCGTTCTTTAAATCCCTTTCTTCTATCGTCCATTTGACTTGGTCTGTCTGCTTGCTATTCTTCCTCTCTATTCTTCCTCTCTCTCTCTCTTCACTCCATCAGCACATGCTGGGCAGCAGTGATTTTATTGATTGCCGGGATATCAGATGCGCACTTTGTTTGCGCCGTGCAGAGCTGTCACTCGAGCTCATTGGCATCAGGATACACACGCACACACACACACACACACTCCTGTGAACTCCATTGAGTTGTGTTGTGTTTTCATTAGGCTGTGCGTAGGCTACACATTTCTGTAAACCTCATTTAGTTGCGTTGTGTTTTATCAGGCTCTCTGATGGACTACATTGAATGTTATGTCTGTGGATGTAGGCCTAGGATCTAACAACATGCTATGTGTTTGAAAATACTTCTTGAGAAAAAATATTAGTTTTGTTTTCTTTAGTGAGTGTTTAGTTGTGTATCATTCTAGTTAATGTGTGTAAATGTTTTTTATGGCCTATATTAATCTTTTTGTCTCTCTTTCTCTCTTTCTCTCTCTCAGGTCAGGGTGTGATGGTCGCGCAGTGTAGGCAAAAGGATGGAGTTCTGTGACTCCACGGACCATGAGGGCTCCCAGACCCAGCCTCCCTGGAGGCTCCCCCACCCAGGCCTCCTCCTGCTGCAGCCCAAGGACCAGCCCATTTCGCTGGGCACGCTCTCCCCGCTCATCCCCTCTCCTCTGCTGCACCTCCAGAACCCCACTGCAGCGGCCGAGAAGGGCCTAAGGAGGCGACCCACCGCAGGAGAGGAGGAGGAGAAGAGAGGAGGAGGAGAGGAGAGAAGGAGGGATGAGGGAGGAGTGAATGGAATGGACCAGGGGTTCAGGGGACAGACGGGAAGCGCTTTAGGGGGGGGAAGTGATGTGGGAGAGGAGGACTGTTACGACGAAGACGACATGATGGAGGACTTCGAGGAGGAGGATGAGGAGGAGGACCTGGAGGGTGATGTGGAGGAGCTGGCGGGGGAGATTGTGTACCGGCCAGACGGTTCTGCGTTTGTGGTGGAGAACCTGAGCCAGCTGAGCCAGAGGGACGCGGAGGGGGGAACCCCGACCCCACCTCCCGCACCCCAACCCCCCCTCACCATCAGCACCTGCCACATCGCCGCCTCGCTGGCGCCCTGGTTTCGCCCGCCCTCTCAGAACCAGAACCAAACTCCCACCCAAAGCGCAGTGCAGCCCGGGCCCACCCTGCACAGTTTCCGCGTGTTCCACTTGCAGGACGACGGCCAGCAGCAGCAGCAGCAGCAGCACACCAGCAACGGTCTACCCAAAGATGACTTCCTCGCCGAGGCTGTGGACGCCGCGTCCGGTGGGCGGGCCTCGGGGTTGCCGGGGCGGCGGCCTATCCTGATGTGCTTCCTGTGCCGTCTGTCGTTCGGCTGCGCGCGCTCCTTCACGCTCCACGCGGGCCGAGAGCACGGCGTCTCCCTGAGCGAGCGCGAACGCAGTCTGCTGGCGCTCAAGAACGCCTCTGCCATCATCCAGCCTGTCGCCCCCGGCAACCGGCCCCTCCTCAGCTTCCTGGAACCAAAAATTGGGAGCGGGTCGGCTACCCCCACTGCCGCACCCCACCCCCCTCACACCCAAACCCAAACTCAAACTCAGACCCAAATCCCCAGCACCCCAGCTCCCTGGCCTGCCAAAGACCCCCGCCCCCCTCTGGGGCAGCCCCAAACCCTGCCTGAGTCACGGAGCCGAGATGGGGAGGGGGACCGAGGGACAGGGGGAGGAGAGAAAGGACTCTTTACAAGGGATGGAGTGATTGTGAGAGAGGAGGATGAGGAGGACATGGAAGAGGAGGAGTACTTTGAGGAGGAGGAGGAAGGGGGAGAGGGCTTGCTCTCGGACTTGGACGATGACGAGCGCGGCCTCTCTGAGGCCGGCCGTCATGGCAACGGTAGCAGCAGTGGCGGTGGTGGTAGTGGTGGTGTTGGTGGTAGCAGCAGCAAAGGCGGACTGAGGGAGGAGGCCCTCGCAAACCAAAGCGATATTTCCAAATCTCCTTTGCTGGCTACCCCTGCCCTCACCCACACCCAGACCCCCACCCAAACCCAAACCCCCGCCCTCACCCCAGGCCTCTCCACCCCAGCAGGAGCGGCCGAGGGAACCAGCTTTACGCCCAGCGCAGCCCCCCCCACCAGCTTTAACTGCCTGCCCCGTGCCGGCCAGGCCGTCTCCTCCGCGGACGACGGTAGCGGCAAGGCGGGGTCGCCCACGTCGGCGCCCAGAGACGAATGTGCCAATGGAGAGAGTGCCAACGCAACGCAACCAAACAACGGCTCACCCGATAGAGCCACCGCTAGCAGCAGCAGCAGCTTGAAAAACCCCAGCCACCCACACAACCCCAACCACCACCAGCAGCAGCAGCCAGGGGTGAGCTTCTCTCTGCCCAGGCAGGGAGCTCCCTCGGCGGGCTCGCCTGAGGCCCTGCAGGACCTGGCTGGTGGTGGTAGTGGTGGTGGGAGCATGATGGACTTCGGTAGCGCGAGCAGCAGCGGCGAAAGCGGCGCCCAGACTTCGCCCTACGCCATGGGCGGCTACCTGTCGGGCTCGCACTCGCGCAACTCCTGCAAGACGCTCAAGTGCCCCAAGTGCAACTGGCACTACAAGTACCAGCAGACGCTGGAGGCGCACATGAAGGAGAAGCACCCGGAGTCGGACGGAGAGGCGTGCCCGTACTGCAGCAGCGGACAGAGCCACCCGCGTCTGGCGCGCGGCGAGACCTACACCTGCGGCTACAAGCCCTTCCGCTGCCACGTGTGCCAGTACTCCACCACCACCAAGGGCAACCTGAGCATCCACATGCAGTCCGACAAGCACCTGCACAACATGCAGAACCTGCAGAACGGCGGCGGGAATGGAACCGGCTCCGAGGCCGGACACTCGCACGGCTCGCGCGACGGATCCCAGGGTTACGGGAACGTGCCCACGGGAGGTGGCGCGGCGTCGGCAGCACCCTGCCCCACGCAACCCAACGCGCTGCACCCTCCTCCGCGCGCCCACTCGCAGCCGCACCCAGGCCAGGTGGGCCCGCAGGTAGGAGGCACGTGCAGCTCGCCGTCGCCCGCCAAACCCAAGGGCCAGGCCATGTGGCGCTGCGAGGTGTGCGACTATGAGACCAACGTGGCTCGGAACCTGCGCATCCACATGACGAGCGAGAAGCACACCCACAACATGCTGCTGCTGCAGCAGAACCTGGCCCAGATGCAGCAGCACCGCGCCGGCATGCG
Source organism: Sardinella longiceps (assembly GCA_027497455.2). Classification (NCBI taxonomy): domain Eukaryota; kingdom Metazoa; phylum Chordata; class Actinopteri; order Clupeiformes; family Clupeidae; genus Sardinella; species Sardinella longiceps. The sequence continues at coordinate 30,135,794 of JAODXP020000017.1, read as the reverse complement.
GCTGGCGCTCGGAGGGGCTCTGGGGGCCGGAGGCGGCCCGGCCGCGCTACCCCCCACCCCCTCCGACGCTGACCTCTACCAGTTCTACCTGTCGCAGGCGCGCAACCTCAACCTGACGCTCGGCACCAAGGCCGACCCCATGGCCGCAGACCAGGCCCAGTTCCTGCGCAGCATCTTCTCCGCACAGGACATCTCCGGACTGGCACTGACCCGCGGGGAGCAGGACACCGATGTGTCCGCTTCCGACCAGCGTTCCAGCGCTCGAGACCCGTCTCCTGGTGGCGTCGATCTACCTGCGTCCGGGCAGCACCTGTTCCAGTGCGGCGTGTGTGAGCAGTTCTCGTGCGACGGCTTAGACGGGTTGGCACGGCACCTGGCAACGCAGCGTTCGCTGCCCGAGTCCGAATGGCGCACCACCGTGGGCGAGAGCCACCACTGCCGGCTTTGCCAGTACGCCACACCGCTGCGCGCCAACTTCCAGCTGCACTGCCAGACGGACAAGCACCTGCTCAGGTACCAGCTGGCCGCGCACCTGCGGGAGGGCCGCGCCCAACGACGTCGCCGACGCAGCCATGACAAGGGCGGAGAAGAGCGTGAGGACGAGGAGAGGGACGTGGAGTGGTGGCTGAACAGCGTGAGCGTAACCGTGGGCAACCCGGTGCGGCTCCGCTGTAACGCCTGTGCCTACGATGCCCCGAGTCTCGAGAAGCTCAAGCTACACACCATGAACTCACAGCACGAGAGCAGCCTCAGGCTTTACAAGGTAAGACAACACACACACACACACACACACACACACAGACACAGGCACACCCAGTTTTTCTTTGTTTCAGCAACTTAAAAATATACAACAAGCACACATACTGTACACAAGTAAATGGGACAGATAAATGAATAGATAAGCCCATATACACTCAACCACAAGACATAGCAAGAGGTGAGGTGCTGTTAAGAGACAAATGTATCCATTTCTAGTCAGTAAACGCTGCATTGGTGTCTCAGTCCCTCACCCAGTGCGGTGGCGAGACCGTGAGACGGTGTGGGGGATTTAAAAGTCCCTCTGATATTTAAAGTAATCCGCTGACACTTGAGCAGAAGCAGACAGATCTCCCATATCACAGGCCTTGTTGAACAAGGGCTTTCAGGTGTTAAATAAGTTATCAGACTCCCTGAAGCTCAGCAGAAGCTTTGGCCCTTTCACACACACACACACACACACACACACACACACACACACACACACACACACACACACACACACACAGTCATCTACTGTTCAACATCCTCAACTCCGCTCCAGCCTTCTCCGTCTATGATCCCAATGACTGATTAACAGACGTGCTTCCGAAAGAGGACCCCATGTTCTAAGAGCACCTCTGGGTGAGGCCCAGGCAGAGGTCACAGGGCCACCATCCCGACACTGATTATCCCAGAGAGGTGGAGGTGTGCGTGGGGGAGCCTGCCACTCCGGCCCCTGGTCTGTGAGGCCTAGGTGGTGGTGGTGGGCGGTAATTGAGATTGATTGGATGTTATTTTTTGCCTGCTGCTAATGCACTCCATTAGGCCAGCACATCCGTAATCAGTTTAGACTGCACAGAGGTAAATGGAGTGGGGTTTTTGTTGGGTGTACGTAGACACACACACCACACACACACCACACACACTCACACAAAATTGTAACTTGCGTACACACAGAAAACAATTATTCATACACCAAATTTTTTGCACACACACACACACACACACACACACCTAGTGGGCATACAAGAAAAGGTCAGTTTTGAGTGTGTAGCAATCAGGCCTCAAACTGGAGTTATCCAATAGGAAAGCATTTGCTAAGTAATGATGAATCGACTACAGAAAGTACGGATAGATTATATATTGTAGATTATATCCTATGTGAAGTGATAGACCTCCTCAAAACAAGCCCCATAATGCATTTTAATAATGCTCTCCCTCTGATTTCATCCATCCTGAAGCAGGGGAAATCTCTGTGGCCCCACTTCTAATAAAGCTCTTCTGCTTGTGAGGATAGGTGTAAGTGGTTCACCTGTGCTGCTTCTTAAGAGCCAGTGAGTGTTTGGTTCCAAATGTCAACTCTCTCCACTCACACACTCCACGTCGCTCGCCTTCTCCTCCACTGCCATGACAACACGTCGGCCAATCACGGAGAAGGTTATTGGTGGCTATTTTTGGGCCACTCTTGAATTGTGGCTTGACCAGGTCGGGATCGCCTTTCGTTGACCTTATGAAACTGAAACCCGACCCGGTGTTGCCGGATTAGAGTCGTCCGTGGCGCTCCGATCGTGTCACAACAGCTTCTCGCTTCGCCCTCACCCTCGTGCTGAAAAGGGGGAGGCATTGATGATGGGTTATTGATTGGCTTTGATCAGCCCACACTTGTAAAGAGGTCCTCTGTGAGGGCAGGCGGCAGGACACACACCACAGGGGCAGGTGTGTGCTTCTCCTCACTCCCTCCCAAAGGAGCTCTGCTCAAACAGAACACATTAGGTTAGATAGGACTTGCCAGTACTGTATGGAGTGGATTTATTGGTTTGATTGAAAGCATCAGATATTCAGATATGGTTTCTTGTGCAATCCTACTTTTTCCAGTAGTAGACACACACACACACACACACACACACACACACACACACACACACACACACACTGCTGAAAGGACTTCAGTGGATAGGAGAGACAGAAGCATTGAATTGGGAGTATACACACACACACACACACACACACACACACACACACACACACACACACACACACACACACACACACACACACACACACACACACACGCACAAAAAGCCATCAAGACCATGCTCTATTTGCATCAGCGTTTACAGTAAACCAGTGTGCACTAAATGAAATGGTACCGATGAGCGAGAGATAGAGGGTGAAAGAACAGAATAGAGAGAGGGAGGGAGAGAGAGAGAGAAGGGAGGCATAGAGAGGGAGAGAGAGAAGGGAGAGAGGAAAGAGCTGTCTTCATTGATCTACCCCTCTCTCAGCTGTAATGTGTCTGTTGTTTACATTCCATTGCCTTGGTTATGGGAAGGGAGTTCAATAGTTATTGCATTATTTAGTGTTAAAGAGACCCAGACTTCAGCAAGGGTCAAACAGGACAAGGCTGTTCTTCTCTCGATAGCTCCTCTGTCCTCTCATCACCTCTCCTCTCCTCTCCTCTTTTCCTCTCCTCTCCTCTTCCCTTCTTTCCTGTGGTGCTGCCTACTTTCTTGTTCTCCATTTACTATCTTTCGTTCATCCTCTCCTCTCTCTTGTCATCTCCCTCTTGTGATGTGATCTCCTGAAATGTAACCCTCTCTCTCCCTTTCTCTGTCTCTCTCTGCCTGTCTCTCTTTCTCTCTCTCTCTCTTTCTTTCAGTATTTCCAGCAGTTAGCCGGTGCTGTTGACGAGGGGTGTGTCTTCCACTGTTTGCTATGTGACTACTCCACTCCATCCAGCCTCTCTCTGGTGCAGCACTCCCATTCGCTCAGCCACCAGCGTGGGGAGGGGCTGCGGCGCTTCCAGCGAATCCAGAGAGGCCTGCCAGAGGAAGAGGAGGAGCTTAGTGCCATCTTCACAGTTAGGAAGCCCCCCACACCAGACGAAGGTAAGAGAGTGAATGTTCATTTACAATATCTCACACACACTCTTACATACATGCGCGCACACACACACTTCACTAATATGCACTAAAGCTTTTATTTCGTTCATCTCCGTAACTCTTCTTTCACTTCTCTATTCGATAGAGCATTTCTAGTCTAAATAATTTGAAAACACCTGTAATTGCTTACAAACCTCATACACATCAACTGTGACCTGATCCAAAGAGCTTCCAGCTTTTTTTTTTTTGGAAATAATAATAACGTTGATTAATTTAAGTACGCTTTGTTTGTATTTGGTTTTTGTTTGTTTGTTTTGGGTTTTGTGCCAACTTAACACCCCCCTCCACATTAATTAGCACCTTTGTCAGGCATGTGACTGGGCCCATGTGGGCAGGGCTGTAATTTAGGGTCCCCCAGCATGCTCTCCTCCAAAGCCTTTTATTAGCGTCTGTTAATGACAGGTCAGGGAGCCTGCTTAAGACAACAAAGAGGGAGTGTGTGAACATGGCGAATTAAACCGATAAACAAGATGGAGCGGAGAGGAGAGAAAGACGGAGGGCTGGCAGAGGGGAGAGGCAGGGAGCGAGAGCCAGGGGAACGAGAGGGGGGGCGGCTCCCAATATGGAGCGGAAGAAAAGGAGCGTGCGGCCGGGACAATTAGCTCTCACATTCAGGACCGCTAATGACCAGCCCACCAGAGAGACAAGCTGGCATCCTGTCAAAGAGCCACCATTGTGTGAACACACAAGGAGAGAGGGAGGGAAAGAGAGAGGGAATGGTGAGGGAGAGAGAGAAAGAGAAGAAATGTGACCAATCCTGAAGGAAAGAATAGTGTGAGTGAAAGAACAAGAATGTGAGAAAGGCAGAGAGAGAGCGAGCAGGAAGGGTGGAAGAAAAAAGAG
>JAODXP020000017.1:30108771-30126271 GCA_027497455.2 Sardinella longiceps | reverse complement strand
TTTCTTTCTGTGCAGTGAAGTTTAAACCTTTTGCCTGGAGCCGTGTATGAGCGAGTGAGTGTGTGTGTGTGTGTGTGTGTGTGTGTGTGTGTGTGTGTGTGTGTGTGTGTGCTCATATGTGCTTTTAAAGAGTTTGAACATGAACGCAGACGGCAAAAGAACAGCAGCATTGGTCTTTCCCATGTTTGTGTGTGTGTGTGTGTGTGTGTGTGTGTGTGTAAGGTCTTTGTGTGCATGAAGGCCTTTTGTGTATGATGTTTACCCCTGGAAGGCAGAGAGAAGCAGTGAAATGCTCACTCTGCAATGAGATTACCACACACACACACACACACACACACACACACACACACACACACACACACCTTACAGGGCATTCTTCTATATCCATCTGCCTGTGTCTTAAATGGGGCACCTCATTGTCCCATTCTATTCCCATATTGGCTATAGGGTGAAGACATGGCCAAGACAGTTTTTCTTTTAAGAATTAAAAAAAAATGAATGCCTTTAAAAGGAATCAGTTTGACAATAAAAAATGAGACTTGACTATTTAGTAAGGGTGTGTGTACAGTATAGTATGTGTGTGTTTAAACTCAAAAAGGGTAATGCAACACCATAAGCCATTCTGATGACGCACAATTTGGCCTGTGTGGACAATGTGGCTGTAAATGACTGTAAAAGTGTATGTGATCCAACTTTGTCACGCAACAAAAGGTCAGAGAAGCCAAATTGGCCTGACACCGCGCGTGTGCATGATTTGGAGTGTAAGCCGCGGTGCTTTATTCATACGTTGCATCGCTTGTTATTTTCATGAGCGTCGCCGACGCCTAGAGAGTTGAGGCGTGACATGGGGGATGCAGGCCTGAAATGGATTCTGTCGGCCTGACCCCTGGTGACCTTTCCAGGGCATTATCTCTGGCGAAGTGGCCAGTAAGCCCTAGGGGGTCAAATTAAGAGTTACTGTGGAGCCGGGCTTCTCTCTTTCGCTCCCTTGCTCTTTCATTCTCTCTCTCTCTCTCTCTCTCTCTCTCTCTCTCTCTCTCTCTCTCTCTCTCTCTCTCTCTCTCTCTCTCTCTCTCCCTTACAATTGCTATGGAGAATGAAGTGGGGGGTGAGGGGGGGGGGTGCTGAGAGTATCCCCTGCTGTTTGTTATTAAGTCTAAGCTTTAAACCCCCACCACCACCCCACCCCTTTTCTCCCCAGCCCATCAACCCCATCCCACACACACAAATGCACACACACCACCCCATCCCATAACCGTGGAGATGCATAACACGCTAAGGGGTGGTCAGGCGACAGTGTGTGTTCAAAACAACTCCAGTTTGGATTGTGAATAACATCAAGTTGGAAAGGTGTGTGTGTGTGTGTGTGTGTGTGTGTGTGTGTGTGTGTGTGTGTGTGTGTGTATGTGTAGTGAGTTGTGTTGTGTGAACACTGGAAAGATTCTGTTACATGTCTGCTCAAAAAATGCTCTTAACACCCGAGGTGTTTTTTTCTGCCAACACAGTGAAACAGAATCTGAGCTGACTTATTTGACTGAACCTTTTCTTAGCAGACCCCCCCATTCTGAAGGGTCGCAGTATTTGCCTTTGTGTGTGTGTGTGTGTGTGTGTGTGTGTGTGTGTGTGTGTGTGTGTGTGTGTGTGTGTGTGTGTCTGTCGATGGTTGTTTGAAGCTGTTTGTGCTTCTCCTCTCTCGCTCATCCTCATTCGATGCTGCTCATCCATGCATGTAGAGGGTGACCCCTATGGGTCCGATTGTGTTCCTGCAGCTTCCCGGCACAAAAGGATCCAACCAAAGAGCCTTAGTGCAGAGATTAGCTTTTGTATTATTTTCTCTGTCTGATTTCACTTGGTCTCATCAAAGAGACCTTATTACTAAAAACCCTTTTGTTATTCAAAAGCTAATCACGTTGTCTTGTTTTGTTTTGTTCACCCCCTTCCAGGAGACCAGAGTGAAGTGGAGGCTCCCACTGAGGGCTCTGCGGAACAGGAGGAGCAGACCAAAGCCACTGAGAAAGGGGGAGAAAAGGAGACAAGCCGAGGCTCAGGTAAGGCATGGGATAAGGGTGATTTGAGAAGATTGTGAGAAGTGAGAAGAAGATTTTTCTACTAATTTTTGTTTTTGCATGTGTGCACGCATGTTTGCCATAGGATGTTGAGTGAGGTGTGTGTGCAAGTGTGTGTTGTGTGCTTACTAGACCCTAATGGGGCTTAGGACTACTCTCAGTGTCCGTATCACCTGTCCATTAGTCCTGATCGGAACAGACAGGTTAATGAAGTGACTGTCTGTGAGTGAGTGAATGAGTGAGTGAGTGTGTGTGTGAGCGTGTGGGTGTTTGTGTGTTAGTGTGTGTTTGGAGCTGTGCTGGATCTGCACTGGTGTCCTTGCGTTCTGTGTTAGCCATTCTTAAGTAAACGGGATGGGATCACTTCCTTCCTTTTTCGATAGTTCTGATCTTCAGTGACCCGCAGGGTTGGGCTACGGTTCCACTTAAAAACAATCACACAGTGGAAAAAGCTTAGACAACAAAGACCATTTCAGTAGTTTGGTACTTTGGGAATGAAATAGAATTTCCAAGCATTGTTTTTTATTGTGGTAATGGTCCATGTCACATTTCACGTAAAGAATAAAAATGTACATCATAGTGTACTATATTTGAAGGAGACAAATTTTAGTGTAAGGTCCTTGTTGAGAGAAATATAATAAGATTAGAATTTTAGATTTTTTTTTAAGCTAATCTTTTTTTAGAATTTGGTATAGGCTAATCTTATTTATGTCAAATGTCAAAATTACATGATGCCGTTTTAAAGACAAGTTCTAGAATTTGTTTTATGCATTTTTTTAGCATTTGTTCTATTTATTGTAAATAAAACATCTTTTATACTTAATAATGAATAAGGAATGTGTGTGTGTGTGTGTGTGTGTGTGTGTGTGTGTGTGTGTGTGTGTGTGTGTGTGTGTGTGTGTGTGTGTTTGTGTGAGTGTGAGTGCGCATCTTTGTGAGTGTGGCGCACCTGTTAAGGGAAGTTTAGACACAATAAGGACTCTGTGTTTTCCACTGCAGGCTCCTCGGACGGGGAATGGGAGCAGAATGATGACTCTCCACCACCCAAACGCCCCAGCTCTCGGGCCAGTGTGAGCGACAGCCCACCTTCCTCGAAGAAACCACGGACCGAGACAGCATCCACTGAACAAGTGAGGGCCTGAAGAAAACAAACACACACACACACACACACACACACACACACACACACACACACACACACACACACACACACACACACATTCCTTCCCTCTCCTTCTCTTCCTGTTGCTGTCTCATACACATGTGTCATTCATTTGCACTGGAGAAAGGTCCAAAGGAACCTATACACTTATTCTTCTCCTTTCACGTTCTCCTGCTCACATTGTAGACACTTTCCATCTTACAACACTTGCATTTTTGCTGCCTTGTACAAGTTAGGGAAGATGTTTAATCATTATTGGGTAACACATCACTTTCTGCCTAAAGAAACTTAACAGATGTTTTTTTTGTTTTTTTGTTTTTTTGAAAAACTTGTCCAGTCTCTGAAAATGCTGTCGAACATTAACTAAACATTTTCTTAACTACCAAAGTGCTTAGAGGTTGCTTAACAATTTTTCTTGCAGTTGTTCTTATATACAGTATTATGAGCATGGTATCTGTTTTGTGGGGCTTACTGAATATATTTCCTGTTTCCTGTGTCTTTTCCTTGGCTCAGATGCTGCAGTGCCCGTTCTGTCGCTTCAGCCACTCGGACCTGGGCGTCCTGCGGGGCCACGTGATGACCCAGCATTCCCTGCAGCCCACGCTGAGGTGTCCACTGTGCCGTGAAACGCTGGGCAGCGTCTCGCTCCTGCGCACACACCTGACACACGTGCACAACGTCACCTCTGACTGCACCAACAAGCTCATCAACACGGTCAGTATGTGTGTGGGTTTGTGTGTGTGTGTGTGTGTGTGTGTGTGTGTGTGTGTGTGTTGTTCATGCAAGGTGAACCCTACTTCTGACAGAACTCATCTACATGGTGTGCTCTGTGAATATGATTTCTGTCTGTCTGTCTGTCATCCGGAGAGCATCTGTTTTAAGGCACTTTGAGGCCGGGAGATTCTTTGTTGTGGCTAGATGTGTGGCTTCATCAGTGAGTAAAGTGGATTTGGTTGATTGGAAACTCATTTACCATGAACCAAACAAGGCCAGGCAAATAAAATTTATTAGAAAGAAAATCACTTTTTTCTTTTTTTGAATGACTGAAGAAAAAAGAAAAACAGAATAAATTAAATTGCTAATGTTTTTATTGTGTACTGCAGACGCTTCTGAAAGTAAAACCTCTTATTTCCTTCCATCGTCGCAGTATTCTTTTATCCCCTCCTCTTGACTGTTCTTTTCATTCTCTCTCTCTCTCTCTCTCTCTCTCTCTCTCTCTCTCTCTCTCTCTCTCTCTCTCTCTCTCTCTCTCTCTTTCCTGTCACTCTATATTGTTCTACCCCCTCCTCTCCCCCTCTCCCTTCCTCTCCCTCTCTGTGATAGGGTCATGAAAATAATTGTGCTTCATTAATTCTGAGCCTGGACTAGGTGATTGCCGTTATGAACTGTGCTTGCCAATTATGTGCTCTAAATTAAAACTGACCTTGAGATGCTCTCTGTGTTTGCCTCCTGACGCATAATGAAACCCTCTTCTGGAAACGCTCCCCTTTGTAATGGAAATGTCGGCCATTTTAGTCTGTTGTGTGTCTCGCCCCCCCCCCCCCCTCTTCTCCTCCTGTGTCTCGTTCAGAATCTGTACCTCTACCTTTCTCTCTGTCTACCTTTCTGTCTTTCATTTTTTTCCCTTTCTTTCTTCCCTTTGTCCCTCTCTGCAACCGGATGCAGGTTATATTGATTTGCCATTCTTTTTTTTTTTTCTTTTTTTAAAAAAAGCCCCCTCGGCTGAGAGACGAGTGAAAATGATGTGGCTTTTTGATCCTTATTTCACTAAACGTGTTGTGATTGACTGAGGAGAGCTTCCTGTCACACTTGACCCCTGACCCTGATAGAGGGCCTCTCCCGAGATGAGACCCCATCTTGGAGGGGCTGTGAAGGGGTCCTTTTGCCCCGCTCAGCCCTTAATGCATGTCGACTTCTCTCCGTCTAAGGGCACAGGAGACAAGCCCGTAAATCAGACATTACTACCGCCGGGCTAATAGCATCTGTAAGGTACTGCAGTTTAATTAATGCTCACCAGCTCTTTATGGTTTCTCTGGTCAGGTGATTGCCTCTGATGTGCTGCCAGCCAGTATGTTTACACCAGTCCCCAACCAAGAGAAGGATTCCTCCAACTTAAACACTGACAACACAAAGAAACTACATGGTTTGTCTCATTTTTGTATTACTCTGTACCATTTTTTTTAATGTCTCACAAAGAGTGATGAGTGTATAAAATCAAAAGTTTTAATGAGGTGCATTTTTAAAATCTATGTAACATAAAATTGGTATATTAACATTATAAATCCTTATTGTTGTCCTTTTTTGACATTGTCAATATTTCCACAACAACAAACCACAAAAATAACTGATTTGTGTGGGATTTTTTTTTCTTTTCAGAAGACTCAAAGTCAGACTCAGATAAAGGGAAGTCTCCAAACTCTGAGGTCCCTAAGCCTCACAGGTCACCCCTGGAGGATGCAGAGTCCACAAAAGAAAACACAGCAGCCTACCCATGCTGGCAGAAAGGCTGCAGCAAAGTCCTCAAGTCCTCTGCAGCCCTTCAGGCTCATATCAGCGAGGTCCACAACAACCAGAAGAGCCCGGGGCCTGTGTCGGACCGTCATGTCTATAAGTACCGCTGTGGCCAATGCAGCCTGGCCTTCAAAACACCCGAGAAGCTCCAGCTGCACTCGCAGTACCATGCCATCCGTGCCGCTACCATGTGCTGCCTCTGCCAACGCAGCTTTCGTAGCTTGCAGGCCCTGCGCAAACACCTGGAGACCAGCCACCTGGAGCTGAGCGAGGCCCAGTTGCAGCAGGTCTATGGGGGGCTGCTTGCGAATGGGGATGCCCTGGCCATGGGTGACATGACGCTCGGAGATGAGCAGGGATCATTCGTGGATGACGGCATGAAGGATGCAGAAGAAATTGACCTGGAAGAAAAGCAGAGCTCCAATGGCAATGGTGGTGATTTAGGGCTGGTACAGCAGGAGGATATAGGGAGTGAGATGAAGCGAGCAAATCTGCCTTTCAGAAAAGCCACCAATCTCACAATGGAGAAGTTTCTGGATCCACAGCGACCTTTCAAGTGCACTGTGTGCAAAGAGTCCTTCACGCAGAAGAACATCCTGCTGGTGCATTACAACTCTGTGTCTCACCTCCACAAAGTCAAACGCTCTCTCCAGGACTCCACGGCAGGAGTGCCCGAGTCCATCAGCAGCACCGACCACAAACCCTTCAAGTGTAACATCTGCAATGTGGCCTACAGCCAAAGCTCCACTCTAGAGATCCACATGAGGTCAGTCCTGCATCAGACCAAAGCCCGGGCTGCCAAAGTAGACCCTTCTGCAAGTCCTGCCTCTGCTAATATCGCCTCAGTCAGCACTGGTGCATCCCTCAGCAGCACGTCCCTTAGTTCTGCAACATCCATGAAAACAGCCACAGCCACAAGCTCGGCATCTAGCTCAACCTCCAATGCTCCATTGGGAGGCCAGCAGAGCAGTGATGGTATTTATAACACTGCAGGTCACACCGCCGGCCACTCTACTGAGAGCCATGAGGCTAAGAGGAAGAGGCTAGCAGATATCATAGCCTCCACAGCACAGCAGCAGCAGCAGAAGCTGATTCAGCAGCAGCAGCTAGCTCAGGCCCAAGCACAGCTCCAGCAAGAGCTGCAGCAGAAGGCAGCACTTCTCCAGTCCCACCTGTTCAACCCAGCACTCTTGCAGCACTTCCCCATGACTCCAGAAGCTCTCCTCCCACTGCAGCAGCAACAGCAGCAGCTGCTGTTCCCCTTCTACATCCCTGGTGGGGACTTCCAGCTGAGTGCAGAGCTGAAAAATGCCGCCCTGAACCTGGCCAATTCTGCCGGCTTAGGCTTTCCTCCCCAGCTTGGCCCAAGCCCAGTTGAGGCAACAGTTGTACAGAAGGAGAAACCAAGCACTAGCTCATCTCAGCTGGACCTCACAAAACCTCCTCCACAGCAAACTCCAACCACTTCCCATGCCGTGAGCCATGCTGTCCCTAACCAAGATGGAGGGAAAACTCAGACAACTAAAAGTCATGCTGAGGCCAGTGTGCCAGAGCAGAACAAAAAGGAGGAGACTGAAAGCACAACTTATGGCAAGTCCACAGAAAAGCAAGATGGTGATAAACATAACAGTGGGGAGAGTCAAGAGATGAAGAACTCTGTGAAAGAGGTCAGAGTGGGATTCATACCACCCAGGATTTGCCATGATGCTTCTGATAATGCCTCAAGGGCTTTGCTGGAGAACATTGGCTTTGAGCTGGTTATGCAGTTCAATGAGAGCAAGCAGAGGATGCAGAGGAAGTTTGCTGAAAACATAGCTATCGCTCTTGGTGAGTCTGATTCGAAGGATTTGATGGATCCCCTCCAGGGGAAGCTGCAGTGCACGTCCTGTCACAAGTTGTTCTCGAACAGCCTGATACTGAAGAGCCATCAGGAGCATGCTCACCAGTCTGTTTTTCCCATTGAGACATTGGAGAAGTTTGCCAAAGACTACAGGGATCTGTATGACAAGCAGTACCCTTTGAGGTCTCTCACTCCTGAGTCTCCCCCTACTCCTCCACCACCTCCACCACCACCACCTCCTCCCCCAAAGGCACCCACTCCTCCCAGCTCCCAGGCATCTCAGCCACCACCACCAACATCAACCTCTGCTCCCTCAACCCCAACTGTTGCCCCTCCAATAGTCTCTGCTCCATTGCCAAAAGCACCCACCCTCCCACCTCCTCCTCCCATGTCCTTGCCCGTGGACCTTCCACTTTTCCCTCCTCTCATGATGCAGCCCATACCTTTACCAACACTTCCCCCTCCAGTTCCTACCTCCATGTCTGCCATGGATGTTGGTCTCCCTCATGACCTGGCTCAACTTTATCAGCAGCAGCTTAGTCCAGCACTGCTACAGCAGCAAGGCAAACGTCCTCGAACACGGATCACTGATGACCAGCTGAGGGTGCTTCGCCAGTACTTTGACATCAACAACTCTCCAAACGAAGACCAGATCAAAGAGATGGCGGACAAGTCCGGCCTGCCACAGAAGGTGATCAAGCACTGGTTCCGCAACACACTGTTTAAAGAACGCCAGCGCAACAAGGACTCCCCTTACAACTTCAACAACCCACCAACCACCACTCTGGAAGATGTTAAAGTGGACTCCAGGCCTCCATCTCCTGAGCCTTTGAGGTATGAATCTTATGGAAGCAAGAGGTCTTCAAGGACACGCTTCACTGACTACCAGCTGAGGGTCTTGCAGGATTTCTTTGATGCCAATGCTTACCCGAAAGATGATGAATTTGAGCAGCTCTCCAACCTGTTGGGACTTCCTACTCGCGTCATTGTAGTGTGGTTCCAGAATGCTCGTCAGAAAGCTCGCAAGAACTATGAGAACCAGGGTGAAGGTGCCAAAGACAACACTGAACGACGAGAGATGTCCAATGACCGTTACATCCGCACTGCCAACCTTAGCTACCAGTGCAAGAAATGCAGCCTAGTCTTTCAACGCATTTTTGACCTCATTAAGCATCAGAAAAAGATGTGCTATAAAGATGAAGATGATGAAAGTCGATATGACAGCCACGATGATTCAATTGACTTGAAGCATGAATACTACAGTTCCTCTGCATCTTCCACCTGTCATACCCCAACCCTGTCCTGTTCAAGCTCCACCTTCACTGCTGAGTCTACCTCTATCCACAATGTGAAACCTGCTGATAGCAACGATGCTAATTCTGCTACTGTCTCTGAAATCCCCAGAGAAAGGCCCTCTCATAGTGCTGAAGCTGCTTCCCTTCCCCAACCCCACCAGAGCAGCTCTGCCACCATGCAGCAGAAAGAGTCACAGCTTGAGGCTCACCATCACAAGCTGTTGGCTGAAGAAAAGGACAAAGGACATGCAAGCAGTCCTAAACCATCCACCTCCATTAAACAGCCCCAGCAGCAGCAGCAGCTCTCCCCTTCTGTTCCCCAGACAAGCCCATCTTCCTCAGAGAGCACCCGCACCAGTCTCAACACTGTGTCAAGCCCCCAGACCCCGCAGCAGACAAGACTGACCCAGCCTGTTACCCCTTTCCACTGTGGCCAATGTAAACTTGGTTTCCCCTCCTTTGAACACTGGCAGGAGCACCAGCAACTGCACCTCCTGGCCAACCAGAGCCAATTTGTCCATCCCCAGTTCCTTGATCGACCATCAGACATGCCCTTCATGCTGTTTGATCCCAGCAACACACTCTTGGCCAGTCAGCTCCTCTCTGGAGCCTTCCCACAGATCCCCACCAGCTCGATCTCCACGTCACCCATGCCCAGTGCTACTATCAACTCCCTGAAACGGAAACTGGAGGAGAAGGCTAGCACCAGCCCCATGGAGAATGACTGGGAGAACAGTGATGAACAGCATCGTGACAAACGAATGAGGACAACCATTACTCCAGAGCAGCTGGAGGTCCTCTACCAGAAGTACTTGCTGGACTCCAATCCCACCCGTAAAATGCTGGACCAGATATCCAATGAGGTGGGCCTAAAGAAGAGGGTGGTCCAGGTGTGGTTCCAGAATACACGAGCCCGAGAGAGGAAAGGCCAGTTCCGAGCACTGGGTCCAGCCCAGGCTCATCGGCGATGTCCGTTCTGCAGAGCCCTATTCAAAGCACAGACTGCCCTCGATGCCCACATTCGCTCTCGCCATTGGCATGAGGCTAAAAGTGTAGGCTACAGTTTCTCAATGTCTGGCATGCTGTCTGAACAAGGAGGAATGAAGATGGATATGTCAGAAATGCCTGGCAGCTCCCAGCTCTCCAGCTCTTGGAGCAGTCAGTTAGCTGCCCTCTCTCCTGCTAACAAGAGTGCTGATTCGTCCTTCCAAAACACCTCCAGCCCAAGGTTTATCAAGATGGAGGGATCTGATGACTTTGATGGACCATCAGGTTCCTCGCTCAGTCACTCTTATGATCAAAACAAATTTGACAATGATGACTGTTCCTCAGTAAACACATCGATTACTGATGCTACCATGGGTGATGAAGGTGGGGACACCTCAGAGTCCAAACACAGAGCTAATGACATCCTGGCACAAATGACTGAGAGGGCCCCTTCCTGTGACAACGATGATCTGATGTCCTCAGACCTAGTGAGTCCTGCTATGAGCTTCAACACAAAGGACTATGACAACGACATGATGGTGGACTACAGCGAGAGCTCCAGCCTTGCAGACCCTGGCTCCCCGTGCCAGGGTGGAGATAACATTGAGCGATCTGGTCCCAAGCGTTACCGTACCCAGCTGAGCAACCTTCAGGTGAAAATCCTGAAGGCCTGTTTTACCGACTACAAGACTCCTACCATGCTGGAGTGTGAGGCCCTGGGAAATCACATTGGGTTGGCCAAGAGGGTCGTCCAGGTGTGGTTCCAGAATGCCCGTGCCAAGGAGAAGAAAGCAAAATTGAATTTGGCCAAGCAGTTTGGCGGTGAGCCATCCCAAAACGAGGCACCAAAGACTGAATGCACCCTTTGTGATGTCAAGTACAACAGCTGCCTCTCCGTTCGTGACCACGTCTTTTCCCAGGCACATGTAGCCAAGGTGAAAGAAGCAGTTGGTAGTCAGATGGACAAGGAACGGGACTACTTTGACCCCAGTACAGTTCGTCAGCTGATGGCTCAGCAAGAGATGGACCATCTGAAAAAAGCTAACGAGGTCATGGGTATGGCTCAACAACAAAGATTTGATCCTGCCACGTTCCAGGCTCTGAACCTCTCGTCTATGTACTCTGGTCTTCAAAACATGCCAGGAGTCAGCAGTGCCAGCAGCTTGAACTCGTCTCATCTAGGTATGTCACATTTTATAAATTCTTCTGACTTTTACATGATTTTGTAGAGACTGTGATGTAACCCTTTCTTTCTTGTTCTGTTCTGTTGAGCAGCAGGTCCCAGCAGTCTGTCTCCCAGTGTGTCCTCCAACGGATTACCCACCAAGCCTCGCACCACCTCCACCTCTTCATCGACTCCATCCGAACCCAAATTCAGCACAGCCACCTCTTCCTCCTCTGCAAAAACCAAACAGTCAGACCTTCAGCCTGAGCGCCCCAAAGAGAATGGTACTGAAAAAGGTGAGAAGGAGAAGACCAAGGAGAAGCCCAGCAGACCCCCAGCCCCCTCAACCCCATCCACCCCAAGGAAGTCAGAGAAACAAGACACCTCTACCCCAACAACCTCCACTCCAAAACCTGGCATGGAGTTTGTGATGGATCCGGCGCAACTTCAAGCCCTACAGGCAGCCAGGGGTGGTGCAGATCCAACAGCCTTCCTGTCCAACCCGTTCCTGCCTTGCTTCATGCCTGGTTTCCCCCCATACTTCCCCCCCCAGATCCCTGGGGCTCTTCCTGGAGGTTACCTGCAACCCATATATGGCATGGAGGGCTTGTTCCCTTATGGGCCAGCTGCCCTGTCCCAGGCCCTGATGGGCTTGTCCCAAGGCTCCATTCTCCAGCAATACCAGCAATACCAACAGAGCCTACAGGGGGCGTTACAGCAGAAGCACCTGCAGCTCCAGCAGCAGCAGCAGCAGTCGCAGAAACCCAAAGCTAGCCCATCCCACTCCCATGCCAAAGCTGACTCCAAACAGCCTGCCCAAGATACAGTGAAAGCTGGGGAGAACAAAGATTCTTCCTGTGGCAACAAACCATCCCCCTCCACTTCATCTGATCAGTTGTCCTCATTCGGTGACAAACCTTCTAAAGTCAGAAGCATGGATGAGCATCTTCTCCTACGGGAGGGTGTCGTCCCCAAAGTAAAAGGCGGAGAGCAGGGGAAAGGTGGTCGGCTGTACGACTGCTTGGCTTGCGGCGTCTCGCTCAACGCGGATGACAGTGAAGCCCTCTGCCGCCACTTGGAGTCCCCACAGCACAAGCGCAGCGCCGCGGAGCGACTTAACGCCAAAGAGCACGCCACTCACGTGTTACCTCACACCGCAACCTGCGCTCCTGACTCCGCCATGGCATCTACCTCACAGCCTGCCCCTCTGTCCACGCTGACTCCTCCATCCTCTTCCTCCTCTTCCTCTCACCCTTCCACCATAGATGGACTGTGCTCCCTGCCCAACCTCTCTACAGCTTTATTGGGGTCGCCAGACACCACTCGTACCCTGGCCTCCTTCTGTAACCAAACTCCCTCCTCGCCTTCAACGGTTACCTCAAGCTTGGCGAGACCCTCTAGTGCTCGCCCCTCGATGCCAACAGACCCTGCTGGTGGGACTTCCCGTGCCACCATGGACAAGCCCCTGGAGAGACAGAGTCCAGCCCCACCAGAGGAGAACCCACTGGGGGGAAACTCCCGACAGGATGGCAGCGGCAACAGCAGCGGCGGCGGCTTCAGTGCTGATCTTGCCTGTGTTGGAACAGACTCGCTGGGAATGTGAAAGAGAGACAAGAAATGGACAAAACAAGAAGACAAAAAAGAACTACTACAAAGAAGTAAAAGCTTTTTGAGAATGGATGTTTGAGGAACACAAAGAGATGAACGATTAAACTTAACAGTAAGAGAAAAAAAAATGTTTAAACTGACTGATATCCGAAGAAAACTAACTGCAATTCCAATGCTCGTAACCAAAAAATAATATGCGTCAGTCGAATGTTTTTTCTTTGCCATTTAACATGCTGGTTATCATCCATCTACCGTAAACAGTATGAACACTACAAAGACTTATGCAGTTACGTTTTTAAAGTGAAATTGGAGTGTTGTATAAAAAAAAAAAAAAACCTGCTCTCCCTGAGCGGATCCCCACCAAACGAACAATTAATTTCAGAGTGTGTTCTTAATTTTTGAGTAGCCTACATGTAATAGCACATTAACTTAATGCCATAATCCAGAACGAGAGAACTCTTTCCCACACACACACACACACACACACACACACACACACACACACACACACATACAGACTCATGGCGAAGCAGTCTCCCTCCAAGTGTTTGAAAACTGTACCAATGGCTTGCTAAAATATGATGTATTGTAATGGTGTCTCCTCTCAGGTCAACGGCTGGTAACTTGGTTCTCGTATGGAACTCATTGTATAAATTCTGTTCTTGAAAATACAAAGAGAAATGTTTTAAGCCTAAAATGTAAGTGTTAAAAAGAAGGGAAATATTAAGTCCTATTTTTTCTTAAAGTTGGAAAAGCATTACTAGTCTTATAAATGTGCGCATTTTGGTTTTATTTTAACGTAGGACTTAAACTTTACCCTAAAAACAAAGAGAAATGCAGACTTGAATGGTTGATTTTTTTTTTCTTTTTTTTTTTTAAGAAAGGCTCTGTGTTTTATGATAGCTACATGTATGAACATTTTTGGTGTTGCGTAGATTGTTGAATTTTAACTGTTTGGTAGGAAGGAAAACCCGTATATTTAGCTTTTGTATTGTCCAACTCCAAAAGGCACTTCAGTGGATGTCGTTTAGCTCACTCTGAGTAAGGAGAGGAGTGTCTCTACTATAAAAACCTCATTTTGCAGCCCCCTTATCTTTTCTGCCCCTCACCTTGTCTTGCCAGCCGCTACTCGACTCAACTCTGATTTGTGTAGCACTTCTCCAACCAGCTCAGAGCTCTATAGAAAGCCACAGCCAGAACTACCTACTCGCTTATGGCGTAGCGGGGAGGGTGTGCCTCCACTTAGTCATCGCGAGGCAGGAGAGAACGGGGGACATTCCCACGATTATTTTACAATTATGCACTTAGTTGAAGCCTTGCTCTGTCACCCTTTTGGCAGCTCAGAGCCTCATTCTTCACCACATTAGAGCTCAACGCATCATCGTTTAATTTTGACTTTTTTTTAAAAGGGGCCGAGGTGAAGTCACACTCAGTATGATGGGACCACAGAAAAGGGCATGATGGGAATTTGAGTCCCCAGAAAACTGGCCCATCAGTTAAGGGCATGATGGGGCTTGGAGTCCCCACAAGACTGGCCCATCAGTTAGCTGAGTGGATAGGGAGACGGTGGATAGAAAGCAGAGAGAGATAGGAGGAGATCTTGACTGAAAGACACTAATAACATTTCCTCCAATAGCTCTATGGTCCACTGCCTCATCACCTGACTAATGTTTATTTTAAATTGTTTGTCTTTTTATTTGTTGTTGTTGTTGTTGTTGACCTTAAAGAAATAGTTACATCTCCTCCTGTGTTGCAGATCAGTAGCTCATTTTCAATTAGTTTCTACAGTTTTCATTTCAATAATAATAATAATAATAATGATAATAATAATAACAACAACAGTATTGCTTTAAAGGAAGATCCAAAGACGAAATACTTTAACCAATGGTGCAAACAAATAAAACACTTCTTTATACTTGATATGTTATTGCTTTTAACAAAAATAGAAAACACGATTTTAGATGATGGAGTCTGCGCTAGTTCACTGTTTGTGCTTATTTATAAGGAAAAGCAGTGTCTTCATTTGCGAAATAACATGAAAACCAAAAACCAAAAGAGCCCTAGTGCTTGTGGTATGGGGTAGCACCAGTGTAGAGCCATTGCAGTTTGTAAGATAGATTAAAAAAAAAAAAAACCTCTTTGTTAACTTTGCTGTGACCAACAGTTATTTTCTTGGTCGGTCAGTCTGTCTGTCTGTCTGTCTGTCTTTCTTTAATTTGGTTGGTTTCCAGGTCTGATCTTTAAGGACATACGACTTGCTGCTAATGTAGTTTTGTATTGATACTAAGATGCATGCTGAAATTTGCTTTTTCTCGAAGCTTTAATGACAACAAACAGTAAGCTTAATGCCATTTCCAAAACAGTGATCACACCTGCTTTCTTCCCCCATCGTTGCTATCTTTAAAGAAAAAAAAGAGCATAAAAGACTGTGAATAGACATGTACCTTCCAAATAATAACTATTATTTTTGTTTGTTTCTTTTTTCTTTGAAACTAGCCAATGTTGAATACCAATGATGAATATTGTTTATACAGAAGACTGCATTCCAAATACCACACTAATACAGTTTTCATAGATGTAATGTATTTTTATTTGATGACTTCGTCTGTTTGTTTGAAAATCAGTGTTAAATGTTTGATTCTGCTGTGAGGGGTGTTTGTGTGTGTGTGAGGGGAGTGGGGTACACCCCTAGCCTGTGCCGCGTTAGCGGCCTAGGCTACAATATGTGCAACTCCTGTCTGAAAATTCCTGGAAAAAAAGGTTGTTACTGTAACATAGCGATAGCCAAATAATGTTGTAAATGCACACCTCTTTGTGACATGTGACTTTCTGTTTTTTGGTTTGTTTTTGTTTTTGAGGTTTTTTTTGCCATCATACTGACCATACCACAAGAACCCACCCTAGTCAATAAAGTCTGTTTTGTTGCAGCTGATGTGTTTTTGTCTTGTGATTTTAGGCTCAAGGAAATCTGTGCTGTATAGACCGTTTCAGTGATTAAAAACGTAAACAATGCTTGAACATTCTAGTTCATTCCCAAAACGACTTCCTCAATGATAAGATAACGTATGGAATGTTAAAATGGGGGCCCTGTGGGAACAACTAATGGAGTGCTCTCAAAGCTCAGACCATGAGAAAAAAGGGCTCTCCTTCCTTCGTGAAGTGTTTCTGAGCTGAAGCAGCTTACTGAGGTTTGGAAATGTTTACTGAGGTCTAAAATTTATGAAAAATATTTTAATTGAGGTGCATTTATGTTTACTGAGGTGCATTCAAACCTTCCATATGTATAGTCACAGCACGCAAGGTGGGCAGCATCCAAAGGGCGCAACTTGTCCAAAGGAGAGAGTTTGTGTGGAACTGGTTCTGCACTGACTGAGCTGTCTGATCAGTGAGGCGTTTATGCTATTTTGTTGGGGCTGTTTAATCATGCTTGTAAGATTACCTTTAACATAACCTGAACACCTATCTTTCCATTTTTTTCCTCTCAGCTCTTAAATTGTCATGTCTGTTACTTTTCTTATCCTCTTTCTGCATGTATTCATCTGTTCATTCATTTTCCTTTAATCTACCTTCCCTACCTCCTGTTCTTTCCCAGTCCACCTTTTCTTGCTACCAGTCTCTCTGTCTTTCTCTGTCTGTCTATCTCTCTTTCAATCCTAGCTTTTTAATCTCTTTCTCTCTCGATTGAGAATCTTCTGGAAGCTCCCTCTCTCTCTTTCTCTTTCTCTCTCTCTCTCTCTCTCTCTCTCTCTCTCTCTCTCTCTCTCTCTCTCTCTGCTCTCTCTCTGTTCTCTCGCTCTCATTGCTAAGGTGTTGTGGTTGTTATTGTAGATAGTGCTGATGGGGGGAAGGTTGAGCTGTAGGCCTGTCACAGTCATTTTAACTGCTCTGCTTTGCTTCTCCAACATGGCTTTGATTTCCTACAGCCCCTCCATTTGATCAGCCTGTTCCTCTGATGGAGAGAGCGCAGGGACAGAGCAAGGGAATGGGAGAAGAAGAAAGGAAAAAGGTAGACACAGACGGAGGAAGGGAGAATAGAAAAAAAGTGTGTGTGTGTGTGTGTGTGTGTGAGTGAGTGAAAGCAGATACATTTCAAATGCAAAATCCTCCAAGTCCATTTGCAATAAATTTACAGAAATATATATTTAGAATTTTGATTCGAATTTTGAAATCCAACAAGTCCAACTCCCAAGTGGATTGTTTTAGATTGTGTTGTTTTTACTTCATAATAACATTTAAATTGTAGTTTGAGACGGATTACTTGGGAATTATTACAAAAAACAACCTCTTAAGCTCTCAAAGGAATTCAGTTTGAAACATGAAACAAATGGTCTTTCCTTCTCTTGGTCTGTCTCTGTTACATGATAACACACACTCGCACACACACACAGACTTTTTATTTTCCCATTTTAATCATGGCTAAATATGAGATGGGTGAAATGTGGAGGCTCTGCTCATATATCAGTCAGAGTGAAGACAGCAGAGATGAGGACTGCTACAGGAATTAATCACACACACACACACACGCACACACACACCTACACATACACACACATACAGTGCAGAAAGCGTGTGCGTTTGGGTTATGTATGTTTTTGGGCAAACAGAGAATGTCAGGAAGATCGTGTTTCTGATTTATTTAGTGGCTGATTAGTAGGTGTATTACTACTTCAGCGTGTGTGTGTGTGTGTGTGTCTCTATATGGGCTTGTGGAAGAGTGTTTATGATTTATTTAGTGACATGCTGATTACTCTGTAGATTACGACTAGGTAAGGAGTGTGTGTGTGTGTGTGTGTTTGTTTGCGCATGAGCATGATTTATTGACAAGTCCATTAATGAGTGAAAGTAATTACTGGGAACGTGTTATTC
>JAODXP020000017.1:30093771-30098771 GCA_027497455.2 Sardinella longiceps | reverse complement strand
CCCTCTTTCCTCTCCTCTCCTCTCCTCTCTCCCCGCTCCTCGCTTTCTCTCTCCTTGCCTCTCCTCGCTTTCTCTTCTCTCCTCCCCTCACCCTTTCTTGGTGCTGTCTTTACCCTCTCTCTTTCTCTCTCTCTCTCTCTCTCTCTCTCTCTGTTTCACTCCCTCTTCTGTCAGGAGCAAATGGTCTTGGGCACTTTAATGAGATGCAAATGAAATATGCATATACCAATCCTGCTGGCTGATGATTAAGCATACAGGATATTAGCCGTCGTCTCCCCACCCAGCCACCCCCCCCCCCCCCCCAGCACACACACCTACACACCCCCTCCCCTCTTCACTCTCTCTCTTCCTCCCTCTCTCTCTTTTTCTCTCTCCTTCTCCTCTCTCTCTCGTTCTCAGTCTAGAGCCCATCCTTGCACATCTCCATCTCCTCAGTGGAGCCGTTGTTTATTAACCATCTTTAATAACTCAGAGATTGGCTACTGATGAGCGATAATCCCACATTGGTGCTGATGATGCCGGTGCTGCTGCTGATGCTGCTGGTACTGCTGGTCCAGCTCTCCTCACATCAGAGCCCCTTATATTCCTCATGTGTGTAAATCCAGAGCAGAGGATGGTGTGTGAAAAAATGGACAGCAGTAGGAGTGCAGGTTGGGCTCCACCTGGTAAGATGAGAGGTGATGGAGGGTGTCTGTAGTGAGGGGTTGGCCAGGGCTGTTAGAAACAATCAGAGATGGAGAGAGAGAGACCAGTAATAGGAAATTCCTGAATTGTCTCCAAACGTTGCCTCTGGCTTGAGTAGAATCTTCATGAATGGTGTTGCGTCGTAGGAACTTGCCATATCCAGCATCACCATCTCTCTCTCCCTCTCTCTCTCTCTTTCTGTCCTCCATCTTGGACACCCCCCTCCCCTTGCCTCAGCCCCCTGGCTGGAAGCCATTTTCTTTTTTTGTAATCCATTTGCATAATGAAGACGGGGTGAAATTAAGATCCCTGGAGGAGGTGGGCTCTCCAGATCTCGTTAACACACCATCATTAGCATATCCGCACATATTCTCCTTCAAATCAATCCACCATCACACACACACACACGTCCGCACACACACACACACAGAGGGACAATCCGCAGCGACAAATTAAATCGCTAATTTCTCCCGGCTTCTCATCTCGGAAGGTCGTTCGCATTTTTAAGTAGCGGTAATTGCATCGCCCCCGCCTTTCACCTCCCAAAAATAATGAAGGGGGCGAGAAAAAAAAGAGAGACAGACAGAAATCCCCTTGCAGAAGACAGCAGCAAAAACACTGTCTGTGTTTGAGGCGAAAAGAGCGAGCCAAGCTTGTGTACAGTGCAGCCAGTGGTGTGGTGTGGTTTGGGCTAGCCAGCCTGGCGTGGTCCGTGAGCGTGAGCGAGGCTGCCTGCTGTTGCTGCTGTCTCTCCGCCTGCGCTGCCGCTGCCAGGGCGATGCTGAGGGGATGCCAACGCAGCCGGGGTAGACCACCGGTCCGCAGATCAGATCCCTCCCTCCCTCCCTCCCCGCTTGCATTATTTATGCGTCAGCGGGAGCTGCCTTGGCCGGCGTGACGATGCCATGTCAGACACACTGCCAGGGCTACGGCTCAGGTTGGCAGAGGGGGTTGGGGGGGTGGCGATGGTGGTATGGCTAGGCAGAGGGGGCACGATTGCCCAGGCACTCCTCTTCCAGAGATGGCGACTGGACGCTCCACTTGGCGGTCCAGCCTGGGTGGGTGGGTTCAGTCCTGCGCCATGGTGGTATGCTGCCAATGCCCGCTTGGTGGATGCCCCGCTCTCCGCGGCATGCAGCATCAGCGAAGGATCCGGCGAGAGGCGGGTACAGGGGTGGCAATGGAGAGAGGGGTGAGGGGCGGCGTGATGCCATCCCCCAACAACCTACACCCACACTCTCCCCTCTCCCTTGATGCCAATGCTAATCCTCTGGGTGATAACGACCCCAGCTGTAATCCGCTGTGTATGTGTGTGTGTGTGTGTGTGTGTGTGTGTGTGTGTGTGTGTGTGTGTGTGTGTGTGTGTAAAACAAAAGTAATATGTGTATGTGCGTGTCCAAGTGTGTGTGGAAACAGCTGATGCCCATCATTGCTGTTCGGGAGTGAATTAATTGCAATTACGATCTGTTACTAATTAAAACTACCCATTTTGCCATCTGTTGTGAATAGCGTATAACGGAGTGTGTCGGTATGTTCGTATTTGCTTACGTATACTGTATTTGCATACATTTGAGCATGCAGATATCTTAAAGCGCGCATGTGTGTGTGTGTGGGTGTGTGTGTGTGCGCGCACGGACATCCAGTATATGCCCATGCTAATGCAAGTGTCTGTGTGTGTTTGTATGTAGCTCCAGATCCATGTTTGTAAATGTACAATCCTCTCTCTTCCAGTATCGTCGACCTTGTGAATGTGGAAGGAAAAAGAATCAATCCCAGAGCGCTGCAGAGTCGTCCTCAACTTCCTCTCTTCTGCTGAGTCATCCGTACTCCCTCCTCCTCTTCCTCCTCCTTCGCCTCCTCAGTCTCTGCCTCACTCTCCCTACCCCCCCGTCAGCTCCTCATGCCATCTTTTCCATGTCATCCTAGCGTAGGATACTGGTCTATGCGCCATGGCGATGCCCAGTTGTGTTGGCATGTAGCGCAGAGAGCTCCGTTGCGCTGGGTCTGCCCGCTCAGCTGGGTGCGCAGTGCGTTCTGCTAGAGGTTGGCACAGTGGGTGGGTGGCGTTTGCGTGGTGCTGGGCGGGCGGGGTTGGTTGGTTGGGGGGGTTTCTCTGCCAGCGCAAGTTGGCGCGTGCCCGTGCCCGTTTGCTCGCCCACCCCCCCCACGCCCCATCTACTGGCAAGCTGGCACCGTGCCGCTTTTGTTTGCACGGATGTTATCCCCGTTCCCATCGCCCTCCATCTTAGCCAGCTGTCACGCTAATTAACGCTAATTAGCCCAACACATGGGCTTTGTCTTGGCTTAAATGGTGGCAGGCAGGCAGGCAGGCAGGCAGGGAGGCAGCAGGCAGGCTGTTTGCTTTGGCTGCCGCTGCTTTTGTTTGATCGCTTTCTGTGGATTTGTTCGGTTCCTGCACTCTTTTGTCTGCGTGAGCGTATACGAGCGTGGGCACGGGCACACAGGAGTGCCGCATTGCCCGGGACTGGCATCGCCCCAGACCCACCACATCGCTGCCGCCGCTGTTGCCGTCGTTGTCGCCGACAACACTGGGCATGATGCCACCTTGTAGCCTCTGGCATGGGATGCCTCATTCGCATACAAACTTGAGAATCTCATGATCACATCTCCATGGAATCCTCTCAGGGCATCTTGCCGTCCCTCTCCATACCTTAGAGGAGAAATGGCCAGAAGGGCACCAAGATGGCACCATGGCTGTTCTCTGATTGTGTCGGTGTGGCATCAGAGGGACTTGGCCGTGTTCTTCAGAAGAAACCGAGCGAGGGAGAAAAAGATGAAAAAGACTCCTCCAAGAAAATAACCCCTCACTCTTCCATTTCATCCATTTTCAGGGACGGTGTAAAATACCTTTTTGCACATCCATAATCCTCATCAGAACCCACTGATGATACCATCCATTTCCTGTGCCCGTCTTCCACATGAAAGCATTTTCTTCCAAATGAGTGGAAATGGGGGCAAATGGCTTTGGCTCCATGGTGTTGGAGTGTCACACCTAAAAGCCTGTTGCTGTACCTTGTCCCCGGGTTGTCCACCGTCCTTAGCGCCAGCGTTTGCCTCCTCTTCCTCCTGGTACTTCCTGTCTCTCGGTGGGCATGGGGCAGTTGGCATGGCGCTCTGTTAGTCTCCGCGTGCGGCTCCATATTTCTGCCCCCGTCTTCTTCTCTTTTAAGCGCCCTCTTCCCCCTCTGGTTTCGGGGCGCCCCAGGTTCCGTGTAGTTATTTGGGGGGCCCCGGGCCTGTGGGAACCCAAGCGGGTGCTTCATTCTTGTCGTCCCGCTCTGCCTCTGTGTCTTTCTTCTCTTCTCCTCTCTTCCTCCTTCGGCAGACGTTGGCATGCCAGCGCGCCTCCCTGGCGCTGGCAGTGAGTGGATGGCACCGTGCCAACCTCTCCCATCCACTGTCCTCATTCGCTGCGCCGCCTCGCGCCCCTCCCCCGTTGCTCGCTCATGCTCTCTTTCTCTCCCTTTTTCTCACACTCCCTCCCTCTCTTTCACCCCCTCTCTCTTTCTGTCTTTCCCACCCTCTCTCTATCGGAAGTGTGCCACGTGTGTGTGTGTTTCTTTGCCAAGTGCTTTGTGTTTTTTTGTCAGCGCTGATGAAAACATCAGTGCGTGTGTCTTATAGAGTCATCTGCGGGAGTCTGAAGTTTGTTTGTTGTGTTGGGAGACAAAATCCCCCCAGGGCAACCCCCCCCCCCCACCCACTCCACATCAGAGGCGGTGTGTGTGTGTATGCGTATGTGTGTGTGTGTATCTGCTAATTAGCCCTCTGACAGTTCCCACAAAGCGGCACACACACTTTACCACACGCATAACATATTACGCACACACCACACACACACACCCCTGCCTGGTGCAAGCCAGTCTACAGAAACATCAAACTACTTTCTTCACTACAGATGAGAAAGAGTCAAAGCTGTTGTATCTGATGTGTCTGATTCATCTCTTGAGTCCTGGCATCGCAGCTTTAAAGTCAACCCTGGAGAGTCCTCCAGTTTGTGAGACTCAGTGTTGTTGCTCACTTCTAGCTAAGGGGAAGAAAGTATCTCTTTCTCGCTCCTTCTCTCTACCACCCACCCCCACCCCCACCCCACATACTCACACACACACACACATGCACATACAGGATTTGAGACAACCCTTGACTTGCTGTGTGTGGAGCTGTGTTCGATGGGGCCCTGAATCTCTTGATTTTCTCCATCTCTCCTCTGTTCTGTGATTTTGCTCATTACCAGACAAAAGGAGCCGATCGCCGCCTTGGCAACAGGACATGGGCATTATGCAAACGACCTGCAT
>JAODXP020000017.1:30046271-30088771 GCA_027497455.2 Sardinella longiceps | reverse complement strand
ACATGCTTATGAAGGAGCTTATTATAAAGAAATAAGATGATGTTTTTTTATAACATCTGTAAGTAGGCCTACAGGTTTAAATAAGTGGTTAAGTGGCAGAGATATAGCAAAACCCAAGGCAGAATCTACTCATTTTGTACGCTAAGTTTTGCATTTGGTCCTCCTCTGTGTTGTGATTGACTGAGAGTGCTCACTGACCTGACCACTCATTGTGTTGCTCTAAAGATGCTTTTACTGTATATTTCTAATGTTTTGTCACTGATTGTAAACAAAGTGTGTGATTTTGGATAGAGTGCTTCTGGCTTTGTGTTAACTGATTTGAAAACATGGATTCTGAAATGATGTGTTTGTCAAAGTACTCAAGAAAAAAATAAATAAGTGCATGTTAATGGAGTTTTTACTGGAATACAGGTCAGCTGTTTCTGACACAGCTTTGCTTCTTACGCATCGGCTGCTCTCTCTCTCTCTCTCTCTCTCTCTCTCTCTCTCTCTCTCTCTCTCTCTCTCTCTCTTATTTATGGCATCTCAGTTATATCAACAATCAATATTGTGACTGCATCTCTCTTAGACCTCTAACAAGTCTTGATTGGAACTTCTCACACCTTAATCCCAATCACTTCAGCTAATTACTAATTTCTTTCTTTTAATCTGTTGAATTACTTTGTGATGCCATGACTCACCCATGCATGATTCTTCAGAGGACCTTCTACAATATAAATTGTGCTGTTGTAATAAGCAAAACATAAGCGTGCGTCTGTGTCTGCCTGTGCATGTGTGTTTGTTTTCGTGGGTGCATGTGTTTGTACCGTATGTGTACATCCTTGTGTGTTTGAATGCGTGTGTGTCTGCCTGTGTATGTGTGTGTGCATGTGTGTTTGTATGTATGTATGTGTGTATCTGTGTGTTTATCGGTTTGTGTGTATCTATTGTATGTGAGTGTGTATGTGTGTACTGAGGTCCGCCTGAGGTGGCCAGTGTAAGGCAGTAGAGTAGTAAGGCTGAGCCCTGTGTGTTAATGTCATTGATTTAAATGAGGTATTGATCAGGGTAAAAGGGAGGGAGAACACAGGGAGAAAAGGCAGAGGAGATTACGGCACTGAGACACAGAGAGACGGGAGAAAGACACAGGAACCATCGTTCCGTCCGTCCCTCCGACCGCCGACAACGCAGGGTTCTGCTCCGCGGCGTCCCCGGAACTTCTGCTCTTTTTGGACCTCAAGATGGTGAATCCAAGATGGAGGACACTGGAGTAGCAGTTGTGGAGCAGGCAGGCGCGGAATGGATGGGTGAATCATGGGATATGATACACGCTGGCGATGATGAGGACGAGATCATGAATGTGGATAAAGGGCGAGAGAGGATTTGCACGCGCGTGGAGAGGGAATGCTCTATATCTTCGGCCACAGTGCTGGACGGTCCCAGTTGACATGGACGATTGCGTATAGGGACGTGATCCATAGGATTTAAGAAGAATTCTGGAAGTCTGTGTCACAGTAGAACACCTATCCTTCTTTCATCATGACCTTGTATCTCTCCATCCGTACCCCTCTTGCTCTGGTTTTCCTTTGTGGCTTATTTGGGGAAAACATGCAGCAGCTCTCCTCCATTGTCCCTCTCACTCCTCTCTGTTTGCCATTGTCTTTTCATCAACAATGAAACATGAGGCACTTTCAATTCAACTAAAAATGTTTTTTAGTTCTCTACATTTTTTTTTTTTTTGTATTATATGAACTTGAAAATAATTTGTGTTCATTTTTAATATGTAAAGTTTGGGTAAAGATGATCTTGATTCTTGCTTTCTTTCTTTCCTTCTTTCTTTCTTATTCTGTCACTGAGTGTTTGTGAGATGTCATTGTGTGTGTAAATGTGTAAATGTGTGTGTGACTGTGTGCTTGTGTGTTTCTGAGTAAGTGGGTGTGTGCTTATGTATGATACATTACTTATTTTGACTTTGTGTTTGTATGTTTCTGCGTGTTTGTGTGTGTGTGTGTGTGTGTGTGTGTGTGTGTGTGTGTGTGTGTGTGTGTGTGTGTTTGGCTTTGTGTTTATCTGTTTAGTGTGTATACATACATGTATATATGTATGTGTGTGTGTGTGTGTGTGTGTGTGTGTGTGTCCTTAATGGTAACCTCTGATTTGGCTGTCCCTGCCTTTTCCCCAGGCAGGCAGAGTGGCGATATGAATGCGGCTCCATTGTGAGAGGGGCTACACGTTCACTATAATTGGATTCAAGAGAGAACAAAGAAGAATGTTCCCCCTTTATGCCTCTCCCCGCACACTACCCCTCGCTGTCCCTGTCACCTTCCTCTCTGCTCTTCTCTCTTCCCCCTTTTTTTCCATTTTCTTTCATTTTCCATCCATCGCCATCACCATCTCTCTCTCCCTCTGTGTCTGCCCGGCTGTCTCTCTCCCTTTCTTTTTCTCTCCCTCTCCCTCTCTCTCTCCCTCTCTCACCTACCATCTATCTACTTCTTTTTACTACATCTCTTGCTTCTTGCCTATTTTCTTCCAACCCCTGATTTTTCTTCTTTTTTCCAATCTCCAGTATGTGTCGGAGAGTGTGTGCACATGTGTATGTGCGTTTGTGTGTGTGTGTGTGTGTGTATGTGCAAGAGTGCGAGAGCATGCGTGCTTGCTTGTGCGTGTGTATTTTTTTTTTTTTTTTTTTTTTGTATTTTTTTCGATTTTGCTTGAGTTTGTTTGCATAGTCATGAACTTTTCTTCTCCATTTTCACACATTATTGATAACATTTTATTTTGCTTCATTTAGGATATGTTATCATTATAGTTAGTAAAAATACATAACCACAAGTTACCAAAAAAAAAAAAAAAAGCCAGAGCTGACAGAAAAGCAAGATGGAGAGATATAAAGGAGAGCAGACGGAGGGAGAGGCCCTCCCTCCCCCTCAGATTCCACTGGCAGTATAAGTCATTTCTAATGTCTGATAATCAAGGTGAATTTTCCACCAGCTGCCATTTTCTCAGGATGCTGTTTATCTTAAGTGGGGGAGGGTTGGCGTCATGGGCGGGGGTGGGGTGGGGTGGGGTGGGAGTGTGGGGGTTATGGGGGCTGCAGGCTGGGGATGCGGAGCGGTGCGGTGTAGTGTGGTTGAGGTGGTGGAGAGAGGAGAGGGAACAGACGTGCAAAGGGAAACAGAGACACCCAGTGGGCAAAGATAGAATTGCAGCCTGCAGTGGATTTTTTTCCTCCTTCCTAGTCCCTGTTTAGTTTACCTTGTGGCATTGTGCATGTGATTCTGTTTTGACTGAGGAGGTCTAAGGTTACAGGCACGGACGTCAACCAATTTCCCTGCACAGACAAGCCAAGAGATGAACCAAACACAGACTTTTTTTTGGTTTGTTTGCCTGTGTGTGTGTGTGTGTGTGTGTGTGTGTGTGTGTGTGTGTGTGTGTGTGTGTGTGTGTGTGTGTGTGTGTGTGTGCACGTACATGGGTGGGTAGGTAAGAAAGTGAGGCAGAGACTGAGAAGCCAACAGAAGGGATGGAGGTGCGGGTGAGAGTGAGAGAAATGTTCAAAATGATTATTACACTCATACTTTTGCTTTTTTAACACCTTGGAAAGAGAGAATAAATCTGAAATCATTTGCAAATATATTTTCTACCTCGGCTGTATTGTCAGGATAATTCTACCCCAAGAGGTGAGATGCTAAAGCTGCAGGTCTTTCACAGTAAAACTAAACTACAGCTTTGGAAACATTGCTCACAATGTCTGTAAATCAAACATTCACTCACTCATACACACACACACACACACACACACGCACACTCACACACACACAGACCCATCCGTACAAGCAGGGATAAATTGCCATAAAATAACTCATTACCCAAATACGAAGATTACATTAGATTAATATACGACCGCCAGCTATTTCACCTATATTAAAACCATATATCACGTGAGGTTATATGGCATTAAATATATGTACATTATATAAAATCATTATAATAATGGTCATTTTGATTTACTGTGCAGGGAGAGCGATGGAAAAGGGCTTCATTGCTGCTGTTAACAATGTTATCAGCAATGAACAAATTCTCATCTTACGGCTCCTCCAATTCTACATGGAGATGCTTTTACCTCCCCCTCTCTCTCTCTCTCTCTCTCTCTCTCTCTCTCTCTCTCTCTCTCTCCCACTCTCTCTTTTCCTCCCTCTCTCTCTCTTTCTCCCTCTCGCTCTCCACTATTTCTCTATTTCTTCCCTCCCACCACCCTCCACCCCCTCCCTGTGATAGACGGTTGTAATTTGATTTCTCTGCAGTAATCTCAGTGTGAGTGTGTGTGTGTGTGTGTGTGTGTGTGTGTGTGTGTGTGTGTGTGTGTGTGTGAGCGTCTGCATCACTGTGTGTGTGTGTATGTGTGTGTGTGTGCATGAGGCTGTCAAGGGAGCATAAACAGTCAGTGGTTGGTGATGAGGCTCTCGTCTCCGCAGTGTGTGTGTGTGTGTGTGTGTGTGTGTGTGTGTGTGTGTGTGTGTGTGTGTGTGTGTGTGTGTGTGAGTGATTAATGGGAACTGCTGAAGCGTCTCTCTGTGCCGTTGCTTCTGTGCTGTGCGTTTTAATCTGGCCTCCATTACCTCGGCCTGTCGCCACCATGCCTGCACACAGACACACCTTAATGAGAGTGAAAACACACACACACACACACACACATACACACACACACGTACACAAAGAAAGAAAGAAAGCAGAGAGGAAGAGCAGCAAAGCAAGAATAGCGTGAGGAGTGAATGTGTGTGTGTGTGTGTGTGTGTGTGTGTGTGTGTGTGTGTGTGTGTGTGTGTGTGTGTGTGTGTGTGTGTGTGAATATATGGAGGAGGGAGAGATAAGGAGGATAGAGGAAACTGAGCAGAACAGAGTCGAGGAGAAGAGACAGAATTGGAGAGAACTGAAGCAGAGAGAGAGAGAGAGAGAGAGAGAGAGAGAGAGAGAGAGAATAAGCAAAAGAATGAGAGAGAGAAAGAGAAAGAAACAAAGACTCTCAGGTATAGGAACAGGTTCTGGGGCGGAGTGGGGGGTGCTGCAGGGCCAGGCGAGAGCTGGATTGGTTACAGCTGACATCTCCTCAGCTCAGCCACAGAGATAAAGAGAGAGGGAGACAGTAAGAGAACCCAAGCAAACAGGAAGAGCTGTAGGACGGAGAGAGAGAGAGAGGGGGGGGGAAAGAGAGAGAAAACAGGAGAGAGATGGAGGAGAGAAGAGAAAGGATGAAGAGGAATATTAAAAATGAACTCCATAAAAGTGAATCCTTAAGGACAGAGGAGGTGAGGAGTGGGGGAAACGAGAGGAGATTGCCCACGGGAGGGGGGAGGGGGGCAGTATTGGAGTGTGTGTGGTCTGAAATGACAGAAATGGTGGCCACATGGCCATGAAACCTATAATTAGTTTAGAGAGACCCCTTAGTCCCCTCCACTTCACTCCATGCCATTCAAGAGGTGTTCTGCAAAAGTCAAAGTTTCTGTAAATCAAATGGCTATGGTGTATATCTGAGCAAACAATCTGTCTATTTGTAATCCACACATCACCGACATCTGACTCACCAACCTCCCTGAAGTCAGATTGCTACACTGAGGGGGTTCCAGAGAGGGACATATTGTTCAAACATTGCCATCAACAGGCCAACTCAGGTACTGCAGGATTGTTCCTTGATACCACAAAGTGTGTGTGTGTGTTTATGGGGGCGAGTGTGGGTTTGCCTCAAAGCAAAATATTCTTCTGGAAGAAAATACCTTTTTTGGAGTTTTGTAGTTAATGCTAAGCTAAGAGCTTTCCTGTTCACAAAGAACCATGTTTCTGTATATATGACCTCGGGTAAAGAAAGATGTCAACATGGCAACAGACAGGTAGATGGGCAGTCAGAAAGGACAATAACATACAGACAGAGCGAAGGACAGACATAATGAAAGACGTGAGGCAGGGCCGCTGACGGAGAAACAAGCATGCAAGCAGGAACAAAGACAGGCAGGAAAGCAGGCATCTCTAGTCAGGGTCAAGCGAAGCTCTTTTCACTGCCACAAAGCGTTTGCCCTATTCAGCAAAGCAGGGGTCACATCATCACTCTATGAAACCTAGCCTTCCATTTCCATGGAAACCACATTTTCCTCCCCCTGTACACCCACACTTCACCATCCTCACACTATAACAATGTCCTTCCCCAGAATATAACTATATACATCCCATAATTATTATAATCATATACATTCACCCCATAAAATAACACTGGTTATCGTCATACCAACATAATCTCATATATCCCTAACATAACTGCCTGCATCCTGGTTTAACATTACTGTTTTTCTTTAAGCCTGTTCTCTTCCTCTCTTTTTCCTGTGTCCATCCTCTTCTTTCTGGGTCAATTGTTCTCTTTATTTAAAAGACTGCTTACTGGAAATTGGAGATCAAAGCATTTAGCCTCTGAGGTGGGCCAATCTCTCTCTCTCTCTCTCTCTCTCTCTCTCTCTCTCTCTCTCTCTCTCTCTCTCTCTCTCTCTCTCTCTCCCTCTCTTACTCTCTGTTCTTTTTATTGATCGGCTGCCTGGAAACCTGTTCTCCTGTCTAAACACTATTGATCCCTTCTTTTTCATCTCATCACCAAGGTCTCTCTGTACTGTTCAATTTTCATTTTCCGCCAATTTGTTCCTTTTTATTTTTGTCAATTCCTTTTGAAGGGAGGGACAAAAGCTTGATTCAGAGAGAGTCAACAGCAATCAAAAAATAAGTGTCTCTTTGAGTGCTCTTCACGTGTCCTGTCCATTTGTCTGTCTGTCGGTGTGTGACCGGGTGGTGTGTGTGTGTGTGTGTGTGTGTGTGTGTGTGTGTGTGTGTGTGTGTGTGTGTGTGTGTGTGTGTGAGAGAGAGAGAGAGAGAGAGAGAGAGAGAGAGAGAGAGAGAGAGACTGATTGTCTGAATTACAAATTATTTCCTGCCCATTAACTTGGCTAACATAAACATACAGACACACACACACACAAATGAACACACACACACACACACACACACACACACACACACACACACACACACACACACACACACACACACACACACACACACACACACACACTTAGGCATACATTAGTGGATATATAGATTTTTTTTTTTAAATCCTGTTGGTCAAGTCATCAGAGCATATCACACACTTTATGCATTTATTTAGTCTGATTCTCATTATCCTCCAGAAACAAGGACAGTGAATTTGCATCAGCATCATTATATTACAACCAATAGGCATCATCATCAGGACGTTCATAATGAAAACTACCCTACGGCCAATTACCCTGAGGAGTCACCACCACAAAGGAAGACGGATGACCCTGAGAAATGACTTTTCCAAAATACAGTCTTGAAAAAAAATCAATTTAGTTTCAGATTTTAGAGCCCTGAAAAATATAATGGTAATATGTTTATGTTTTATGAGATAAAGAAATAATAATAAAAAAATCTTAAAACAAGATACTGAATATAACATCTAATGTCTTCCTATCAGTCAAAACATGTTTGTAAAATATGAAACAGTGTGCAAACGACAGCATATGTTTGTAATAACATCCACAGCCACAAGAGGAAATAGCCTATGAACTACAAAGGCAATAACCTAGTTACAATAGCCTGCTACAAATAATGATGTAATGTAATGAACAACAACAACAACCTAATAATCATGATAAAACCAGCAGAATAACATCAACAACAAAATATTACTATTATTATTATTGTTATTAGTAGTAGTAGTAGTAGTAGTAGTAGTAGTAGTAGTAGCAGCAGCAGCAGCAGCAGCAGCAGTAGTAGTATGAGTAGTAGTAGGCCTAGTAGTAGCAGTAGCAGTAGTAATAGTAGTAGTAGTAGTCGCTGCAGCAGCAGCGGTAGGCTACAAACCGAATTCCAAAATAGTTGGGACATTTTACAAATTGTGAATAAAAACAGAATGCAATGATGTGGAAGTTTCAAATTTCAATATTATATTCAGAATACAATATCGATGACATATCAAAATTATATATATATATATATATATATATATATATATATATATATATATATATATATATATATATATATATATATATTTTTTTTTTTCTCCTTAAAATTATATATATATATATATATATATATATATATATATATATATATATATATATATATATAATTTTAAGGAGAAAATAAGTTAATTTTTAATTTTATGACATCAACACATTCCAAAATAGTTGGGACAAGGCCACATTTACCACTGTGTGGCATCCACTCTTCTTTTTAGAACAGTCTGCAAACGTCTAGGGACTGTGGAGAGAATGTTGTCGCATTCTTGTCCAATACAGGCTTCTAGTTGTTCAACTGTCTTAGGTCTTTTTTGAATGTCTTCCTATGTATGATGCACTGTGGGTGAAAGAACTGGACTGCAGACTGATGGTGCCTTTCCGGTCCGCACCACACACGGGTCTCGAACCCGCCACCCCGCAAGCTACAAACTCCCGGCGTGGGAGTGGGACGCTCTAACCAACTGACCTAAAAGCCCGAGCTTCTAACTCAATGTGTTAGAAGCGCCCATGGAATTGGGCGATGTGGATTTACACGTACTACCGCCGAGCTAGCCGGCCTCCGTTACACTCACCCTCCAAATCCTCACTTCCATCCGGGTCACGGCACCAATGTAGCCGGTGGCGGTCCGCACCGCACACGGGTCTCGAACCCGCTACCCCGCAAGCTACAAACTCCTGCCGTGGGAGTGGGACGCTCTAACCTACTGAGCTAAAAGCCCGAGCTTCTAACTCGCCGTGTTAGAAGCGCCCATCGAATTGGGTGATGAGGATTTACACGTACTACCACCGAGCTAGCTGGCCTCCGTTACACATATGCCTAAGCTGGACATGCCACACACACTCACGCAACCCCCTACCATCAGAGATGCAGCCTTCTGAACTGATCGCTAACTATAAGCAACATCAACTTGGGTTGTCCTTGTCAGTGTGGCATACGTCACAGTTTTCCAAAAACAACATTGCATTTTGATTTGCCTGACCACAGAACAGTTTTCCACTTTGCCTCAATTCATTTTAAATGAGCCTTGGCTCAGAGAAAATGCCTGGGCTTCTGGGTCATGTTTAGGAATGGCTTCTTTATTGACATATAGAGTTTTAGTTGGCAACAGCGAATGGCACGGTGGATTGTGTTCACCGACAGTGTTTTCTGGAAGTAGTCCTGAGTCCAATTTGTGATTTCCATTACATTAGTATTTCTGTATGTCATGCTGTGCCGTCTAAGGACCCGTTGATCACAGGATTCCAGTATGGTTTTCCAGCCTTGACCCTTATGAATAGAGATTGTTCCAGATTCTCTGAATCTTTGGATGATGATATGCACTGTAGATGATGATACCTTCAAACTCTTCTGATCTTTTCTGATCTTGCACCACTACTTTTTGCTGGAGTATTTGGGGAACTGGTGATCCTCTGCCCATCTCGACTTCTGAAAGTCACTGTCACTCTGGGAGGCACTTTTCGTACCCCAACACGTTGCCAATCGACCAAATAAGTTGCAAATGTATATTTTACTTTTCTGGCCCCTTATTGCTTACCTCACTCACGTCAGATGTAGCGCTACGCGCGAACATCTGATCCTCAGCGATAGACGATTTATTTCAGGAGCCAGAAATCCTTGAATCTAACTGGACAAACGGCTTGTCCATCAATTTAATTGACGTACACTTCAGCCAACCACATCGAAACCAACCGATGACGCTGGTTACGTTTGTTGGATTGGTTGGATTCAAAACAGTTGCTTCTTCGCTACGTCACACCCTCTACAGCAGCCAGCAGCCCTGATTGGTCCGGTTAGAGAATAATTGGTTTGAAATGGCTCTGAAGGGCTTCGACATCAGATCGTTGCGTGGAAGTGCCTTACGAAAGTTACGTAGCGCATGATCTGACGTGAGTGAGGTAACCTTATTCCAGTCTGTCCCAACTATTTTGGAATGTGTTGAACCAAAATGAGCCAATATTTGGCATAACATTTCAAAATGTCTCACTTTCAACATTTGACATGTTATCTATATTCTATTGTGAATAGAATATAGGTTTAAGAAATTTGTAAATTATTGGATTACATTTTTATTCACAATTTGTGCGTGTCCCATCTATTTTGGAATTCGGTTTGTATTGTATAGCAGTAGTAGTAATCATTATCCTTATTATTACCCCGCCATGTTTTCACAGGAATTTGTTTGTTTGTCTGTTTGTTAGCAACTTTGCGTCAAAACTGGTAGACGGAATTGCATGAAATTTTCACCAGAGGTGTGTCTTTTGAGCCCATTGAATTCTGAAGGATTCCTCACCACTGACAGTTATCACTTCCATCGGTACACACTAGAACTCTAGGGGCCATCAGTGACTATGTTGCCTTAGCAGAGATCTGCACTCTCTGACAGCATTTGTAAATGTTGGCCTATTATTATCACAAGATTATTTGTCTGTTATTCATTCATCTAAATGTAATCTTGGTCTATAGGCCTATTGTATAATTTTTATAACTTCCACTTAAGCCTAAATGAATTTCAGCACACCTTGCTCCTGCCAAAGAAATCGTGAAAGTGGACGGTCTTGTGCGTGCTATACTATCTCTACTGCTGCGTCACATCTATCCGTGCTACCATTGGGCAAAAAGCGCCGCTACTGCCCCTGCTGCTGTTTTCCTCTCACACGTGCTTGGTAGGCTACTCTTGGTCCGCTGATCCCAGACCGGTCTCTATAGTAGGTTGGTTATAGGTTTAGTAATAAACTCATTCATATCACTATTGCCTGTTCCTAGATACTAAATTGTAATTGTAGTTCAGATGCAAAAGTCTCTCAAACTCATTTGCAAGTTATTTACAAAAATAGTTTACACATTTTTAATAAATTATATTTTATCATTCCAACTTCAACTGAATTGTTGTCAGATTTTGTATTTGATAAAAACATTTCAATTGCAGTTTGACTGCGATTACATGGGAATTGTTACATATTATTTTTTAAATATTTCGGGAAATGGATTTAGTGGCTTTCGCATCTGAACTCTTCATATGTAGGCTAAATAAATAGGCTTGCCTATTTATTACGGGCAAGGATATTTGGACAGCTAGTCCCATCTGTGGACTACTTAAATGGACTCTTGCTACCAACTTCATTTTCTACACTTGGTGTAGAGCATGACTAAAGTGACTTTTAGTGTTTTACAAGCATACAACGCGTTTAACAAAATCAACCACAGCTGCGCCTCTCACTCAGGGTGCGCGAGGCTATGTAATCTCCGGCGCACTGTGACATCTAGGCTGTAGAAGATCTCTGCTGATGTTACCAAACAGTTGAAGGCGTGGCTATTGTGTAAGCCACGCTCGCTCAGCTGGTTGAGTAAGATGCTCCCTTATGTTATGTAGTAACTGACATAATGGTCATTATACTGGAGTTAGCGAAGGTTTATTTTGCATAATTTCAACGTCTGGTTAACTGCAGTGCGTAATTAGTGTAGCGAGATAGAGTCGAGTGGAGAAATTATCTCAATTTGAAAGGACACGCAGTCGCCGAACTGCTTTATCGCAACATGCCTGTGGAAAGCGACTCATGTATCTCTCAGGTCCGGCATTTTCTTAGAGAATTGCTAATGGGTCGTGAGGATCCGGAGGGCTTCTTCGGTCTCTGTCTCTCTATTCTTGGCCATGGGGAAACGCGGGTCAGGTTCCGGGAGCTCATTGCACCCCTCACTGATGGTCACCGTCAACTCCACAATCAGCTTTTTACCATCTACCAACAGTATTTCTCAAAGGTAAGGGGTAAACAATGTGGAATCTACTGTTTTTCGCTGACGTAGGCTCTTTGCTGTCAGGACATGATGATTTATGCTGTAATATGTAATATGTATGTTACAATGCTTGAAGTTATACACTGAAGGTATTCATTATTTACTAAAAGTATGCACGTACAGTATGATGGTCAATCTTCACTTTTGTAAACCCTCTGTAAACCTGGCAGTGCTGGCACCTTATATATTTTGTAACACGTAGTGTAACACTCATTATTAACACTCATTATCATAGGTAGTCTACTATTTGTGAGTTATGTTTTGGATAGATAAGCTTAAGGATTTTAACCACTAAGGTTACTAAGGTTTAAGGTTACAACTGTGGCAGCTAGATGGTGTTGGTGCTTGGTAAGCAATAATGATTTGTTGATATTGGTGTGTTATTCTCAGGATGAAGATGATGAGCTGGAGTTGGCACTGGCCCTCTCGCTGGTGAACACTAAACAGACATCGACTCACCAGTCTGTGCCCAAGACTTATGCCCAACTGGCATCAGGTATGCCAGTGGCACCAGCTAAGGGACATACACATGGTGTGGGTATGAACATAAGCATGGGTACTCAAAAGATCCAGACAGGGTCAGGGAAGAGCCCTGATGTCCCAAAGACTCCGAAAGGGCCCAAAGAACAAGTCACAATCAAAACAGCCATCACTGAAACTAAGGATAGAGCTGAGGCAACCTTGTCATTGGCCAATGACAGTGACAATCAGGAAAAACTGGATGCTGATGACCAATCAGAGATGTCCAGGAAGTCGAGGAGACGTCGACAGCGCAAGCACCAGCAGCAGCTTCTGAAGAGTCCTTCCTCCCCTCGTCCAATCATCCTGTGGTTCAGGAGGGACCTGCGTCTTCTTGACAACCCTGCTCTGATTGGCTGCCTGGAGCTTGGGGCACCTGTCATTCCTCTTTTCCTGTGGAATGAACAGGAAGAGGAGGGTCCAGGTGTTACTGTGGCAGCAGGTGGGGCCTGTAAATACTGGTTACATCAGGCACTGATATGCCTCAATCAAGCGCTGGAGCGAATCGGAAGCCATCTGGTGACGTTGAATGCGGAGCCATCTTCAGCGGAGGTCCTGCAACGATTGGTCAAGGAGACAGGAGCAGGGACAGTGGTGGCGACAGCTCTGTACGAACCCTGGCTAAAGGAGAGAGATGACCGTGTGTTCAGCACACTGAAACAGCAGGGCATCAGCTGCCTTCTCCACCACTCCTACTGCCTACGAGATCCCTACACCATCACCACACAAGGGGTAGGCCTCAGAGGTGAGTTATACACACACACACACACACACACACACACACACACACACACACACACACACACACACACACACACACAATCCTACTGCCTACGAGATCCCTACAAATGCATGACATGAATTTGACATAATATGCAAATTGTTGTCAATGTAGTGCACCAGCCTTAAGACTGCGATATGCGCGTGTTTTTATTTGTGCATCCTCTAGGAATCGGCTCTGTGTCCCACTTCATGAGTTGCTGCCAGCAGAATCCTACAGGGTCAGTGGGTGCCCCTCTAGATGCCCCCCACACCCTCCCTGTGCCCTCCACCTGGCCCGCCAGATGCCCGCTGGCACAGTTGGGATTGGCACGGATGCCACGCAGGAAAGATGGCACCACGGTAAGGGACTAACAATCCCACTATACTGTTGCTATGCTTAATTTTAACCTTAGGCTCTGAGCACAGAACACATTTTCTGATATAAAACTAAATATGAGGTTAAATATTATGAATGGATTTGCACTTATTTATCTAAACTTCACTGTTACTCCATCCTCCGATGATTTCCTTCCATGCAACAATGTCTAGCATTGTCATCCCATACAGAAAGTACTCAGTCAAGATCCTCTTAAAGGGCAACTTAAAAGAGCTCTATTGCTCAAGCTACTTGAGATTAGCCAATACTGAAGACGCAAGACATTTTGGTCCAACCATATAGGTTTCCTTGAACGGAGAATAATGACTTAGAACTAGCCCAATGGGGCAGATTTTTTAACTGTGTTTTCAGCATAGCAATAGAGCATGCTAGAGCAATAGCTATGCTAGCAGCATAGCAATAGAGCCCTTGTTGAAAATGACTGATGTTGCCCTTTAAAATATCAAATGTTATCTGCAAGGGCATACTGTTCTATCTCTAAGAATCTGATGAGTAATCTCTATTCTAAAAGCATCAATGTGTGTATGTGTGTTCAGGTGGACTGGGCGGTGAACATTCGTCGGGACTGGGATTTCACAGAGGAAGGTGGTCATGCTCGCTTGGAAGCTTTTCTGCAGGATGGTGAGACTCTTCTCAAATATCAACACACCCATGGCTCCAAACATATTACTAGCCTAGTCATAACCAGCCCCTCAGTCTATGCTTCACTTCGTACAAAGGACTGGGATTCCGGCCATTGCTTGCTTGAGATGGGATCAGCCCTTGACTTACAGTATACCCTATCATATTCATGAACTACATTCTCACAGTTTGCTGATTGGCCAGGATGGGATGGATCCTTAGCGAACAAGGCCATTGGCTGGAATCCCAGACCGAGTACTGAAAGGATATTAGAATTGAGCGGAATTGTGCAGAAGGCAATGGCCCGGTTGCTTTATCACCAATCTACCAGGATATCTGACTACTCTATACCATGCCACCCACTATCACGAGGAGCAAGTTCAGTGTAGTTGGACCAATTGTCATTATATAGTATTCCACCATGTTCTGCTCTCTCCTTGTTACGTGTGTATTGGTGTGTATGTGTATTGGTGTGGGTGCTTGTGTATGTGTCTTGATGTGTGTCGTGTGTGCACGTGTGTGTGTGTACAGGTGTATATCGGTATGAAAAGGAGTCAGGACGGGCTGATGCCCCCAACACCAGCTGCGTGTCTCCGTACCTCCATTGGGGTCAGCTGAGTCCTCGCTGGCTGCTGTGGGATGCCCGCAATGCCCGCTGCCGCTCGCCCAAGTTCCAGCGCAAGCTGGCGTGGAGAGACCTAGCCTACTGGCAGCTCATGCTGTTCCCAGACCTGCCCTGGGAGAGTCTGCGCCCACCATATAAGGTCAGCTGCTGAAGCTCAATGCTGTAGAAACAGATAAAGAGTGTTTCTCAAAGTCGAGGAAGCACAGCTTGAAATACCCATAATCCTTTTAGTCCATACAGTAGCGGCACAGAAAAAGAACAAAATTTATCTCAGATGCTAAAAAGATTCTCAGGCTTGTCTCTCGAGCAACCGACTCACTATGAAGCACTATAGACATTCAGAAACAGTCATTGAGAAAGACATTGAGAAACAGAACAGGTATTTACATTGAATACTAAGACTCAAGTGAGGTGGTAACTATGCAACATACACATGAATACACAGTTTACATCCCGGTCATGTCCAGTGTGTGTCCTCACTTGTGTGTGTGTGTGTGTGTGTGTGTGTGTGTGTGTGTGTGTGTGTGTGTGTGTGTGTGTGTGTGTGCTGCATAGTTGCCACCTCACTTGAGTCTTAGTTGCTGCAGCTTGCTTTGGAGCACATAGTGTATCATGAAAATGGGAACAATGTGTGTGTGTGTGTATGTTTGTGTGTGTATCATTGACTTTTCCCACAGTGTTTGGATCTTGTATCATTTGCTTGTCTTCTGGGTCCAAACAAAAGTAATCAAATGTGTGTGCGTGTGTGTGTGGTGCCATCTAACTAACTCCTGTCTCCTCACTGCAGTCCCTGCGCTGGAGCTCAGAGCGTGCCCACCTGCGTGCGTGGCAGAAGGGCAAGACAGGCTACCCACTGGTGGATGCAGGCATGAGGCAGCTGTGGCAGACGGGCTGGATGAACAATTACATGAGACACG
Source organism: Sardinella longiceps (assembly GCA_027497455.2). Lineage (NCBI taxonomy): Eukaryota > Metazoa > Chordata > Actinopteri > Clupeiformes > Clupeidae > Sardinella > Sardinella longiceps. The sequence continues at coordinate 30,073,080 of JAODXP020000017.1, read as the reverse complement.
TGGTGGCCTCCTTCCTTATCGCCTACCTACACCTGCCATGGCAGGAGGGATACCGCTGGTTCCAGGTGAGGGACAGAGAGAGGGAGAGAGAGATAGAACCAGAGAGAGAGAGAGAGAGAGAGAGAGAGAGAGAGAGAGAGAGAGAGAGAGAGAGAGAGAGAAAAGCATGAATTTCAATGATTCTACAGCTTTAGTAGCTCTTGGTGTGAACATACAGTTACACTACTTAATTAATGAAATGCAGGAGGTTTTATAAAGCTGTTATAAATGTTGTCATTAACGTTCTGTGCCAGGACACACTGGTGGATGCTGATGTGGCCATAGATGCCATGATGTGGCAGAACGGAGGCATGAGTGGTCTGGACCACTGGAACTTTGTCATGCACCCGGTCGACGCGGCGATGACCTGTGACCCCTATGGGACCTATGTGAGACGCTGGTGCCCTGAACTCGCCCCACTGCCTGACGAGCTCATTCACAAGCCCTGGAAATGCCCCAGCTCCATACTGCGCAGGGCAGGTGAGAGGCAGTTAGCATGATGCTATGATGCTAATATTGACTTGTCTATTGATGTTCTTTCACTTGTGTTTATCTTTTAAGCAATTTCACTGCACGTTTTACATTAGTATTTCAATTCAGGTGTCAAATAAATCTCCCTCATCCTTGATAATGCGTGTAATGACGGTTATGTTAGTGTGATGAGAAGCTTCCTATGGTAATTACAGTCTCAGTTATCAGGATGGTATTTTTGATGTAACTGAAATGAGAAGACTTTGATATAGTGTTTGTCCTCACACTTAAAAGTCGTTTAATTTGCTACTAGTGAAACCCTCTTACTAAATGTATTGTCTATATTTCTCCTCTGATCCCTTCAACACCCTCTCCTCTCCTCTCTTCCTTTCGTCTCTCCCTCCTGTGGTGTAGGTGTGGTTCTGGGGCAGACCTACCCTGAACGGGTGGTCATTGACCTGGAGGAGCGTAGGACCCAGTCACTGAAGGATGTGGCGGATGTGAGAAAGCGCTTCAGTGAGTACGTGGACCAGCGCTCCGGTTGTGACTTGGTACCTCTGCCTGACAGGTAACGCACACACTTCATTCACACAGCATCCTTTAACACACAGAGAGCAGACTTGCCATCCACACAGACACCATGTATACAGTCACACACACACACACACACACACACACACACACACACACACACACACACAACCCGTACAGTACATGATGCAACATCTACAGTACCAACATACAGTATATTGCCTTCACAAACATTATCGACCAACACAGATATTCTTTCTACATGTATCAAACATACATACTGTTCTCACACACATATCCATCAACACACTAATTTTATACATACAGTATCCACTGACACACATACCAGACACAGCACCAACACTCACACACTGCAAACTCTGGACATATATTTTGTTGACATGTATACATGCAGCATGAAGATATGTATAGTATAGACTGTATTAATAAATGTGCATTTACCTGTGTGTGTGTGTGTGTGTGTGTGTGTGTGTGTGTGTGTGTGTGTGTGTGTGTGTGTGTGTTGATCAGGCTGGTGGAGGAGGCTCTGGGCTCAACAGGAGAGGTCCTACGCAGCGGCTCCCGCTTTCTCCTTCCTGTCATCACTCGCATGGAGTTCAAGTACCAAACTACTGATCCAGACGAGGTGGAGACCAAGGGCAACCCCTACACCGCCGTGCTGAAGGGCTACGTGAGCCGCAAGCGCGACGAGACCATCGCCTTTCTGAACGAACGTGACTTCACGGCCAGCGTGATGTACGAGGGCACGCAACGGCGTGAGAGGACAGAGCGGCACCAGTGCCTCCTCGAGGGGCTCCCCGCACCCCCTTCCACCACACGTGGTCGTGGCCGTGCCAGTGCCCGGCGCACCCCCACCAGGGACCCCTACTCCATAGTGCCTGGGGGTGTGGCAGTGCCACAGAGGTGATGCCCGCCGAGGGAGAGGGCTGGGTACAGATGTGCATAACTCCAATATGGGTGAATGATCATGAATAGGGAGCTTAAACAATGTTCATTGCATACCGACCCAGGTAGAGCAACATTATGCAGTACGTTACCAGAGACAGAAAATAATTTAGTTCCGATGCTGCATAAGTGGAAGTGTTACATTTTGTCTCAATATAAAGTTTTCAGTGAGCTTTTGGAGTGTATGAGAGCTAGACTCTGGTCTGCACTCTGGTCTGCATAAAGGGGGATTTCCCTGGATGGAAGCTGTCAAACCTTTGGCTTAAATGTTGGAGGAGACAACTTCGCAATACTTGAAAGACCCTTCGGACAAAAGCATCAGTATGCCATAAAACATGAATGTCCCCCCCTGTGCCATACTGTCTTATTTGACCAGGCTTAGTTAGCTACAGTATGTGCCTAGATCATGGCTCAAGAAATGCTTAATAAACACTTGAGAGGTTTTTAGTTTTTAATGATGGTGGATATCATGCTCCTCAAAGCCTTGTACCTTACTATACCACTTTGGAACTGACTAAGGTACAGTGCATCTCCCCAGACTGTATATTATACAGTCATTGGACTCCTGACACGTTTTTTATTTATTTTTATTTTTTAATCTGACTATGCATACCTTTTTAATAAGGGGATGAATACAGTTAGATTATTAATCTGCCGTTACAACTGTTAGAATGTAAAATTTCCTGGTCAACTTTCAGGAATTGCATGCTGTATCACTTATACTATTACTCAGGTGTGTTTTTAAGTGCCTAAACCCTGTCATCATGTCAGATTGTTGTCTATTACTTGATTGTCTGTCACAGATTAATCATGATGTGCTCTGCTTACATACTACATACTAAATCTAATATGGAAAGTACCTGTATCAGACTACTTCAGGTCATAATATAATACTGTATTACATTTATGCATTTGGCAGCGGCTTTTATCCAAAGCGACTTACAAAAGAGGATCAACATTCAAGCAACACAACTATGCACTATTATATACCTTACTTGGAGTGCAATTTGCTAACAAGAGAGTGACAGGGGTTTAAAGTGCAAGGGTGTAATTTTGTGAGGGCATATGGTAGTGAGTGCATTTCTGGTAGTTGAAGGTTGTGGGACAGATGGTATTCCCAGAATAGCTGGGTCTTCAAGGATTGTTACTGTACAATGGTGAAACATATTCAGAATCCAGTGTTTACAGATTCGTTTACAAACTTACAGAATTGTACGTTCCTTATAAGCTATTGTTTAACCTATGAACTACAACATACCTCTTACTGGAAGAGTGTAATGTTTGAAATACTGTGGTGGTTGGGGTGTCACGTGAAATTATTTAAATGATACTTGTCTGTATTTGTACAATACTTTTCTAACATCAACAGGCCTTGCTTTGAATGATTTTGGGGAATAAAAAATAAAATAATTTTACATACTTTGTGGGCATGAGTTTTTCCAGTTACCAAAAAAAAAAACAAATAACACAGGACATACAAACTCTTGTTCATGACCGTCTTTAATAGTGTTAGTATCTACAAATGTAATACAGCAGTTCAGTCAAGAGTTCAACTCAAGTGCATCATCATCAGAGGCAGTCTTAGCAAAAGACACAGGAGATTGTATCTCCACCGGCAACAGAACACAAACCATTACTTTCACAGGCAAACATTCATCGCCTCTAACGTGCCTTAACTGACCCAGGCAGGAGCACAGGGAATAGAGTGCATGTGCGCCAAATGCATCGCCATCAAACCACTGTCCACTACAGCTGGCCAACACACCAGTGTCAAGCAAATGTAGAGATCAGGGTCCAGTGTTTGTGCATGTTTATGTGTGTATGTAGTGTGTGCCAGGCAGTGCTGGCGCTTGTCTGTGGGTATGCAATACTACAGGCAGGAGGTAGTGGGCAAAGGATAAAGACCATGTGAAATTTTGAAAGTTTGGTAGTATGAAGCACTGGCCACTGGTCTCAAGTCAGTGGTGACGAAAGCAAGACCATCGTACCGTCACAATCATCCTTTACAGAGCAACTGCTGCTATCTTTGCTAACACTTACCATTTCTCAAGTACATTAGTCTGTGATGTCTGGAGACATTCACACTCACTCAAACTAACAGATAAGCCTGAGCCATAGACTGACAAAACATGCACACACACATACACACTCTAGTCTTCAATGGATTTGATGTATCTTTCGTAGGCAGCTTCATCCATGAGAGAATCAAGTTCTTCTGGTTTTGCAATAGTCATCTTCATAAGCCAGCCTAGACAAACGCACATGTGATGCCATTGATAAACAGATAGGACAATGCAATGTTTACCACAGGAAATGTTTGGCTACATTTCTTGCTACAAGCAATTGAAAATCTTGTCTAAGTTCACCTCTGACCCCAAGATTAATTCAGAACAGTGAGAAATAGAGAGGCTTACCATCTTTGTAACAAGATTTGTTGACTAGGCCAGGGCGATCAGCCAAAGCGTTGTTAACCTCTACAACTTCACCTGTCAGAGGTGAATACAGCTCACTGGCTGCCTTCACACTCTCCAGGGCGCCAAACTCATCTGTAAGCAACACAGGCATATACACATAATAAAGTTAAAGATACGAAAAGGATTTGTATGGTTAAACCTATTTGAAAACACGAATGCACAAAATATAGTCATTAAGCCAAAAGGCTAACCTGATTGCGACAGTTGTGTTCCAACATCTGGTAGGCCACAGTACACCACATCCCCCAGTGCTTCCTGGCAACAGATAAAAACATTGAACACACACATTCACTAACATTATCATTTCCAAACATTTTCTTCCGCTCCAATGAATACAGGTGTGGGAAAAATGCAATACTAACAATTTCTACTTACCTGGGCGAAGTTGCTGATGCCTACAGTTCCCACGCCATCATCCACTCGCACCCACTCATGTTTCTCCGTATATTTAAGTGCTGAGGAAAAAAGACAGTAACTTTGAGCATGCACGTAACAATCTAACAGTTTAATGTGCCAAAAACTAAACTGTTACAAGGTCGAAGTTACATTGTTGTAATGTTAACTTAAATTGAGTGTTACATCTAACTTTGCGTTTATGAGAGAGACTAACATCATGCGGGAAATTACTAACGATAATGTTACAAGTTACTAATGTTACAGACATTAAATGTGTCGGTGTTAAAAGCGCACACAAACAGTGGTCAAGGGCATCAAACTTCAGTGGTTGGCTGACAGCCTAGCACAGTAGCAAACAGTGCCCGTTAGCAACTAAATAATCTAAAGGACATCTGTCCTGCAACTGAAAACGATAATGCACCTTATGTGCAATTGTGAGTATAAGCAAGATCAGAGAAGCTGAAAACAAATTGAACCAGTCTTAACGTTAACGTTACTATGTTATGAAACAAACGGAACAAGCAGTTCTTGCTAACCTACACCCTGAAGTTAGCTTGCAAATGTCCCAACTTCCAAAGAAAGCTAGAGGTTTTATCCTCACCTGCACAGAGCCGCGAGGACGCAGAGAGGGGACGTTTGAGATAAACCTGCGACACAATATGGGATGGAGAGAATACGCTTGATTTGGAGATCCCTGGAAAAGCTGAAAATAACTGTGAATATGCACACCGCATCGCCAAGCGTGCCGCCATGTTTCCCGGTTACGTCTTTAAAAAATGACGTACACTGCACTTGCTTTTGGTGTCATGGGGGCGTAGACTACGGAGCGCATGCTCCATTGCTGATTTTAAAGCAGAGAGCGGAAACGCGTGGGGAAACAAAATACGGTCAGTGTTCCATGATCTGTTTGTGTGGGCTTGTAAGGAAGGATAATGAGAGTTGAGACTTTCTGTTTAACATATGATTTCAATTCGTTTTAGATTTCCATGGCTGGCATAGAGTTGATGATTCAGAAAAAGAAGAAAAAGAAGAGACAGCTTTTAGATGTGCCGAAGTCTAGCATATGCTATTCTGCCATTGAAGAAGAAGCCTCTCACAAGAAACACAAAAAGAAGAAATCAAAAGATTCTGAGAAAGATGAACAATCACAAGCCAAAGTCGAGCACACAAAAGGACAAAAGAAAAGAAAACGGAGAGCTGAAGATGGCAACAGTGCATTGGCGTTGTTGGAAGAGAGTGAAGATTTTGCTGTTACTCCTCAGGAGGGAGAGATGGAGATGAAGAAAAAGAAGAAGAAAGGTAGAACTGAAGAGGTGGTCTCAGCTGGAGAGAACTCACACACAGAGGAGACCCTCTCACAGGTGCAAAGAGGTCAACAGAAACCAGTGAAGGTGAAAAATTGGCCCACTGAAGATACACATGCCAGTAGGCCTACACACACACAGCTTGCTTCACACTCACACCCTCCTGCAGACACACCAGTACACTCTCCCATAAACACTCAGCCTCACCTAGAAATGTTAAGGAAAGTTTCTAATGAGATTAATGTTGATTTGAGTGTCCTGCAAGAGATCCATGAGTTCATGCCTGACCTCTCATTCACCACAAGCCAACAACATATTAAACGCATAATCAGATATGACCTGCCCCGCTTCAGGGAATTCAAGCAGCAAGGTATCCCTGTGCGAAAAGGGAGATTCACTGTAGCTGAGAACATGAAGCTGAAACAGAATGTAGAGAACTTCTTGGCCCTCTCTAGGATTGAAAGCCCATTCATGCTTTTCAGATCTCGCCAATTTCGAGATGAGACAGAGAACATACCAAAATTAAGGAGGAAACTGAACTTCCTTAAGTGTTTATGTTCTGGCATACCTCACACCTACCATTCTATATTGGCAAAAGCCAGTAGACTCTTCAACCACAAGAATTTCAAAGGGAGGTTTACAGAAAAAGAGAAAGAAACTTTGATGAACCTGCACAAGCTACATGGAAACAATTGGAAAGTCATCGGAGAGAAATTGGACCGCGGCCGTGAATCTGTAAAATTACAGTTTTCTTTAATGACTGTGACTAATGGACCGTGGTCAGAAGCGGAGTTTAAAACACTTCTTAATAGTGTACGGGAGGAGCTGCTACAGAAGGCAGAGCCAAGCGGAGATGGCACTGATGGGTCTGCGGTCATTCAAAAAGTGGAGCTCTACAAGAGGCTGCGCTTGTTTCGTGTGGCCAGACAGGTCAAGACGCGCAATTTTTTACAGTGTAGGGCTAAATGGATGGAATACCTGACAAAGAAAATCTCGACAGGAGGAACAATCCAAGGCAGGAAGAGCTTAGAGGGTAAAATCCAGCTGATCAAAGCGATCTATAGCATGGCTGTGGAAGACCCTGCAGATATAGTGTGGGATGACCTCACACATCTCTTTGGAAACACCCCTCCAGACTATTTACGAATGAGGTTCTACAAGCTGAAGGTCACTCATGTCCCAGGCTGGAACACAATGTCTTTCTGTGACATCATAGACTTCCTGTATGAGAAGACCCTGCCCCAGCTGGAGAAGGAACTGGAGATGTGTGAGGAAGAAGAAGAGCCAACAGAGGCGCGTCAGTCTTACAAACTCTCTGAGATCTTCCCTGACCTCTGACTGCAAACCCCTTTAAGGCCACCGCACACCGGTTCCGACACAGTGCTGAGCACTCTGCTTCCAACATTCTATTCCATTGTTTTCAATGCAACCCCGCACACCAGTGCCGAATCCTTCCGCCGTCGATTATGAATTACGATTGAAATCTATTTTGTCGGAGCTGTTCATTGACATCCATTATTATTTCTCATGCTACGGGGCTAGGTTTGTTGTGAAATTGTCGGATTCGAAAGTGCTCCGCAATGCTGTCGGAACTGGTGTGCGGCCGGCTTTAGTCTCCTCTTCAGAGGGAGAGACCATTCAGTCTTACAAACCCTCTGAAATCTTCCTTGACCTTTGACCTCTAGCTCCAGTGAGAACACCATCAGTCTCCTCTTGAGAGGGAGAGACCAGTCAGTCTGACAAACTCTGAGATCTTCCCTGACCTCTGACAAGCTCCAGTACAAACCCCATCAGTCTCCTCTAATGAGTAAGAGACCAGTCAGTTTGTGAGAGATTCTCACCCACCCCCATTTACATCTCCTCCTGTTGAGTTTGAAACACATGGACTGACAAGTCACTCTTATTAGCTTCAGAGATCTTTACCTGTACATGTTGCAGACTGTAAATAGTTGAAGGAAATATCAGCTTTTTCTGTTTGTATTACTGGGTTCATCTGTTACATGCTGTTTGTGTGGTTGCCTGATGTCTGCCTATGCAGTGCTGTTGACGTGCTGTTAAAGAAACATTAGGCAACGTTTGCTACTGTTTTAAGTATCCTTTTTATCTGATAACTTGTTTTGGTAACATCTCCAAATAAATTTGAATTACATACTGTATGGTCATATGAAGGGTGAACAAATGCAAGTTTTATTCCTACCAGCCATCCAGGATATGTTCTGTGTAGTTCTGGGTGGGGGGTAGGAAATCACCTCAGAATAACTGAACACCTTGTTACAGTATAATATTTCGATTTCTTTGCGATCAGACATTATTTGCATGTTCTAATAGTGCCAAAAGACTCAAAAAATGTCTTAATAATGTAGCTGGTTCGCTAGTTTTACAGCTAAAATAGAATGGTGTAACTTTTAATATGATGTTTGTATGCAATGCTGTTTATACAGTTAATATACTGTTAAACATCTCCACTGCTCACTCCAAAAAAACAAAAAACAAAACTGTACTGTCCTTCACCCCAAAAGGTTTTAGATGATTGATTATGAGCCTAGGCCTATGTGCCTTCTTGCATGTTGAATTTCAAGTAGCTGAATGCTCTGCAGGCCGACTATCTACCAACAAGGGACATGTTCAATATGCAACCAGCTTATTGCATTGGGCTACATGCCCCAATAAATGTTAGCCTACCTACCTGGGACCTATAATATAATAATATAATGATCACTTCAAACCACAGGTAGGCAAACAACAGGTAGGCTGTAGGATACTACTACTATTACTACTACTACAAAAAAAAACAGGTTACACAAAACGATACCAGTGATGTGATACAGGGAATGCCATTCAATGCAATCACAGGGGCAAACGCAAGCACAGCAAGTTGCTACAATACCTGTTCAATATGCCTATATGGGAACAGACCAAACCCACTACATGAATTGCTGGGAATAACACTCCTCAGGCAGTGCCTATGACATACCATCACCCTATTAGATAGCACCCCACTCCCTGCACGCGACACAGCCAATTCAGTCAAAATTCAGACAGAATAGGGAGAGGATACCAAATTGAGAGATATTGAGCAACAAGCAACCACAAGACTGGCTGGAATTAGCACTGAAGCAGACAATGTTCCATTGCACACACTTGATCAGCTAGCAGGTTAACCACAATCTCTGCCAAAGTGAGTAAACTGACCTCTCACCTGCTGAATGTATTCTGTTACAAAGATTATAGAAGGGGAAAGGGGAAAACCACCTATGAAACGTAATGCATGCATCTGCAATTTTTTTGTAGAATAAAAAGATGAGTGACTCATGAACTTGATTTGCCCTTGATTTACTGTATTGCCTTGGTGAAGGTTTTACAATAAATTAGGCTTTAATCTTTTTCTTTTATTCCAACCTGAAACCAGTATTTACTGAAAAGACTTGAGAATATTGGTGTGAAGATAAAAGGAGACTACCTTGCCTGTCCAACTTGGTGAGTGTTTACTGTTTTCTGTACCAAAAACGGTGAGGTGAATATGCCTGGGTAGAGGAGCCCGCCTTACTGTAATAACTGAAGGGTAAGAGAATTTATCTGTAACTAAGCATAGCATGCTGATATAAGGTAAGGAAATTGCTTGGTGAGTGAGATAATGGTATTTTTGTATTGAACTGAAAACCATCCACTACATAAAAATAAACACTACCATTTGGTGTTTATTGTTCCAACCTTGAATTTTTATATATAAAAAAGAGCAATAAGGCTCATCAGGTGATGGGTGGTACACTGACAACTCCTAGATAACAGGTTGAGTGGGGTGAGGGTTCTGTGAGGCTTAGTGAAATCATTGTGTCAGAGGACACAAGGTTTTTGAATCTGAGTTATGAATAATTGCCGCCTTTGACAGAGACAAGGTCTTGGTAGACTCTGAGCTTTTCTCATTACTAGCCTTGAAATCTTGATGTGGGTCTGCATGGCTAGGCTGTAACCTATCCTTGGCATGCAAATCAGTCAGCCATGCTCAGTGTGGCATCAGAAAACGACATGATACACTGGATAAAGAAACTCTACATTGCCTATTTCAAAGTTTTAATCTGTTTGTTTGTTTAAGAGCATCTTTTAGACTCTGCCATGCTCCCATTAAGTTATAAGGCTCTCCCTCCCTAAGTCTGTGTGTGTGTCTTTGCTGAAGAGGGTGCACTCCCTCCCTAAGTCTGTGTGTGTGTGCTTTTGCTGAAGAGGCCTGATAGGCCTAAGTATTCCACAAAAAGGACAATCCTTATCCTTTCAAGCACGCATACCTCATAGCCAGGTGTATGCATTCTATGTTCCATAGATTTGCTGTAGGCTAGGTGATATTATAGCCTTTATAAGAGGAAGCCTAACCTACATTCACACTCAGCCTGAACTGGACATCACACAGTTAAACATGTAAAGGGTTGAGTCATATAGAGTTTCTACTTTTGGATTTGAAAATAAGAAATAGTATACTTTTAAAGCTGTGTAAGTGGGTGGAGCAAGGACAGTATCCAGGGTAGGCCCAGGGTTGGCTTCGTCTATGATTGGATAAGAAGCTATTACTGTCTGGGACACTCCTGTGACTGTGTGGCACATTGTTTCTTGGCTGGTGACTGACTTCGACTGACATAGCCTTTTCGATTATATAAGTGGGTAGCCTACTAGCCCTAGACATGAATGGATGAGGATTCAAAAGGATAATTGCGGAAGATTGTCTGCCTAAATGCGGTAGCCTATTTCATTGTCAATAACTACATTTATTGCATAAACTGTGTAGGAGGCGTTAAGCAACCCACTGCTGACATTTTACTTTCCATGAAAACGAAACCAAATTAGTTCCGACTCTTCCTTAGTTCGTAGCCTAGTGACGGCGGCATCTGTATGGAGATGTTGCTTAAAATGCTGTTGCCGAATAGATTGGGATTTCAAGACATTGAGCTTTAGTTGAATTATTTGGATTTCATCCGCGACCCGTCACCCGAGTAGGATACAAAGAAAATAAAAAATGTCTGAATCATGGTAAGCCCATCTGTTTGTGTATGGACTGAGAAATAGGGGCTGTTTGTGTATGGACTGAGAAATAGGGGCTTCAGTATTTAATAGGCTAATGGATAAATGAGTAGGTGTAGCATATAGGCCTAGATTTTGTTACAATGGTTTTTATGCATAATGTGTCGCCCGTAGGCCTATTTTGTCATTATGTAGCCTAACTTGCATGCCTCGTTGTCGTTATATCGAATGCATGAGTAGTAAAACAGCATACTGGAGAAAACAAACCAGAAAAGCTTATCTCTTTTCCCTACTGTCTTCCTCATCTTCACAGGCATGAGTCTTTGTTGTCCTCACTTGCCTCATCATAAGTTTCCATCCAATATCTTTTTTTACTCCAAGAATTTCTGTTCTTTTGCAGCCTATTTGTAATATCTGACATTGTATTTTTAGGGAACAGGAGAGATCCTATTCCCCAGTGTTGAGTTGTGTGTCTGCCCAGAGTGACAGCTCAATGGACCCACCATGTAACTTCAAGCAAACTGAAGATGGACAGCAACAGATGTTCTCTCAAAGCATGTAAGATTAATGTGCAAATGCTGCAAATAATAAACCGGACTTCATTCATTCATGCATTCATTAATGGAATTAACCAATAAGACTAAAGCAGCTCAATTAAACTGATTGTCAAACATAGCTCTAATGCTTGAGCTTGAGTTGTCGAAGAATCAAAGAACTTGAAACCGTATAGAAAGAATAGTGAAAGCTTTCACCAACTAAATGGCACAATAAGTTCACATTCAGTTTAATTACCAGGGGTCTAGGTTATATCAAATTCTTTGCTTCTATTTCTAACCAAGAGTACAGTGAATTTGAATTAGATGGCTATGGTTGGATATACTCCTGAACAGGGCCGGATTAATGTATGGTTTTTATGGGCGGGGGCCCAGGGTCCATCAATTTCAAGGGGTCCTTTCTGCCCCAGCATTACTTAAGACGAAAATTAATATTGAACAATTATTTATTCTCCTAAAGTTGTCTGAAATATGAGCATAAAGGAACACGTGAATATGAGAATGCAACCTCAGCATGGGACATCAGATAAGATGTGTCTTCCCATCTGAGGGAGTTCCCCCTCCCAAATGAGTTGGTTTGGTCCGATCGTCTTTTTGGAGCGGTAGAATCAAATAGTCGCTTGACAAGGCTCACGGAGCTCTTCAATCTGGCATGATAGGCTCACGAATTCGAGGTCATTCAAAACATAGGCTACATCATATGATTGACAATGGATTCAACTAAAATATGTTTAGGCTAAGCCTAATCATATGCCATATTAAGTTTGGCTTGTAAATATAGATTTGCGTGATGGTTTGGTTGCGTGATGCTTTTGAGGTTTGATCATTGGCGCACAGCTCTCTCCACTCGCTCACACACTGCTCAAGTTGAATTTGGACTTTGACACTGACAGAATACAGAATAGGCCCATATCCAAAGCCTATAATCAGAAAATAAATCTGCGCGGTGCGTACACTCGGACATGCTTAAACACAGCCTAAAGAAGGATGTTCGGAAAGTTCTGTTATAGAGATAGCCTATACTGTATATGCGACAGCTACAATTATACAATTATGCAGGACTTAAATCCAACTGCAACGACCAATTTGTCAAATGAGAATGTAAGAATTAAAAACATTATCATGTAGGTTCGAGGGATTCTTTCCCAATAATTTATTTTAAGTTAGTTAATAGCGCAATCCCGCGCTATTTCAGACAGAGAGTGATTTCAAAGACAAAAACAAAGCTCCCATACTTCATTCTATTTATTAACTACGAATCTGATTGGAGGTTTTCACCTCTAATGTTGGTCAATGATATTTTTTTCTGGATGCTGGTAGACGTCGCGCACACATGACATGAGATCCACAACGCACCTCCTGCCGCCTTTCATTGTCAACCCATCGGTCCTATATTGACTTGCCTGAAATAACGGTGAAATACCAGTCAAGACCACAAAAATGTATTGTATACCATATAGTGTGCGTGATCGTTCTCACACACAGTGCATCCATGCACGATCCGCACGAGGCCATAGCTCAAAATCTCCTTGCGTTTTGCTTTACATATCGGTCTGCTCACTTATCCGCCTATTTGCGAACCCACCCGCTTTAAACGAAAATGAAAGCGTTCCAGGAGCAGTTTGTGGTTCATTCTGTCACCGTGAAACGATTCGGAAGAGACAGTCATTCTTAATAATTTCACCAAGCATTACAATTATATGTCAACAAGGGAATAATTGTGATTGCCTTCTTAAAACATTTTTTTCTAGGCTACTGGTTGGAGGAGCTTTTGGAAAGCCACTTCTCACAGCAATGGGAAATAGGTCTCTAGCTATTGGGAGTAGGCCTATACACTTTTTTAAAACGGTATAAATGGTAATGCAAAATTATAAACCATATAGGCCAACTTAGACTACCCTATATAATAGATATCTGCTGCTTACAATAGTTTTCTTGGGTTTTCTCAAGTGCTCACAAGAAAATGACAAAATAGAATGTCTCTTAGGTGTCATATTTATTGGCCTTGAAATTTCAATATTAAAAATACGCATATACTCAGGGTTCGAGTTAGGTGGGAGCCAGTGGGAGCTGAGCTCCCATAGAAGAGGTCTGGCTCCCATGAAAGCAGCAAACTCAAACATCTGTGGGGGCTCTGACAATACAATAGTATAATATTTTACTGACAAATAAAGTTATCATAAGCGGGGATCAAACCGAGCTATGGGAGGTGGAACCTTTTTATGGAGTTGCGAGCGCGCTAAGCGCTTGTTACAGGGGTGTTTTTGATCATCTTTTCTTTTTGTGTTATTGCCTTATTGGCATGCTGTTATTATGTTCTCTGATGATAAAGGGGCACGGTATGCTTGCGCAGTTGCAATGTATAGGTTGTAAACATAAATCAATGTCTTAATTGATTGTAAACCATGATTTGGTTGTGACCGATAGTTACCGTGCGTAACAGTCGGGGTTTGCCTCTGACGCGAGAGGATCTAATGATGCTATGTTATATTGCCTAGTTTGTGGGCCTTGCCCCTGATTATTTTCAGTTTGATCAGTGTTTTGTTTGTTTAGTTTGTTTGTTAATTTGTTATGTTATGCACCCCGCCGGTGGCATAATATAAAATAAAAGAAAGACGTCTGCATTATTCCGTTTCCATGCCTTGAGTCTACCACCCGCCGGACACACTCCGTTACAATGCCACTGAAAATGTGGCCGCTTGCTTGTATTTCTTTAGGTAAAGTAATTGAGAAACAAAAATTGTTGTCTTTGAATGTCATCCGATTCTGCAATTGTAGGAAACAAGAGAGATCTATTTCCCCTGTGTTGAGCTGTGTGTCTTCCCCGAGTGACAGTTCAATGGACCCTCCACTTAACTTCAAGCTAAATGCTCTGGCATCTCAGGCAGATCGACAACAACAAATGTCATCTCAAAGCATGTAAGACCAATATGTAAAAACTGGAAATACTGGTAATAAAACTGATTTAAATCAGCAACTTTATTGTTTCCATGAGTTTAAAAACATTTGCAGCCCAATTAAGTAATTGCTAAATAAATAAATAAACAGTGTTCCATGTACTATATTTTTTATTTTCTGAGTTCTATCTGACCCTATATTTGTAGGGAACAAGAGAGATCTCATTCCCCTGTGTTGAGCTGTGTCTCTTCCCCGAGTGACAGTTCAATGGACCCACCACCCACCTTCAAGCTAAATACTCTTGTATCCCAGTCGGTTCTACAACAACAAATGTCATCTCAAAGCATGTAAGACTAAATGTGTAAACTGGATATAATAAAACTGATTTAAATCTACATTATATTGTTTCCACTAGTGTAAAGACTATGAATCATACTGTATGCAGCCCAATGAAGTTAAGTGATTGATACATGAATAAATAAACAGTGTTCCATCTACTGTATGTTTTACTTTCTCTGAGTCTCATCTGACCCTGTGTTTGTAGGGAACAGCAGAGATCCCATTCCCCTGTGTTGAGCTGCCTATCGGCCCAGAGTGACCGTTCAATGGACCCACCTCTTAACTTCAAGCTGAATATTCTGGAATCCCAGTCAGGTGGACAACAACAGATTTCAGCTCAAAGCATGTAAGAGGATTCTAATATGCAAACAGGATTCAAGAATTTACTTTGCATTCAATTCAATTTAATTTCATTCATGCATTCAATTCATTCTTATGTAAGCTATATTCATTCATTCATTCATTCACTTCCTTACTCCTTCCAGTAAAATGTATATGAATGACGAGACACATTTTCCCAGCATTTGCCTAAAAGGGACAGAAATGTTAACCTGACTCTTGCCAGATTAATGTCTTTCTGCTAACTCCGAATGTCTTCACACATCCATCTGGAATTGAAGTGCACACACACCCACACACATACACACACGCACCCCCCCCCCCCCACACACACACACACACACACACACACACACACATATACATATGTAACATTTTTTTAATGACTATGCAAATCCCTGTTGTCAGATGCAGAAAAATTGAAGCTCCTGAAGATCTGAAGTTGCTCCTGAAAAAGAAGTTTGAATATGTGAATGAAGGACAGACTGAGGCAGGGTGTTTGCTTAGTGACATCTACACAGAGCTCTACATTACAGAGGGCATGAGCGGAGACGTGAACACCGAACATGAGATCAGACAAGTTGAGATGGCATCAAAGAGACCTACACCAGCAGACATGCCAATTCACTGCAATGACATCTTCACTGCATTGACATCTAAACTCTCATCCAAAGCAGACAGATGTGTCAGAATGGTGCTAACAAGAGGAATCGCCGGTATTGGCAAGACCATCACTGTACAGAAGTTCATTCTGGACTGGGCAGAGGGACAAGCCAATCAGGACATCCATCTGTTGCTCCCGTTGCCTTTCCGGGAACTCAACCTGCTGATGGGAGATACACTCAGCTTGATCAACCTTGTGCAGCACTTCTCCACTTGTGCAGCAAGTACCCTGCCTCCCTGCAATGTTGACAAGTGGAAGATTGCATTTGTCTTTGATGGCCTGGATGAGTGTCGACTTCCTCTGAATTTCCGGAGCAACCCTGCAGTGAGTGACATTACAAAGGTCTGCTCTGTGGACATTCTCATAACGAGCCTCATCAAAGGTGCTTTGCTTCCCTCCGCTGTCCTCTGGGTGACCTCCCGACCTGGAGCCACCAACAGGATCCCTTCTGAGCATGTGCACCTCTGGACTGAGATCCGTGGTTTCAGTGATGCTCAGAAGGAAAAGTACTTCAGTAAGAAAATTTCTAATCCAAGTCTGTGTGAGGAGGTGATTTTGCATTTGAAGTCGTCACGGATCCTCTACATCATGTGCCACATACCAGTCTTCTGCTGGATATCTGGCATTGTTTTACAGAAAATACTCTCAGACCCGAACAGAAAGGAAATTCCCAAAACTCTCACTGAGATGTACACTCATTTCTTAATCATCCAATCAAACATCAGATGTAAGAAGTATGCAGATGCCTCCGGGCCTCTGAACAAGGAAATGGTTCTCAAACTCGGCAAACTGGCCTTTCAACAGCTGGAGAGGGGTCATCTGATCTTCTATGAGAGGGACCTACTAGAATGTGGTATTGATGCCAAAGAGGCATCAGTGTACTCTGGGATCTGCACACAGATCTTCAGAGAGGAGCCCCCATTGCACCATGGGAAAGTTTACTGCTTTGTCCACCTTAGCATTCAGGAATTCCTGGCTGCTCTGTTCCTGTTTGTGTCTTTTGCCACTGGTGGATCACACAAAACAGGAGATCAGTGTAACAGATTTCTCTGCCATGCAGAAAGCTTGTCTGACCTCCACAAGAACGTGGTGGATGAGGCCCTGCAGAGCGAGAGCGGGCACTTAGATCTCTTCCTTCGCTTTCTGCTTGGCCTCTCTCTGGAGGACACCCAGGGGCTTCTACACTTTCTGATTCCAAAGCTAAGGGACTGCAGTCTGGGCAACGACCAGGACCAAACAATCAGGTACATCAAGCAGAAGATCAGAGAGAACGCAGACACAGAGAAGTCCATCAACCTCTTCCACTGCCTTAGGGAGGTAAATGACATTTCACTGGTGCAGGAGATCCAAAGCTACCTCAGCGTGGAATGTGTGTCCAGGGTACGTCTGTCACCCGCGCAGTGGTCGGCACTGGCTTTTCTTCTGTTGACTTCTGAGGATGGGGAGCTGAAGGAGTTTGACTTGAAGAAGTATTCTAGGTCAGAGGAGTGTCTCTCCAGCCTGCTGCCCTGTGTTAAGGCATCGGGAACAGCTTTGTGAGTATCTGCTGCTTTAGTGCAAAAGCAGTGTTACAGTTGTGGTCAAAGAAGGGAAGATGGATTACACATATCTGTAACTCCATTTTCGTAAGCATGTTAAATGCAGTTGGGGTGGTGAAAGGCTTTGCCATTGTTGTCTGGTGGGATTAAATCCAACAATGATTTCAAAACAGTTAAACTTGTACTTTAAACAGTAGATGTTACACTGCATTAATAGTGACTAGAACTGGAACCCTCACAGAGGCACTGGTGATATGAACACTCTTGTAGCTGGAAGACAGCATGAGCAGAATCTTAGTGATGGGATCATGTGGAGTTACCCGATGGAGAGATTGAGATGCAGATGGCATTGATAACTGTATAACAAACTATCGAGTGCCCAATATGCTTTCTATCCAAAACATAAGTATTAGTTTTGAATGGTCAACAGAAAGCAGGTATCCTCCATTACCTACTCATCACTAATTCTCACCTAGTGAGTGAACAGGTGATATTACAAATCAGTACCGCCACCAATACCACACGACCCAGTAAATGCACGCCGTTACGCAAAAAACGGACTGAAAACCTAAGTCTACGCCTGTCTTCTACAGTTGTGGGAGGGAGACAGAAGGGGCACTCAAGTATGGAGATGGGGATGTGTAATGCATGGTACAATTCAATGTGTTTATAAGACAGTATTTTCTTTCAGGTTGAATAAATGTAACCTGACTGAAAAGTGTTGCCCAGCATTAGCCTCTGTGCTGTGTTCAACCACTTCCTTTCTGAGAAAGCTAGACCTGAGTGGCAACAAACTGTATGACTCAGGAATGGAGATGCTCTGTTCTGGCCTAGGGAACACACACTGCAAACTGGAGGACTTGAGGTAATGCTGCTAATTTGTTTCACATTTAATGTTGGTTGGACAGTCTCCCCTTATCTGACAAATATTTGCATAATTTCTCACTGACATTCCACAGAATAATAATGTAGTTTTTAAAAGTGAAAGTATGAAAGAGTTGGACGAAGAAACCAAATCCCGCATTTAAGGAATGTTTGAATTGTTTCCGACTATCCACAGGTTATCAGATTGCAAACTGACAGAGGAGGCATTTGCTCATGTGGCATCTGCTCTGAGGTCTAACCCCTGCCACCTTAGACTGCTGGATTTGGGCAACAATCTACCTGGAGAGTCAGGAATAAGGCAACTATGCTCTGTGTTGGAAGAAGAACCTCGGATTGTGCTGGAGACATTAAAGTAAGTATGTGAAAAGTAAATAACCACAACACACAGTGATGCATACCACCCAAATTAAAATACTGGTGGTATGTACAGTATTTTTATTGCTAAGACATTAATTTTGGCTTTATGTGCCATTAATACATCATCAATTAAATATAAAAAAAATGTCTGGTTTTGTGATTCCCCTACACTACTGTGTGCTCATCTGGCTTGCAAAGAATAGTGGCATGTCAACTAGGTGCAGCTGTAATGTACGAACAGTATGCAAAACCCATGTATCAGAATCAGTATCAGAAACTAAAGAAGTTGTAGCGGTACATTCCTACATTTCATATTCATAAAATTTTTACTGCTGGTCACAGCCTTATTTGACTTCACCTTTAGAATCTTCCATTAAGAAAGGGCCAGTCTTGACTAAAATGACATCATGTATCCTAACACACCAGCCATCACCAGCCTTCATTTCACTATACAGGATTTCCAAGTGTAGTGTCACAGAGGAAGACTGCATGTGTTTAGCCACTGTTCTCAGATCAGGCACATCACAATTAAAAATGCTTGATCTGGACATGAATGAGCCAGAAGACAGAGGAGTGAAGGTTCTCTCTGATGCCCTGCAGCACAGCAAACTCCAGTCATTAAAGTGAGTTTTCTTGTTTTTTTATTTTTTTTGAAGATGGGAATTACAAATATTAACTCTGGCGTGTCTGAAAAGAACAGGCCTGGTTTATACTGTACTGTGTTTCTATGCCAGACTGAAGGACTGCGATCTGTCTGAGAGAAGTGCTGAGGCTTTGGCTATGGCCCTGTCTTCAGAGATATGTAGCCTGACAGAGCTGGACTTAAAGGGCAATGATTTAGACGATCCAGGCATAGAGCAGCTCAGTTCTGCCATAAAGGTTCCGCAGTGTAAACTGACTGTGCTGTGGTAAGTTGTTTTGTGGTTCATCACGTACATAGATTTCAGTATTTATCAGTGAGCAGTAACATAATTTGTTGTTCTCATATTAAAGATGCCATAAGTGTTTGTAACACTTTGTTAACACATATCACTCTTTATAACATAAAGATAATATCTCTGCATCACTCATTAGCTCTGCATTCACGGGTCAATGTAAAAAAAAAAAAAAAAAATCCAGTTTCTTTCTATGATACACCTTCTCATTTTAAATGAACACATTTACAAATTTCATTCTAAATGACACATGGCTGCAGCTGCAAACCTAAGATCAAAGAGCACTCAGCCCCCAAACAATAATGAAGAATCACTGACTACACATTAAATGAATACTGTATCATCACAAATAATTGCATCCACAATGTCTAAAGCTTGGGTGTGTTTCTTCCTTGTAGCCTGTCCAACTGTTCCATCACAGAAGAGGGGATCTGTGCCCTCGCCTCAGCTCTGCAATCAAACCCCAGTCACCTGCGAGAGCTTGATCTCAGCCATAATGATCCTGGAGAGACAGGGGTACAGCAGCTTTCCTTATTCCTACTGGAGCCTGAATGCAGACTGGAAAAGCTCAAGTGAGAGAAAATAGTTTTTTACTTTCCTATCAATGCCTGGTGTCTTCAAAATACCTCAGGTCATTCTATTAACAGTTCCAATTCCATTAACAGTTTTGTTATAGAGGGCTTAGCATAGCAAAATGATGTGATTTGCTTCGCTACACTGGATGCATTACGGAAGTGTAAAGTCAAGTTCTGTCAAAAACCCGTTGGTTCTGCTTCCGTGTTCCATTGTTTATAGTGGAAGCTAATTAAAATATTATGGCAAACAAGTCTCCCTGTTAGCCTGTTTGAGTGGATATTTCTAATATGTGTTGTGTGTCTCTCACAGCCTGTATGACTGTGATCTGACAGAGGAGAGCTGCCCTGCTCTGGTGTCTGCCCTCACAACAGACACCTCATCTCTCAGAGAGTTGGACTTGGGCTGCAACTCGCTTGGAGACTCAGGCGTCACAGTGCTCTCTGCTGCACTGGCTCATCCACACTGCCACCTGGAGAAGCTCAAGTGAGTAGACCACACGTGTTATAAATAAGCACTTTATTCGATACACATATAGCTCTGCATAGATCTGTTGCAATAACTGAAAATCGTATATTAGCGGAAAAAATAAATAAATAATGTTTTGCCCTCAACGGCTCCTTCCAGGCAGCACTGTCTGGAAGGCACAGCCTTAACCCTAAGTCTATATCTTACCTCCTTAACGTTCAGACGTATATTTGGAGTGGTAGTGCACTGTCTGGAATGCACCGTTGATGGCTAAAAAAACCCCAAAGACCTTCAGAATAATAAAGTCGGTCAACTTTGTTATTCTGACGCATACACAATGTACTGTATACAGACCAGAGGATATCTCTTAGACACACAATGTTTTAAATCTTGTTTTTATCATTGTAGACTCATGGATTGTGATATCAGAGAAGAAGGAGGCACTTCTCTGGTCTCACATGGTTCACATCTACGGTCTCTGGTCTTGAGCAAAAACCGACTGGGAGACACTTTTATGAAGAATCTGTCTATTGCACTGAGCGATCAAGAGTGTAAACTTAAGAGCTTAAGGTATGATTTTAAGCTGTTTAGTGTGTTTACTATTTTTACCGATATCCTTTCTCAATATATGTGATGGATATAGACTATTGTATAACTCTATTACCGGTAATACTTTTTGTTTAAATCGATTTAGAATAAAGAATATGCAATGTTATTCTATGTTGTTTTTTGTTGTTATACTAACAAGTATACTATCATAACATCAGTATCATAAAAATTCTCTAACAGTATCATAACAATTCTCTGATTTGACAGCCTGTCAGAGTGTGGTGTCACAGGGGAGGGTTGCATCCTATTAGCTGAAGCACTGAGCTCTGGAACTTCCCACCTGGAAAAACTGGATATGACAGGGAATAATCTACGGCAAGAGGGAGTACGTCTCCTCTCAGCCCACAGATCAACAACACTCAAGTCTCTCAGGTGAGAATAAATATCAGATCCATTAAATCAATTAATTACTGTACTAACACCTGAACACCCTGTTGTGGGTCTCAGTTGCTTTGGATTAAAGTGTCTGCTCCATCCATTTCAGCTTGTGCTAAGCACTTTTTTTTTACTTAAACCTGGGGAGAATATTACCCTTACTGAATAAAAGTGATTCTGATTCTGATTCTGTGGTCTCTCCAGGTTGTCTGAGGTAAAGCCTAAGAATAAGTACATTGAGTCTCTGGCTGTGGCTCTGGGCCAAGGGAAGCTGCGTGAGCTGGATCTGAGTCATAAGGAGCTGGATGATACTGGCCTACAGATCATCACAGAGGCCCTGGGCAAGACGGACTGCAGATTGGAGACCCTTAGGTGAGCCAGTAGCTTAGTGTATAGGCTCACCAGAGAGGCTAAAAGAGTGGCCAAGAGGTCCAAACGTTTGACAACATTTGACTGTTTTTGCAGACCAGTAAAGCTCTCATATGCTCATACCAAGAGCATTAAAATGTTTATGTTGTGATGCAATGTGACACTTCCACTGATGCAGACCAGAACTTCAGTATCACGAGGCAACTGTCTTGTTTTCAGTTTTATATCCAAATTCATGTGTTCACATAGCTCAATCACAAGTTAATGGATGATGGAAGTTCTCTACATTGTTTTCCTGTATAAGTAGGACCAGGTTCCATATAAACACGGTTCAGTATTGCTAAATTCCCTGTGGTGATAATTTCGGCCTTCTATGGCAACCTGTTACTAATATTAGGTTGTGTGTGTGTGTGTGTGTCTACATGGTGTTTGTGAGCTCAGGTTGTACAATAATAAGATCAGCCCAGATGGCTGTGCTGCCTTGGCATCAGCCCTGAGTGTGAATCAGCACCTCCTGGAGCTGGACCTGAGTGGAAATGAACCTGGACATGACGGCATAAAGCTGCTCACATCTGCCATCAGACATCAGGGCTGTCAACTTCACACACTCAAGTGAGAATTATACACAGAACTGAGACACACACATACATAACTTGCCTTGCCTTGCCATAACTACAAACACACACACACACACACACACACACACACACACACACACACACAGCGAGAGAGTTAGTAAAACATAAATGATGCTGAATAAAAGTGTCAATTTGTGTGTGTCTGTGTGTGTGTCTGTGTGTGTGTGTGTGTGTGTGTGTGTGTGTGTGTGTGTGTGTGTGTTTTGGTGACGAGGTTGAGCGAGTGTTACCTGACTGAGAGCAGCTGTGCAGCTGTGGCCTCTGTTCTAAAGGGCTGCCATCTTAAAGAGCTGGCGCTGAGTTATAATGAGCTGGGGGACTCAGGAGTGAAGCTGCTGTCTGAGGGGATACAGCAGGCCAGCTGCACACTGGAGATTCTCAGGTGAGGGACTACTACAGTTCCCTGTTAAAGGGACTCGTACAGTACAGTTTTTTGCATACAAACATTTTACAGAGTGTTTCTGGTACTACTAGAACATGCAAAATAGCAACGTAATGCTGTAACTAGGTTTTCTTTAATTTTGAGGTGGTTTACTAGCCTGGCAGCGCCACCCTGCGTACTTACGTTAAAATGAATTTTACAGTCGGCTTATTAGTCAGGCTAGTGGTTTACTACCCCCCACCCAGAACTACACAGTGCATATCTTGGGTGGCTGGTTGCATTTAAACTTGCATCCACCCTTCCTATGAATTTATTTCATCCAAGTTTATTTGGAGATGTTACCAAAACAAATTCAGTGGTGAAGAGTTGCCTAGTGTTCCTTTAACAGTCTCTGATACAGTCTCCCTGACTTTGATCGTTGAGATTTGGGGGTGATGGTTTTGCATAGAATTCTGGGTAGAATTTATGGTGACCTTACAACAAGGAGTCACCATGGAGTTTATTGCCTGATTGAGGAGTACAAAGATTGATTGTAATTAGCATTGAGTACTCATACCTGCAAACTTGTCACCTTTCGGCGAAATTCGCCGTTTTGAACTCAAAATATGTCATTTACGTGAATCGTGTAAATCCGAAGAGTTTTTTTTTTTTTTTTGAGGGGGGGGGGGGTTGACGGTCGGCCGACCGACCATGGACTTATATTATGGCTGTAGAGAGTACATATGACAGGGAGCGAGTTTTTTTTTTTTTCCACCGCATTGGTCCAGTCTGGAGGCAGACAGGTGCACCTGTAACAACGCGCCAAAGCAGCCATGGAATCATCTTCCATTCTCAGTGCTGCCATCAAAACGTAGCGAAATGACACAATTTAGCGCTATTTTAAAAGAGAAACAAAGACGGAAACTCATCGTTTTGATGTTATTATGATAGACGGTGGCTTTGCAAATGTCGTTGTAGCCTACAGTTAAATTGCCGTTTTAATCAGCCAAATATGAGCTATGTCGATCATCGCCGGTATCGTTAGGCTACTTTTGTATAGGCAACGGTAATGGAAGAAAAGCGCAGTTTAAAGCAAACGGCAGGCCTATTAACTTCATCTAAATGGTCGAGAATGTCATTTAGCCTACAATAATCTTGTTAGTAAAGCAAGCAATTTCTATGGGCTCGCCGCGCAGGTTTTAAAAATTGTTTTCTCCTAATTGCTTGAACCTCTGAAGCTGTGTTTCTAGTGGACTCCGTTATACAGGGGGTTAGAAAACTTTTTTTCTAAAACCTGCTCACCATCCTCACAGTTTTCACTCTTAAATGGTTCACGTGTATCTTCCCTGGCTGGCTTGGCCGCTTAGCCTAAATGGAATTATTTTATTAGCTTAGAAACCTAGACTTAGGCTACTCTTCTTGTGATAGCAGAGCCCATTTATTAAAATTTATCTGGTGATAGTCTCTGGTATTATCTTAGACGGAGGAGGAGCTCAATATGGAAGCCCATTTCCGCCACATTAAAAAAGCAATCTGGGTCAAATAGGCTACTTAGAGGCCTTTGTAGAAAATAATGTTAATCCTAGGCTATTGCTATTTCATTTATATGGAAAAACATTGAAAATATAAATATATTTATATAATAGGCATATTTATATAAATATATTTATATTTATATAACATTTATAGCCAACACTACTCCATGCAATGTACCATAATTAATTTACAATTCATTTTTAATTTATTAATTTACACCCCCCGCCGCGCGCGCAACGGTTTGTCACCTTTTTCAACCCTTATGAGTTTGCAGGTATGAGTACTGCATATGGAAGCCCAGATACCTGATCACAAGATGACCACTTCCTCAATTACTGTATATCAAGAATAATAGGAATGGGAATAGGAATAGGAATATAAGTTTAGAATGCTCCAGTTTTACTTATGCGTCAAGTCATGTTTAGACAATCCCATCCATACCAGTAAAATTTGGTATGTAGTCTACAACATACCCACGTTCACCAGTGTAAAAGCACAATTTATCCTTGATGTGAAAAACCTCATGCTTTGTTCTCTTGCCCTCTAGTCTGGCTGGTTGTGGCATCAGAGAGGAGGGATGTACTTACCTGTTCACAGCCCTGAGGTCCAACCCTGGACACCTGCAGCAGTTGGACCTAACTGGTAACTCTCTGGGTGACCAGGGTAGGGCGCAGCTGCTCTCTCTGCAGGAAGATCCAAACAACAGACTTGACAAACTCAGGTGGGTGACATCAAAGGAGGAGTTTATGAGCCTAATCTGTGACAAATCAGAACGCTTTTTTATCACATTCAGGTAATTCAGTACTTGGTCTGTAAATGGGAAACAAACACAGTGGCTTGCGTCATTAATAATTACAGTCAATCAGCACATTGCCTAAACCGCAGAGTTTTTTATTTGCGGTTGTGTTTTGTTTTAGAGCTAGAATCCCGGACAGGACTCATCCTTTGTGTCAGTAATGCAAAATGAACATATTTTTTCTATGTTGTATCTCCCATGAAAGCCTCTAGAGGGCAGTCCTTTCCTGAGACGTGAAGAAAAACAGCACAACAAACTAACTACATCACAGAGGAGAAGATCTCACAAAGGAAGATAAACCAAGGATAAACAAAACAGGATTCTTAACAAACACTGCTGATCGGCTTGTAGAGTTGATCCTCCAGTCCATCACCACAGAACCTATGCATACTATGTAATATGATGGCCTAAATGACATGAAATAGGCAGAGGTACCTCAAACCCCTTATGAATTAGTGGTACCACTATTCTATCATAACCACTCTCTCATAACAGCTGGAACAACTGAGCACTGACGAGTTCTGGAAGCACATGGACACTGATACAGTAGCTCCGTTTAAAATCATCAGACGACTTTGCAATGTGAAATTTGTTGGACATTTTAGTAGAAATTTAGTGTTCAACAAGTGGTTAGATACTGAGAGAATGACAAGAAATGAATGGGAAAGAGAGATGGGTAAGGATCGGGAAATTAACTCGGGTTGGACTTATGGTACGACGCACTAGCTCACTGAGCCACGCCACCTGCAAAATACCGGTAATTAATGCTATGAAGGACATGGCTTTTACCATCGTAATGATGGGTCATGTTAATATTATTGTCATTCCAGGTCATTAGGTGTGTGTACATTTTGTCAATGAGTGATCAACCTCCTATAGTCTAACTATAGATAGCCTACATTTGTTTGAATTAGCATTATGTGTTTTTTGACTTGCTTCTCTCTCTATCATACTACATTGCAACTGTGACAGTGGCATTTAGTCTTGATAGCTTGCCTTTTTTATCTATTTCTATTTTTGTTTTTTATTCATGATATTGTAAATGTGTTGTAAGGCGGAACCCACCCCCCGGAATCAACACTTACGGCTGTGGCCATTAACATGACTGCCTTAACAAAGACTGTGTTCTGATTGGGGTCATCCTACCTATGGTTACCTATCTGAATGTAATATTGTCATGTTTGGACTTGAATGAATTCTCATAATATGGGCAACAGTGTGATCATGGTATTATGACAATGTCATGTATGGTATTTGAGCATTGCTATGATCAAATAACTATTTTACTGTGTGCATACTAATGTGAGTTCACACAGTTGGGCTGACCAATCACAGGCCATTCACCTTGTGTCAACAGGCCTTGGGAAGATAAAGAGAGATGCTT
>JAODXP020000017.1:29996271-30041271 GCA_027497455.2 Sardinella longiceps | reverse complement strand
TGTTGTTGTTGTCTAGACAATCAGAGAGAGCATGTTACATAAGTGTGTGTTTGTGTGTGTGTGTATATATATATGTATACACACACACACACACACACACACACGTGTGTGTGTGTGTGTGTGTGTGTGTGTGTGTGTGTGTGTGTGTGTGTGTGTGTGTGTGTGTGTTTGTGAGTGAGTGAGTGTGTGTGTATTACTTACAGGGCTTGATGTTGGTAAAGCGGTTCTTGGAACGGTTCCAGGGTAAATCAGCATCTGATGTTGCCAAGTCTGGCAACAACTTTGGTAGCTCCTGACCAATCACAACACAAAACACACTTGTGTTGTTATCCAATAGAAAACAAGCATGTAAATTCCATTCTTCAGCTCAAAAGAAAATGTTGCTGGAAAAAAAGCAAGGGGCCAATAAGAGGTCAATAAAGGACACTCACTGAGAACTCCTCCTGGAACTTGGCATTCTCATTGGCACACAGGTCCTCCACGTGCTGCAGGAAGCCTTTTTTGTTGACCGGCCTGAGAGAGATATCATGATGAGGATGAGAAGTGTGTGTGTTGTGTGTGTGTGTGTGTGTGTGTGTGGGTGGGGGGCTATCTCAGGTTGCTGTCAAGAATTACAATGGCTATCATGTTTCTGTGGAAACAATCAAGGTCATCTAAGCACACTTCACTCTTCATGATGAGCCGGAATAATCATGAGGCACATTAAACAGTGGGCTACAGTAACAACACACCAACACACATACAACCAACATTTATATACCTGCACACAGACACATATTATGTACATGCAAAAAAGCTATCAAGAAAAATAAAACGAATCTATAAAAGATCTACGTAATATAAATCTATGAAAACCTCTACAAATAAAACCTACAAAATAGCCTACATGCACTAAGACACAGATCTACACACGCATCACTTACTTGAGAGATTTCCTATAACTGAGAAGCCTGAAATGTGCATGGATACGAATACGATGAGAGACTGGTCAGAAATGCTCTTGAGTCTAATAAACCTTGAGATATCAATCATTACTTCAACTTTACAATAACAATGGCAAAATCGCAATGCATGAACAATAATGTCTTCTGAATCATGCTGTTATCATGTAACCTAGCCTACACATACAGAGCATGGTCAGACAATCTCAACACAAGTAAAATCCATAACCAGAATTTAAAATATAAATAGTAAAGAGCCAACTCGAACTGTTTGTGAACAGTACTTTATGGACTTATAGCCAGGACTCAAGAGTCATGAACCGACTCAATGGGAAATTGAGCACACACATGGACATGGGCCCACTATGTGACAAAGCAGATTTCAAATGCTGGCACCGGCCATAGGGAGACATTCTACGAGCAAAGCCATCAATATTCAATGGCAGCAGACTGGAATCAGTTACATGATTACAGACGGAGTACAGTTAGTTTTATAGCAGAGTGGGGATGAGGGGGAGACAGTTACGCTATTCTACATGCAAGAAATACCAAACGAGCAAACTCACTGGATGACAAATATCTCCTTCCGTCGGAAGAAGAACGACGAATACCTGTGAAAAAAAAAATACTGGAATCAGATCTCTTGACCACTCTCTTCCACCATTTCCTATTTAGAAATGTTGGTTCTGGTTGAATAGAATAAGGAAACTACTCAAGTCAGACTGATTTCCTTATTTAACTTTTTTATATGTATGTATGTATGGATGGATGAAAAAACGTATTGCTCAATTGGATGAGGTGTCACTTGTCAATGTGGGATGCAGGAGTCAAATGTTCAAATTCACTCTTACCGATTTATCTTTTCCTCCTTGACCTCCAAGTCAGCCACAGCGATGAGCTGGTCCAGCTTGAACTTGGTGTCAATGATCTCCGCCTCCCGAGGAGAGTATGTACCGCCTTCCGTCTTCCTCTGATGGATTCTGGGAAATGACAGTTGAAGAGTTGATGTTCTAAATGTTCTAACTACTTGTACATTCATAACTACATATTCGTGCAAGCTACTTCAAAAAACTAAATAAGAAGTTCTGGTATATCCTCCATATTTTATGTCTTGCTAAATAAAATTATATTCTAAACATTATAAAACAAAAGCATCCTAGAATCTTCACAAGCCTTAAGGAGAAATCTGGTGATAATCAATCTAAACCCAGTTGAGTTATTTAATCCGGCTCAAGAAGGTATCCCAATACAGAATAATTTCTCATTTAGCTGTCTGTCAGTGTTGTATCAAATGTTCTTGTTAATTTTTCCCACCAGACAACACTCAGTGATCTCACACAACAGGGCTATTGATTCAGGCATTGATTCAAAGGCGATTTCTCCTTTGTGGATATTCAGTGAGAGCCACTCACCGCACTGAGGCGTAGATGAGGAGGATGAGGAACAAGGCCAAGAAGAAGGACAACAGCACACCCAGGATGATCTGCTCATCACGAGTCAACACGTTATCATCTGAGAGAGACAGACACAGAGAGAGAGAGAGAGAGAGAGAGAGAGAGAGAGAGAGAGGAAGAAGAAAAGAGTGTAAAGAAATAGTAGGTTGACAACAGGAGGGTAGTAAAAGGTGAGAGAAATGGAGAGAGAAGGAGAAGAGGGTTAGACAGAAGAAGAGAGGGAGGAGTGAAAGAGAGCGAGGGAAAA
Source organism: Sardinella longiceps (assembly GCA_027497455.2). Classification (NCBI taxonomy): domain Eukaryota; kingdom Metazoa; phylum Chordata; class Actinopteri; order Clupeiformes; family Clupeidae; genus Sardinella; species Sardinella longiceps. Next base: position 30,038,629 of record JAODXP020000017.1, on the reverse strand, counting down.
GAGGAGTAAAAAAAGGAAATGAGAAAGCCAAGTGGTTTTGAGTCAGAGCTACCTTTACCATAACCTAGCTCAACCTTAGACGCTGTGAGCATAGCACCTTCATCTCTGGTTTAATTGAGGGCTATGATTGTGTGTGCCTGAGTGTGTGTGTGTGTGTGTGTGTGTGTGTGTGTGTGTGTGTGTGTGTGTGTGTGTGTGTGTGTGTGTGTGTGTGTGTGTGTGTGTGCAGAGCCCCCTGCTCCCACAGCTCTGGTTTAATTAAAGGGCTATAGATGTGAATCATATCAGCCTGTCTGTGATTAAACTCACCAGTCCCACCGGATTACCCTGCATACACACACACACACACACACACACACACACACACACACACACACACACGACAGGGGTCACATACACACATGAGACACATACACACACACACACACACACACACACACACACACACACACACACAGGCACATACACAGGCACACACACACACACACACACACACACACACACACAAACAGACAGGGGTCACATACACACATGAGACACATACATACACACACACAGGCACACACAGGCACACTCACACACACACACACACACACACACACACACACACAATAAAAAAGAACTGCTCTAATCTCATCACTCCAGCTTACTCAATCCTATTCCACGCTAATACCATCTTTTCAATGACCAGGAATTCCATTGTGTTCTAACACTCAATATTCAATGCAATTAACATGGTCTCAGGCAATTTAGCTTGATCCAGACCCCAATCCCCCGGCACACGTCCACATGGGACTGTCAGTCTCACGGAAAAAACCTCCTTTTCCACAGAAAATCCTTGAGGAAATCCCAGATGGATTCAGATCATTTGAGCTTCGGTAAGTGGATTCAGCTTGGATCTTCTCTATCTGCCTCGAATGTGTTATCCTGTCTGTCTGTCTGTCTGTTTGCCTCTGAAGTTCCTTCCTGTCTGTCTGTAAGTCTGTCTGTGTATCTGTCTCTAATGTTCTTCCCTTCTTTCTGTCTGTCTGTCTGTCTGTCTGTCTGTCTGTCTATCTGCCTCTAATGTTGCTCCCTGTCTGTCTGTCTGTCTGTTCAGTCTTTGAGATTGGATTTACCTGCAGTACGCACTCGCTCTGAATATTCAGAGTCTGTGTACTGGCCTTGGATGTTGGTGGCACGGAATTTAAACCTGGAGAAAAAAAATTGCATTACTACATCTTCAAAAGATTACTGAATGCCAGTGCACATACAATGTGTGTGTGTGTGTGTGTGTGTGTGTGTGTGTGTGTGTGTGTGTGTGTGTGTGTGTGTGTGTGTGTGTGTGTGTGTTTAGGGTCTTACACATAATATGTTTTGGGTTTGAGGGGTCCGTTGCAGAGTGTGTTGGCCTCCTCACTGAGGCAGCCGTCGTCGTCCCCGATGATGTAAGTGCGGGCGTGTGGGTGAGCGTTGGGGTTGGGCGCCAGGCGGTCATCCTCCTCCGTGCAGACTGGGTTAGGAAAGCCCTCATCCGTCACGTATGGAGCAGGCTGGTGCAGGAACACTGTTCTCCAACTGCTTAGGTTCTTGTAGTCCATCACTACACAACACACACAACACATACACACACACACACACACACACACACACACACGAGCATGTAATAACACAAACAAATGGCAGATTTTCTTTGCCAGAGGAATAGAGCTTGAGTGTAACTGAATTGATATGTCAGTATAGTATTCAGTTAAAACATATACTTTTTGTAACTTGGAATGTGTGTTTGTTTATGTGTGTGTGTGTGAGTTTGTGTGCGTGTGTGTGTGCGTCTTTAAAGACAAAGACAGATAGAGCGAGTTAGTTACCTGCTGGCTCGGACACAATGACCTGTACTTTCTGTATGGGGCCGTAGTCATCACTGAAGAAACATGCTGGCATCTGGATGAAGATCCTTCTGGTGGTCGCCATGACAACACCTCCCCTATCCAGAGCTGGCAGAGGTCTACGGACTGGCTTGGGTGGAGCTGACCACAAACATACAGTACAGGTACTGTAGGACACTCTTCAACAACACACATATACTCTGTCTGTGTGTGATTCTGTTTGTGTGTGTGTGTGTGTGTCTATAAGGTGAGTTTCCAAAGGTGAGTACCTTTTATTCCAGTAATAAGCGCAACCTCTGAACTGGGTCCCAATCCAGCTCCATTCACCGCAGCAATCTGTAGCAACGATGAACACATGATATGATACAAAACTGAATCAGGACTATCAACACCAAATGAACAGAAATCCAAAAAATATTCACAAATATTTCTTATAATATCTCTACATCTACTGAATCTATATAATATATGATATTATTATCAGGCCTCTGCCTGTGGGTGGGCATATGGCTCATACAGTACATGAACGCGTTTGTGTGCGTCTGTATGTGTACATGTTTATAGCATATGTGTGTGTGTGTGTGTGTGTGTGTGTGTGTGTGTGTGTGTGTGTGTGTGTGTGTGTGTGTGTGTTCAGACTACACAAACCCGTATGCTATAGTTGTGTCCTCCCTTGAGTCCCTCTATGACGGCGGTCATTGAGTGGTTGGGGTGTGTGATCACGTTCAGGTGGTCGATGTGGAACTCCAGCTGACCGTTCCGGAACACACTGACACGGTATGCACTGATGTTCCCGTTGGGTTCCTCCGGCGGGGAGAACGTCACCATCACACGTGTCACTTCCTCTGGCATCACCGTGAGAGTCAGGTTCTTAGGAGGGTCCTTGGGTTCTGCAGACACATTTACATGACCTCTTGACCTCTTGATTCTTACAATAGTCTTATACTATTCTATACAGCTGCTATATTATATTAGGTCTTGTTGCATGATACTGTTCTATAGTCTTAATCCAAAGGCGCAGAGCTCTCCTGTTTCTTTGGGTGCATAATCAGAGAGGTTATCTAACAAACTTTTGTTTGTCCTTGCCTATATAAAAGCAAAAATAAAATAAGACCATTTAAAACTGGAGTGTGATTATGTGTTAGCTTGGATGATACTTAATTATACCTTCTTATTGTCTGATACTATGTTGTATTACATGTTTAATTAAGGATGTTTAATAAATGTCTGTATGCTAATGCATGTGTGAACATGTGCATGAGTGTGTGTGTGTGTGTGTGTGTGTGTGTGTGTGTGTGTGTGTGTGTGTGTGTCCATACCCTCCTCTAGAGTTCTAACCAGCACAGGTTCGGAGGCCTGTCCAGTCTCTCCTGCGTCAGACACATCTCCTGTGAAGGCAGTCACAGTAACGGAGTACAGGGTGTACGCTGTCAGGTTGCCAACGACAACCGTCTGCACCTCCTCTGGCTGCCTCACCACAGTGCGGTTCAGCTCTGTGCCTTCCATCTTCCAGAGACAGAGAGAGAGAGAGAGAGAGAGAGAGAGAGAGAGAGAGAAAGAGAGAGAAAGAAATAGAGAGATAGAGAGAGGGAGAGATTGTTATAATATACAATATTATCCTCTTTTCAGACTCGCCAGATTTCTCGTCAGAAGTTGAACTTTGCTTAGTGAGTGTGTGATAAGAGTTGACAGGGAAGTATGTGAGTGAGTGTGTGTGTGTGTGTGTTTGAAACTCACTGCGCTGACATGGATGAGGTAGGAGGTGGGGCCTGTGATGACAGCTGGGGGCTCCCATTGGATCCTCAGAGCAGAAGAGGAGGGAACCACGGCAACCGAGCGGGGAGGGGCCTCAGGGTCTAGGGGGTGGTGGGGGAAGAAGAGCTGATTATGTGTGTTTGAGTTGCATTTGCGAAGCGGACACGTTTTTGGTTTAGCGCCCATGTTTACAGAATGGACCATGCACACTGCACTCCACGCAAACCGCGCATGATAATGCAGTCTTTATAGAAGGGTTAGATGCATGTGTTTGATACATACAATTATACAACTGATACACCCTTACACACTTACAACATGCACATACTGTAAGCACCTGTGTGTGTGTGTGTGTGTGTGTGTGTGTGTGTGTGTGTGTGTGTGTGTGTGTTGTACCTCCAGCCTCGGTGTGTGTATAGACCCACTCCGAGGGCTCTCCCATGCCTGCACCAGTGTACGCCGCCACCCTGATGCGATACGCTCTGTATTTATGCAGCGAGTGCAGTGTCAGGGTCTCGTTTCCTCCAGTGGCGTTGGCCCACACCAGATCCTGTGTGTCCACACAAGAGGCCCCCGGCTGGGGCTGCAGTCTGGGCCGCTCCCCCTGGTCATCCATACAGCCCCAGAGCAGCAGCTGAACCTCCAGCTGGTAGCCCTGCAGACGCCCAGACAGCGTGTCAGGAGCGGCCCAGTGGAGGGTCACTGAGCTGGGCTGCACATCCACTACTTGCGGGGCATCTGGAGGACCAGGGGCTGGAGGAGAAGAGACAGAGATCAGGGGGAGTTGAGAGGGGAGTTCTTAAGTGCTATAGTATGATAACATCAAGTTAAAAATTTACAAATACTCATACTATTCATAAATTAACTTAATAAAAAAAAATCTTTATTAAGTACAATACAAATTGTGTAGTACCATAACCACCCTCGCATAGATACAGCAGTGTGAGTAGATACACACACACACACACACACACACACACACACACACACACACACACACACACACACACACACACACACACCTGTCTCATGGTGTGTGTAGGCAGTGCAGTTGCTCATCTCCCCGGGACCTGCAGAGTTGATGGCCCTCACAGAGATGGTGTAGAGTGTGTCGGGCCCCAGCCCACTGAGAGTGTGTGTGACCGTGTGTGTGTGTGACGCAGAGTCCACCTCTGCCCCTGTGTCGTCTGATTGGATGAGGTAATAGAGGATTTCTCCATTGGGATTGGCCGGAGGATCCCACTCCATCAACACAGAGTCCCAGCTTAGACCAGTGCAGGAGAGGTTGCCCACAGCATCCGCCACTGGGACACACACACACACACACACACACACACACAAGCATACATATACGGTAATTATGAATAGATATACAGAGTCTTTTGTATGTGTCCTGTCCTCATGATTAATTTTGTGCATTTTGTTTTGTTTGTGTGTGTGTGTGTGTGTGTGAGAGTGAGTGTGTGTGTGTGTGAGGTGAGGTGAGAGAGAGAGAGATGTGTGTGTGTGAGAGAGAGAGAGTGTGTGTGTGTGTGTGTGTGTGTGTGTGTGTTACCTGACTCATTTGTGGTGAATATGACAGGTAGGCTGTAGTAGTCTCCATTGCCTGCCCTGGTGTATGTACACACACTGATCTCATACATCCTGTGTGGTCTAAACCCTAATAACTCAGCTTGCGTGGCTGGACCTGAGGAATTCTGGGAAACAGGAGGAACATGCACATGTATAAATCACCATCACAGTAAAGTACATTGGAAGAACTTTAACAAACAGTCTTAAGGGTTTTATGGCAAAGGATTTTGCATAGCGTCTTTCTCCAATGCACTTTAGAAAGTATAGTCATTTCCCGCATATAAGCCACATTGTGTATAAGCCGCAGGACAGTGTTTTATGCAAGTTAAAAAAACACAAAACCATATTAACACCATATTAACTGCCCCCCTGTTTTAACCTCATAGCGGAAGAAATGTTGCAAAATCAATGTATAAGCCGCGGCTAATAGTCGGGAAATTATGGTACCTCACATTCACCCCTTCACACACATACTGTACACTTAGACACAACAGCCGTCCCCGCCAAAAGACACACCACCGACACACACACACACACACACACACACACACACACACTGTCCTGTGAGTATACCTGGAAGGTGAGTGTGTCTGTGTTGAGGTCGAGTATCCTAAAGCCATAGTGCTGCACCTGGCCGTTGGGCTCTAGACTGGGCTCCCAGCGCAGCCACACTGAGTCAGATGTGTGGTTGAAGATCTCAAGGAACCGAGGGGGAGACATCGGACCTGACAACAATGACAGACATCTTTGTATGACTCAGCTAAAAACATCTAAACATGACTCAGCTAAAACAGCCACACAGAGTTGGACGTGTGGTTGAACATCTCAAGGAATCGAGGTGGATAGCCTGACATAGACCGACCATAATACTGCTGTTCATCCGTATTCATGGTCTGGAGGTTCTTTAACCTGACGCGATTATACAGCGGAGGGGAGGGCATTCACTTCTGGTTTGAAACGATTGGACAGCTCGTCTAATCAGTTTCGCTTATTGGCCGGTAGACTCTCTACCGATGTAAACACACCCCAGAGGACCGTTCCCAGACCATGGATACGGATGAACATTCGTATTATGGGCGGGCTATGTCAGGCTACGAGGTGGAAGCATTGGACCTGAAGCACGACAGACATCTTAATATGACTCAGCTAAAACACCCACAAAAAGGTTAAATGTGTGGTTTAAATCTCAAGGGCGTGGGGAAGAGACATCTGACCTGAGTAAACATACCAGGCAAGTCTGCGATTTTCTAACTTCAAAGCACATCTAGATTTGTTTACAAACCAAAGAATAGGAACTAGGGATGATAATTTTCAAAAAGATATGTTGACTTGACTGACAAGGTAACAGATTTCACAAGTCTCACTACTGAGAGTTTTGCTATTGTTCACCTAAAATCTAGCCTAGCATCCCTTTAATATGACTCGATTACACAGAGTTGGTGGATCGTGGTGAAAGAGCCAGAGGGCCACAGGTGAAAAGGTGACAGGTGAAAGGTGACAACGTTAAAGGGGCGGAGCTGAGCTCACCTGCTTCATCTGTGTGCAGGTCCAGCAGGAGGGAGGGGCCCATGCCTTTGCGGTTGATGGCCGCCACGGACAGGTTGTAAGGTGTGTACGGCGTGAGGTGTGTGAGCGTCAGGTGTGTGTTGGGGGTGTAGGTGGTGTTGGAGAAGCCCACTCCCTGTAAGACGGCCACGTACTCTAGGATTTCTCCATTGGGCTCCACTGGGGCCGACCAGCGCACCAGGATGGAGGAGGAGGACAGATTCTTACTGGCACCTGGGAGAGGAGGGGAGCTGGGGACTAAACACACACACACACACACACACACACACACACACACACACACACACAAACACACACGCACACACCATTGAAAGATAGATAAAATTTAGAGATAAAGTAAAAAAAAAAAGAGTTGAATGCTGTCATTCCATGTGTGTGTGTGTGTGTGTGTGTGTGTGTGTGTGTGTGTGTGTGTGCATTCCCATACCATCTTCATCTGTCCTGACATGTAACATGCTGGTATGGTTGAGAGCGGGCCCAGCCATAGTTGCCGGGGTGACCTTGAAGACATAGGGGAAGTACTTGCGCAGCTTGGTAAACAGGTAAACAGTATCAGTGGTTGTCTTGGTGATGGTGCGGTTGGCGGTGCGATTGATTGACGGGTGGGTGATCCCCGCCTCCTGCAGGCTCAGCTGGTAGAAGACCCGCCCATTGGGTTCCAGAGGAGGGTCCCAGCTCACAATGATGGCCGTCGAACTGAAGATCTGAGCCGACAGGTTGTGGATTGGACCACTTGGCACTGTTGATGGGTGGAAGGGGGTCAGAGTTAATGTTGGACTGAACCAATTCGTAAGTAGTGAGGAGACACTTAAGAACAGGGAACAGATTACAGTAATATCACTGATGAATTAGTTATTCTCAGACACACACACACACACACACACACACACACACACACACACACACACAAAGAAAAACACATTCTTTCTTACACTGTAATAAACTCAATATTTCGTTTTCTAATTGCATAATGTTGAAAAGAAGACACAAAATAAATAAATATACTGCTACAACCAGGAGCACACTAGAGTTTCCTGTTCTTGAGTGTGTCAGTGGCAGTGCAGTTTGTGTTGGTGTTGATGTCATTCACACACACATACTGTAGGCACATTTGGACACGTCACATCACATCACATCACATCAGGAAACACTGATGATCTTAAATACACAGCATAACAAACACAGTAGGGCAAAGCAAGAACCCAGAAATGTCACAGGAGTTAGAAACATTAGTAATGCATTCATACAAACTAAACCTCAGTAAATATTTCAGATAAACACATACTGTACATACTTACAAGCATACAGATGTATACATTTACTACATAGAAACCTTAAGAAAACACTGTGACCTTGACCTTATATTTCATACAGGAAGTTGCTGCTCTTTTGAAACAACCTGCAAAATGGCCAAAGTGAGAGTGTGTGAAATTGTGTGACAGTGAGAGAATGTGAGATTGTGTGTGTGAGTGAGTGAGAGTGTGAGAGTGTGTGAGTGCACAGTGCATACTCTCTGACTCCCTCATTGTGAGATAGAAGAGTAAGAGGGGAGATAGAGAGGAGTGGGCCGGGACAGCAATAGGTCATGTGACCCTTAGTAACAGGTCATGTGACCCTTACTGAGCACAGTAAGCAGAGGGGCATTAGGACCACGCGAAGCAGAGCTGGGTGGGCCTCCTGCAAAAGTCTTAACACACAGAGACACACACACAGAGGAAGAGGTTATATTATTATCATGTAATAATATAATATGACACCTGGAGACTCAGAGGGATTTTTAGCATTGCCATGAGGAGTATCTGCACCGTTTTTCTCAAAATCACACTAAAACTCAGGACTTTACAGTAGTTACACAAAACACATCAATCTAACAATGACTTTCATAGGCAAACTCAGAATACAGAAACTAGAGATCTAGTCTAGTTTAGCATGACATTATAGCACCAAAATAAATGGGACACTTTTAAAATAATAAAATAGCAAAACAGTAAAATAGTTTGATGCAATCCCTGCCTGTTTAGTCTATCTGACTTTATAAAAACATAACTTTAGCTGACCTAAACCCTCCGCACCATTTGCAAAAGGAAACACAAGCAAGAACTTCCAGCCCAACTCCCAGAAGCATACACACACACACACACACACACACACACACACACACACACACACACACACACACACACACAATTGCAATCACACAATCAAACATCCCTTAAATTTGCTTGGCAAAACACACACTGGGAATGGGTCTGAAACAGCTCTGGCTTGTCACTCTGAAACAGAGTCGTCTCCTTTCACAAAGATGCAGAGAGTGTGTGACTCTCAGAGTCTGTGCGTTTGTGTTTTAGTGTGATTTTTCAGGAACTCAAAAAATGGGCGGGAAAAACAGTGCAGACACAGGGCCAATCCCCTCTTTGCTGGTCTCCATGGCAACTAACCATCCTCCAGCGTGGTGATGTTGATTGGCGGGCTGGCCACGCCCCCGTCCCCTGCTGCCGTGCTGGAGGTGAGCCACACAGTGTAGCTCACGCCTGCAGACACGTCTGACACCACCCACCAGGAGACCCACACGGGAGCACGCTGGGGAGAGAGAACAGGGGATGGAGGAGAGAGTCAAGGAGAAGGAGAAAGACAGAAACAGGGAAGGAGAGGGGAAGAGAGAGAGAGAGGAAAGAGAAGAAGGAGGGAAAGGGAGAAAAAGAGAGAGAGACAGAAACAGGGAAGGAGAGGGGAAGAGAGAGAGAGAGAGAGAGAGAGAGGAAAGAGAAGAAGGAGGGAAAGGGAGAAAAAGAGGGAGAGAGACAGAAACAGGGAAGGAGAGGGGAAGAGAGAGAAAGAGAGAAAGGAGAAGAGAGGGAAAGAAAGAGAAAGGGGAAAAAAGAGAGGGGGATTAGCCCAAAGCTGAAGATCACACCCCTGAACACACGTGAAATCACTCACTATGACATCAATGCAGGGATGTGTGAAGAGAGAGAGAGAGAGAGGTGGCCTTAGTTTGTGTGTGTGTGTGTGTGTGTGTGTGTGTGTGTGTGTGTGTGTGTGTGTGTGTGTGTGTGTGTGTGTGTCTAATCTCCACTGACCTGTGTGTAAAGCGTGTCATTGTTGCTGCTGTAGTATATGGTATAGTACTGTAATATCCCATTGGGCTGAGTCGGTGGTAACCAGCTCACGTTGAAGGAGGTGCGTGTGACATCACCAATACTGATATTTTGCGGAGGATCAGAGGGCACTAGGAGACAAAGAACAGTGCATTCAGTATACATCTTACTCTGTGTGTGTGTGTGTGTGTGTGTGTGTGTGTGTGTGTGTGTGTGTACCTGCATCAGATGTAGTGAATGTTATGTGTATGAGTATGCCCCCGTCTCCCAGTCTGGTCCAGCTGGACACAGAGGCGTTGTATTGGCCATCTGTATCCACTGTCACAAGCACAGACGTTTCTGTCACATTCTGCACAAACTCAGAGCTCAGGTTCCTGTGAGGCAAACACACACAAACACACACACACACACACACACACACTGTGAGTGTCATAATGAAATGACCTATGATTCTACGGCATTTAAACATTCAGATGGTTAGGGAGGATACTTGAAAGTCTCAAGGGTCCTGTAGGCTATTCATCACACACACACACCACACACACACACACACACACACACCACACACACACACACACAGGGAGTGGCATAATGAAATGGCGGCAGTAGGACTTTATGCCTATGACCCTATGGCATTTACACACTTACACACAATTAAGAAGAACATTGACGGTCTTGTAGTATTCACCCTGCGTGCACACACACACACACACACGTCTCCCACTTCCTACAGTTCACTGATTTTATTGCTTTAAAAGTGCATACTCACCACACCCGTACTATGTAGTAGAGGACCTCAGAGTTGGCTTCCTCTGGGGCGCTCCAGGTGAGCAGCACCTCGTAGTCAGACACCTTCCTGGCCAGCAGGAACTGAGGGGGAGAGCTGGGCACTGCCATGTGGAGACACACTGGCTCATGTTCAACCAGGTAGGCACAACAGCGGCCACTGTAGCGCTCACAGTCTGACTGACTGGGTGTGCCTCTAAAACTCAATGCCTCCTTTTGGTTGGGCGATGCCCTTGCACTCCCACTAAATGGCTTACTACTGTACACACACCTTCCTGCAAGACTTTCTGTCCAGATTAAAGGTGGCTACACACCAAAGATTCATGACAAGATGAGCTGCAACATTCTGAATACCAGCAACTTTCTGCAACCTTGTGTTATAAAATTAGGGCATTCAGGCCAATGCAACAACTAGTTTACGAGATGAAAACAAAAAAAGTGACAATGTACAGATGGTTATTTTATCATACAGATAAGGAATGCATATGTTTCAATGGTTCCCGTAAAGATTCTGGAAGATCCTGTGAAAGTCTCTATAGGTTAGCATGGAAGTGCAGGCTCTGAAAGTAAAGTGAAAACCATTAGCTGTGGATCAGCTGATGTAGCCCAGTGTTCAATTCAGCTGAGGTATGATCACCTGTGTAGAAAACTGTCACTTCAAACACATACGTATACATACACATAAAGATATTGGTTTGCTGTTGGTGTGTATAGAATCTGGGAGCAAGTTCCAGTAGTTTCTATGGACAGGTCTACCTGTAGGAACAAGGGTAAAAAAACTGGCACCCAGGAGCAGCTTAAACTCAGAGAGGGAAGAATGGAGGATTTTAAAGTCACTTCACAAACATCTTTTTCCCCAGAGCTTTATTCACTGTAGAGACGTCCTCTCTGCAAAGCAAAGTGTGGAGAGAATATTCTGATAATAGCCTGGAAAACAAACACACAGAAACACACACACACACACACACACTCACCGTCTTCTAGAGTGGTAATGTTGAGGATCTCGCTGCTGTAGTTTCCCGTGCCCACGCGTGTAGCAGCCTGCACACTGAGACGGTAGCGCGCGTACTTGCGGAGGTTGCTCAGGAGCAGGTGCGGCATGGCCGTGCTCAGGTTGAGTGTGTGTGTGGCGTTCCACAGCTCCACCTGGTAGTAGAGGATGAGGCCATTGGGCTGCAGAGGGGGGACCCAGGACACGTTCACTTCGCTGGGGCTCAGGCTCTCATAGGACAGCCCGTACGCTGGGCTCCCAGGCACTGCAAGAGACGGCTATCTGTCAGGACCTCTGCAGGACCCCAGAGCTGAGGTAGTGAGGATGTGAGACCCCACTAACATAAACTAAACCACACCCATATAACACACACATGCAGACACACACACACACACACACACACACACACACACACAAACACCCATACCTCTTACCACGCATGTGCAAACATGTACACACACACAAAAACACACACCATATACACAAACACACACAAATACACACACACCACTTACCATCCTCCCCTGACAGGATCTGCAGTGTTTCAGACTCTTGGTCCCCATGGCCGTGGAGTGTGTATGCGCGCACAGTGATGTTGTACTCTGTGTAAGGCCGCAGGTGGCGCACAGTGACGCTCAGGGCAGTGGTGTTGAGTGTGTGTGTGTAGGACGTGTTGCCATAGGAGACCTCGTACACTCTGATGATGCCATTGGGCTTCTCTGGCCGTTGCCAGGAGATAGTTGCCGTAGACGCAGTTGTCTCCTCCAGCTGCAGGTCATGTGGAGGGGAGTCAGGTTCTGAAGGACAGAGAGTAGGGTGAGGGGTACTCCAAGTGTGTGTGTGTGTGTGTGTGTGTGTGTGTGTGTGTGTGTGTGTGTGTGTGTGTGTGTGTGTGTGTGTGTGTGTGCTAGCAAATGTGTGATATGTTTATGTGAGATCAATGTGTGTCTGTGCATGTGGTGTTTACTGTGTTTGTGTGTGTGTGTGTGTGTGTGTGTGTGTGTGTGTGTGTGTGTGTGTGTGTGTGTGTACTGTATGTGTGTGTGTTCCATACCATCCTCAGGTGTTACTACATAGATGTCGTCCTCCTCAGACAGAGGGCTCTCTCCCACCATAGTGGAGGCTGCCACCCGCAGTTTATAACTGCTGTACTTCTCCAGGCCTGGACACAGTCATGCACTCATCAGTACAGTATGCCACCGTCACAACATATCATACATATCACACATTTTAACCCTATGCTCCAGGGTGACTAATTGATAGTTGACAAAATCTATATTGCATCTGCTAAATGCATAAATGTAAAGAGAAACTAAAAAGACAAACATTTCTATGTTATAATAATAAGTAATGTAAGGGAAATATACAGTATAAACATCATATTTAAAACACCTTTTTAGCTTTCATTTATTTTATTCCCAATAGCTTAGATAACTTTTTTGTAAAGTGATAAATATTATGGTTACTATTGCAAGTGTGAGTGTATGAGAGTATACACACAGTTACCTGTGATGAGGATGCTGGTGTTGCTAGTGGAGTGTGTGTGTGCCTGCTGTGTGTTGAGGTTGAGGCTGTAGATGGTGTAGTGTGTGATCTGGCCGTTGGGCTGGAGCGGAGGTTCCCACATCACCATGATGGAGGTGGAGCTCACGTTCTCATAGGTCACAGACTGCACAGAACTGGGCACTGGAACAGGGAGGGGTGGAGAGTGGAGGGGGTCAGCATATGGAGGAGCTAAGTAGCATCAGGAACCTTTTTAGTGTCTGTCTGTGTGTGTGTGTGTGTGTGTCTGTGTGTGTGTGTGTGTGTGTGTGTGTGTGTGTGTGTGTGTCTGTCTGTGTGTGTCTGTGAGAGAGAGAGAGAGAGAGAGAGAGAGAGAGAGAGAGAGAGAGAGAGAGAGAGAGAGAAATATTGTGATAAAGCTCCATTTGAATTTGAATTTGAGAGGGAGAGATTGTTATAACATCTAGTATTGAGACAGTGTATGTGCGTGTGTGTGTGTTTGAGGGCTTGTGTGTGTGTTTACCCTGTTCTCTGGTGATTTCTGTGACGTGTGTCTCGGGCCCTTCTCCCACAGGTGTGTATGCTGACACTCTGAAGGAGTACTCTGTGAATGGCCTCAGACTGCCCACCACATACAGCATCTCATCCGAGAGGTCTACCACCTCCTCACTGGCTGGCAGAACTGTCAATCACACACAAACAACCAATCAACTCAAAGAATGGGCAAAACTTTGTGCTTGATCTGAATGGTCCATCTCCATCAACCCTTCCATCCATATACTGTACCCATTCAGAAACCCCATCAATCTATACATCTGTCCATCTATACATCCATCCATTCATCTGTCCATCTATTCATTCGTCCATTTATCCATCCATCCATCCATCTATCTATCCTTCCACTTCCATTCATCCATCCATCCATCCATCTATCCTTCCACTCTTCCATTCATCCATCCATCCATCCATCTATCCTTCCACTCTTCCATTCATCTATCCTTCCACTCTTCCATTCATCCATCCATCCATCCATCTATCCTTCAACTCCTCCATCCATCTATCCTTCCACTCTTCCACTCTTCCATCCATCCATCCATCCATCCTTCCATCTATCTATCCTTCCACTCATCCATTCATCCATCCATGTACCTTCTATCCCCCCCGTGACAGCGGTCAGTGTGGCGGCCCGTGTGTGCAGTGTGTGTCCTGTTACTGTGGCGCCTGTGATGGGGTTCAGCTCCTCAGTGCTTGAGGTCAGGGGTGAGAGGTCAGAAGGCATTGTCATGGTTACAGAATTCTGCTCGGAGCTGTCAGTGTTGCTGTCGGGGGTTACAGTAAGCCAGGGGAGGGGAGTGGGCGGGACAGCAGAGGTGAGTGACAGGTCAGAGGTGAGGGTGGGGTTAGTGTCAGTGTCAGTGCCCCCTGCAGGGGAGTCTGAGAACTGCTCGAGGCTGGTGTGGCCAGTGGTGTGGTCAGTGATGCTGGTCAGACCCAGGGCAGCGGTGTGGAGATGGGTGGGGGAGGCGGAAAGCGTGAATGCAGACACAGGGGGTGCCGTGGTGAAGTCAGCTGATCGCCCATAGCGACGGTGTGATGACATACCCTCAGCATCATCAGTCCAGTTGCCTTCCTGAAATACGACGACAAGACATACTGTAGTCATAGTATGACAGATCTATGTGTGTGTGTGTGTGTGTGTGGTGTGAGTGTGTGTGTACGTGTTTGTGTGTGTGTGTGTAGCAGTGTGTACCTGTTGGCCATGTAGTGTAATGTCCTGTACTGTGAGATCATTGTAGAGCACACGTATACGGTAGCGTGTGATTGGTCCGTTCGGATGAGAGGGCGTTCTCCAGGACAATTGCACAGATGTAGAGTCCACAGCCTCAGCACTCAGATGGGACACAGCACTGGGAGCTACACACACACACACACACACACACACACACACACACACACACACACACACACACACACACAGATTTAAAAAAATCTGCACACCACACCAGCTAAATTCCTATGTGTAATATTAAGTGGTGTATTCTCTATTTAGTAAGTTAGTATGTTTACCCCGTCACACACACACACACACACACACACACACACACACACACACACACACACACAGAGATCCTACCCTCAGCTGTGGTGAGTATGAAGGCTTCTTCCTCAGGCCCCACTGCTCCAGCAGACTTGGCCCTCACACTGATGCGGTAGTGTGTGAACGGAGTCAGACCAGTGTACATAAACTTGAAGTCATTGGTGCTGTTCTCAAAGATGAAACCTTGAGAGCGACACAAACACACACACACACACATACACATACACAATTCAGATGTTCAGATCACCAGTACTGTTGTCAAAGATGCAATCATCAAAGATATACAAACATAAACATGTGTACATAGTTAAAACATGTAGAGTTCTAAGACAAAGCTGAACTGCCCTGTGATGATGGTGGGATGTGGGCTTGTGTCTGTGTGTGTGTGTATCTCTCTGCGTGTGTGTGTGTGTGTGTGTGTGTGTGTGTGTGTGTGTGTGTGTGTGTGTGAGTGTGTGTGTGTGTGTGTGTGTGTGTGTGTGTGTGTGTGTGTGTGTGTGTGTGTGTGTGTGTGTGTGCGTATACCTGTGTTTCCGTAGAGTTCTAAGACGTAGCTGAATCGCCCTGTGATGATGCTGGGAGGTTCCCAGGACAGAGAGATGGACTGAGAGGTGACGTTCCCCACCACGAGGTTCTGAGGGGGGTCCTCTGGAGCTGAAGGATGGACACAGACATGGAACAGACAGAGAGAGAGAGAGAGAGAGACAGAGAGATAGAAAGACAGAGAGAGGATGTGTCGCTTTGGCCGTCCTTATACAATCTGTGTTTCTCAAGGTCGTGAATGCTACCTCAGAAGTCGTACACTACCAAGACGAGGTTCCATCAGTGCAGCCTTGAAAAATCTACGAATCTATGATCTACTAACGACTCAGTCCTAAATAGAATTTAGAATTTAGAAGTATTGACGTGGAATACTCGGAGAAGGAGTCTTCCAAGCATGCTGCTTCGACTTTGAGAAACAGTCTTACTGCCTTTTCAGGACCCTGGACAGAGGCAAAGGAGTCCTCTGCTGCTACTCACAATTGTTTTGGGCAAACCGAGAAGTCAAACTTGTAAACACGACTCTCATTAGCTAAAATGTGTGTGTATAAGGCACGTGTCCTGATATCCACGACAGGTGAGACACATCACACACACACACACACACACACACACACACACACACACACACACACACACACATGCGAGCGCTACCGTGAGAGGAAAGTCAACGAACTGGAGACGCGTTATGTAATGCCTCACTAAAGGACTTATCGCACCAATCAGATACAGTGTTACTGGCGCCGCTGTGTAATCTCTGCCAATCAACTATAGAGTTACTAGCAAGCTGGGACAACACCAAACGTGACTACAGGTTGAGTTAAAAAGTTCAGCAGTTGAACATCATAGGCACATATGTGTTGTGTGTGTGTGTGTGTGTGTGTGTGAGTAAATATCTAGAATGTAAGTTATAAAAAATATCTTATTACAGTGTAAGTCTTATATGATGGTCCATGTAGGTCTTCTCTGACATTTAAACATGAGGTGGGATCACATGGAGATAAATTTCAAAGTAAGTCCAGGGTTTTCCCAAGCACTTAGTTAAGGCTGCCACCTTGAAAAAAACACCTTCCATCTTGATTAAATCCCCAGAATAGATAAATATTTTGTATCTTGAACATAATTTCAAAAGTTTCTTTACAAAACAATTGCATAGAGTATTTATGTTGTTGTGCTTCTTATCACATATAAAACTGCACAGAATAATCTAAGTCACTAGTCTCTCCAACCTCAGCCACTCGTCCATATGATGCTAGAGAGAGAGGAAGGAAGAGGGAGAGGAAGCTGGTGAATGGCCCGGAAAAGTCTCATGTAATCTCTCCTCTCCTCTCCTCTCCTCTCCTCTCCTCTCCTCTCCTCTCCACTCCACGTGCGAGTCACTCCAATCACAGACCGTGTTTCCATCGGTGTGATGCTATCGGTGCAAACGTGCGATCCTGTTACTGAGGGTGTGTATCAACACTGATGGTGAGAGGCCGAGGTGAGACTTAAAACCGCTACACCTCAGATGATGGACCATACACACACACACACATACACACACACACACACACACACACACACGCACACATCCAAACTAGACATCACTTTACCAAGACAAATTCCTTGCTTTCTTCCTTGTGAAAATAAACCATTCAGATTCTAATTTTGATTCTGACAGCACACACACACACACACACACACACACACACACACACACACACACACACACACACACACACACACACACACACACACACACACACACACACACACACACACACACACCAATACGGAAAATTGCCTATAGAATATAAGAACTGATCTGGGTAAAGTATCCTAACCCTAGGATAATGTTACCTTAGTACCTTACTGTAAGAGAAAGTGTAGGTGATGTAGGTGTGTGTGTGTGTGTGTGTGTGTGTGTGTGTGTGTGTGTGTGTGTGTGTGTGTGTGTGTGTGTGTGTGTGTGTGTGTGTGTGTGTGTGTGTCTGTGTGTGTGTGTGTCTGTGTGTGTGTGTGTGACTGTGTGTGTGTACCTGACTCAGGTGTGCGGGTCATAGTGCTGGCTATCTGCCCCTCCCCATCACTGGTGAAGGCGGAGACCTCAAACACGTATGCGGTGTAGGGGCGGAGCCTGGCCATGCCCACACTGATTGGCACGCTCCAGCTGGAGGCGGGAGGGACGGCTGAGAGCGTCACTGGCGGAACGGACGCCGAGGTCAACTGGGACGACTCCTCTGGACTGGGCGTCCCACGAGACAAGATGTCCGCTGCGTCCTGACGGAGATTATAAGAATACAAATGAACAGACATTCTGAAGATATGAAGATACCATATTGTGTTGTGTGTTCAGAGAACCTATTCAAAAACATACAGTATATATTACTAAATTGTAATATTATTACAAGGGTGTGTGTTCATTTTGTATAAGTAGATCTTTTGAATGGTAACTACAAAAACTTTAGAAAACTTTGTTTGAGCTGTTACTAGCAATAATCACCATTGTTAGTAAGAAAAGAAATTAGTACAGCAAGTGAGCAGGTTTCTTTACAGTAAAACAGAGCTGGACTTTTAGAGACAAACACAAAAGGCGACACACTCACAGACACACCCACAAATACACACACAAACACACACACACACACACACACACACACACGGTGCCATACATTGCAGTGAGGCAGGGCTCCAGTCATGATGTCCTCTGCATTGACCTCCAGCGTCTCAACGGTCAGTCCAGTGCGGGCGTGTTTAGCCTTCACTGCAAACTTGGTGATCAGGCCGTTGATGCGCTTGGGGAGAAACCACGTCACCTTCACATACGAGTGGTTCTGTGGCTGCGCAGTCAGGTTTGTCACCAGGCCAGGGGCTGAGACACACACACACACACACACACACACACACACACACACACACACACACACACACACACACACACACACATTAACACACACAAAATACTCAGAAAATTCTGCATGGCTTCCACAACTCTACTGGAGGTTTCATTGGTCATGGTCAGTGACTAAAATCTGTCTGTCGTCTGTCTGTCACACAGAGAGAGAACATAACTACCCAGACGAAAGAGTGAGCATGATCGTTCACACACACATACACATGTTCTGTGGCTCCTGTGATGGACAGCTGTAACTCAAGACTCAACCAAGCCTAAGGTGTAAATCATTAAATGGTGACTTTCAGTTCACGTCATTTGATCACACAACACCAACTGCTGAAGTATTCTCTCTCTCTGTCTCTCTTTCTTTCTTTCTTTCTTTCTCTCTCTCTCTCTCTCTCTCTCTCTCTCTCTCTCTCCCACACACACACACAGAGTAGGATACTCACGAGCCTCTGAGGTCTTGATGAATAGGGATTTACTGAAGGATCTGATCCCATCTCGATTCTCAGAGCCCACCTGCAAAGTAATGTGTCCATGAAGTCTGTTACATTTTACAGCTTTTTGTAAATCTCACTGTCATACAGAGGTGGGCAAACTAAGGCCTGGGGGCCACATGCGGCCAGTTGAGTAATTTAATCTGGCCTGTGGAGCCTTCACAGAATAGAAGAATTTCTCATTTAGCCAAGGTGAATTAGATTATAGGCCTGATTTGTCAAATTTGTTGTATTCATGAAATTCAAATCCCCCCTTTTAACCATGCTTGTTAATGTCTTCTCAAGAAAGTGTCATCTCAAGAATTGCCAATTTACCAGCATCGACCTCCATCAACAGGTTACTGTAACACCTGGCAATATCTAAAACCCAACGCTGTAGTATGTAGTGTGGTTTCAAGCTGCTAACTTCACCAGCTGTTTCATGGACAGAATAATTATAACATAAAAGTCACAGATTATCAGAACAGTGACTGTATACAAACAAACAACCACTTCACTCAAAATAGTTTTCATGAGAGAACTATACAATTTGCTCTGCATGGGCATGTAGTGGGGAATGGGGATGAAATGTCTACTTGCAATTGAGAGAGAGAGAGAGAGAGAGAGAGAGAGAGAGAGAGAGAGAGAGAGAGAGAGAGAGAGAGAGGAGATACAAGGAGAGGGAGAGAGTAAGCGGGAGAACTAGACAATTGCAGACATAAAGGGTAAAGTAAGAGAAGAGAAGAGATAGAGACAGAGAGAGAGAGATAGAGAAAGAGAGAAACAGATAAAGTGACGGAGAGAGAAGAAAGACAAAGGTAGATATATAGATAGATAGATAGTGTAGATAGATAGATAAGAGAGAGAGAAGCATAGAGAAAGTGTCTTTGAGGAGGTGCACAGCCTGGACAGACAAATACTACTGAGAGAAGATCTTACTATGGGAATCCATAGATCTCTTTAGCTCATGAATAATCTAATGCTGATTCATTATTAAACACAGGACCAGACTCAGGCTTACTGGCAGCTTTCCCATACACACACACACACGCACATGGCTCACATACACACACAAACGCACACACACAAACACACGCACACACACACACACACACACACACACACACACACACACACACACACACACACACACACACACACACACACATATAATACTGTATACATACTCTCTCAAAATCTATCTGAAAATGTGTGTATGTGTGTGTGTGTGCTTGAATCAAGTGTGTGTGTATACACCTTGATATTGTAAGTTGCTCCAGGTATAAGGGTGTTCAATAGGAGCTCTGGAATGTCCAAACTCCTGGTGAGTTCTGTGAAGGCGGAGTCAGGATGAGGGCACACCTCCTTGTACTGAATGACAAACGATTCGATGTTGTCATCATGTTGGATCTTCCATGATAGGAGGATTCCATTAGACCCCACCCTTTCCCCCTCAAGATCAGACGGAGCAGCTGGAGCTAGACAATTACACACACACACACACACACACACACACACACACACACACACACACACACACACACACAGACAGACAGACAGACAGACAGACAAATTCAACAATAAAATCAACACCAATGCATGTCTCTTAAAATGTTGGTGAAGTTAAATCCTTCCCGCTCCGAGTGGAAAGATGCCCTTCTCCATTTCTGTAACCCTCGGCTCTAGGCCACATGGCTGTGCAAGGCAGTCTGACTACAGTGGGTGGGGGGGTTAGTCCTCTGGTAGTCCCATGGGTTAGAATGTTATGAAAATGGAATAAGCTTGCAAGCCTGTCTCACACACAAATACTTACACACACACACACACACACACACACACACACACACACACACACACACACACACACAAGCGTGCACGCTCACACACAGGTGTGACACTAGCCGGGTTTACATGGACAATTCTAATCGGAATAGAAACGGAATAACTGCTCAATCAGAATAGAAATCACCCATGTAAACACCCTGACCGGAATAGATTTTCTATTCCGAATAAGATTCTATTCCGAATAAAAGGGGTGGTTTATTCTATTCCGGTCGCCTTTTAACAATGCATGTAAACGCTCGATCGGAATAGACTTTTACAGCGCATGCTCACTATGCTCACTGCTCATCTTTCAACATAAACAAGCCTGTATTTCACGAAAATAAAAGCTTCCGATTGCTATTTCACTGCTGCTATGATCATCCTCAACATTTAGCTAACTACGGAAAACTTTGGGACTAATGTGCGGTGGTGACAGCATTACCAAGGTAACAGCAACGTTAGTCTGCTGATACAACAGCAGTTTTCTGCTCACCTCATCCAAAAGTCGCCTACTTCAGTGTGATGCGTTACCCGCAGTTGGTTACCTCCTAGCCGCACGAAAAAGACGTCTTTGATTACCATTTTGAGGTGATTTTTAAAACAAGCTAAATGCGCGCCTACGTCACATGACCAACGTAACGTCTAATCAGAATAGAATCATTCTGCATGTAAACACACGTTTCAATCAGAATAGTTTATTCGGAATAGAACAATCTGATTAGAAATGTCCATGTAAACCCGGCTACTCTCTCTGAGACATAAGACAGACAGAATTAGTTCATGGGCATTTAGGCTGCCATAGGGTCACATATACAGCATTCTCAGTTCCACCTGTATAGGTTACCGGCTACATGCTGACCTGTTGATCCACAAACCCACATTTCAGTGTGTGTCTGCCTCTTCATTTTATCCCCAATACCTCTGGTTACTCTAACGAAGTTATTACAGTACACGCCTAGCCAGGGACTGAAATTAGCCCCCATAAATCCACTATTCAATTCCATCTATTTCCAATTCTATTTGTAGAGAGCCAAATACAATACAATGCAAAAACTCCCTTCTATTTGTAGTGATTCTTTGGAAGAAACTTTGGGCAGATCCACACCACATGGGCTCAACCCAACTGCCAGGGGCCCAGTGAAGTACTACTGCAAATGGCTGTCAGCTCTCACACACAATCAACAAATTGACAATATCAATCAAAAAATAAAAAAATTGACAATATCAATTTAGTGTTACAGTGAGTGGCTGTGAATTTCCCCATTTGTCTGTCTGTCAGTTGTTGGTATATTCATGTTAAAGCAACACAATGTAACTTTTTACCGCTATTTGAAGGGTCTGTCTTTTTTGTCAGAAAATGTGTTTGCTGGTTCCATTCCAAATAGCAGCTACAAAGCATAAGCTGTAACCGCTCTAAGGTAAATCTGTTGAATAATACCTCTACTCTTTCCTAATAGAGGGGAATCCATGTGGCTGCGGGCGTCCGTTAGAAGTGACACTTGTTATGAAAGCTTAATTATCTCAGGTCATCAATCTCACAGCCAGGGGTAATGGAACAAACCAATCCGGGGCTGGCGGGGGGGTGGAGGGTGGGAGGTGGCGGTTAGGGACACACTCTGACTGACACAGTGACCTTTCCTCCTGTCGCATGCTAAGGGCTAAGCCTGTCCATTCAATTCACAGATAACCTGATAGCGCTTTATTGTGACCCAATCACACAACTCAGCGCTGAATTATGCAACACAACACTGCTGTGCAATAACCCCCACGTGGAGGAAAACTGATCAGCACCCCGCCAAATCATTGTTCTGAAATTTGGACATAATAATAGGTCACCTTCTGACACCAGGACGCAACAAAGCCAACACACACGCCAGGATATTTACACCGGCAAGCAATGATAGACACACTGACATACACACACACACACACACACACACACACACACACACACACCCTCTCTCTCTCTGTTTCTCTCCCTCCTTCTCTCTCTGTCTCTTTCTTTCTCTCTCTCACACACACACACAGGAAGGAGAGGCAATATAATTCAGTTCATTGTGTGAACTAGCCATGACCCTCAACAATGATGACAGCTACTGATTGCCATAATCTAAATGAAAATCATTAGATTTCCTTATTTGAGAGGGGGTGTGTCAAATTGATTTATACCCCTGCATAATTAACACTGGTTGTGTGCACTGTGGTGGAGACGGAGTGTGTGACATTGGAAAAGAGAACTCAATGACAATGCATGATGATGGAAAGTGAAGACGTGAAGACCATACTGTATACATTCTCTGAATGTTAAGGATTCTCTTAGACTCACATATACTGTACTTCTAAATGTACACACTCTAACACATATAGAGTAGATACACACACTCACACACACACACACACACACACACACACACACACACACATACTCAGTCTCATAAACACACACACACACGCGCGCGCCCGCGCAGACACACTGAGGATGAGAGTTACCAGAGGCGTTGGTGGTGACGATGCGGCTGACTGGAGCGCTGTTAGCGGAGGGAGAGATGGCACTCAGAGTCACTGTGTAAGAGGTCCCTGGAGTCAGACTACCAACGTCCGCCTGAAACACACACACACACACACACACACACACACACACACACGCAAACATATACACACACACACACACACACACACACACACACACACACACACACATGCACACACACACAATGGCATCAAGTCATGCATGTTCTGTATTTCATTGCAAATGGATATGGCATTTATGATACGCTGCTGTTATCCCACAGTGGATTTTCCATAGCCATTATACAATACCATAGTAATAACAGGACAAAAACAAAGAGAACAAGTGAATTACGTCACAACTTAAATCATGACAATAAAACAAAACCATACAGAACTTTCCAGTCTTAAGTCTCTCAACTTTCTGAATCATACTTTCTGAAAGCAACTTTTAGAAATTACACCTAAAAACCGAAAATGAGGATGGATAAATTTGTCATTTGCTCAAAAACTATCCCTTCAAATATGCAGTTGATGTTATAAAGATAAACATCAATGATAATCGCAGGCCATTATAACCAATGTACTGTACAACCTCTATGAAGCACAGTCTTTATTCACACCCATGTATAGATAACCAATAACAAGACAACTACAGTATCAGCACAACAAGGCAAAGACACACTGTCACACACACACACTGACCATACTAACCAGGACATAAATCAACTAGTATCACACACCAAACACAGACACTTCAACAAACAAGACCAAATGGGAAAGCCTACAAATAATACCAAAAAAACACAGAGCCAAAAAGGTAAACACAGACGCCCAATGGTGCACAGCACAACCTAGAAGGCATTACCCTAACCCTAACCCTAACCCCCTCCACGCTCACCCTAAGGGGGTAGTGCCTTGAAGGCAGCGCTGCCTGGAAGTCACCATTGAGGGCAAAAAAGATCAAAGGCCAACACAGACAATTAGAAATGAAAGCCATTCTATCAATCACTGACAAAGGCACACAACACAACACAACACACATCACTTCATATGGTCACAGACAAGAGAGAACAACACCACACAGGAACAGCTGAGATTCTTTTGTTTGAAAAGTGACTGTAGTTATAAATGCTATTATGAAATGCATCATATAAATGATGTGTAATTATCCATGAATAACTTCCCAACCATCAAGTTCAACCTCATAAATAAGCATAATACATAGTAAAGACCATATGGTTGCAGTATTATTCTTGTTAAATAATACAATTTTAGTTTAAACAATGCCTCAAAGTGAACACAAGCCATTTATAAACCAACAAAACAAATTTAATAGCGTGGTTACACCAAAATTCTCATTGCTGGCACACACACACACACACACACACACACACACATTTCTGCAGTATGTGAGTGTGTTTGTGTGTGTTGTTGTGGATATCTGAGTCACTGAGTGTGTACCACATGCAAGAAATGATGTCATCAGTAGAGTGACCTGTCAGTAATTTGACTACAGATCTTTAAAAGAAATTAGGCAAAATTTTAAATAACAGCACAAGCGCAGAGACCAAAATTTGTGATTATGTCATACAAGTTTTCCTTCTTGACGTCTCACCAACTCATATTTTAGATTAGCTCAACTACAAAATAGTGGCTTTGAATTTTTGCAAAGACAGCCATCTCAGATCTCAAATATAATAGAAAGCTAAAATGATCTTAATAAGTGTCCTTTAAAAATTAAACAGCTTTTTGAGCTACCAGACAAATAAAAATACCAGGTGAAGAACATCATGTCTCTCCGTGGACTACTTGAGCCTGCACTATTCTGCACGAGTCTTATTGATGCCTCTTACAAAAGACCTAGGACCTCCCTTACATGACTGCTTACCAAGGTCAACAAGGAAGCGACTAGAAAGTTCTTCTGCTGAGAATGTGCTCTATATCTCTTAAACACACACCACACACTCGTCATTGCCGTCTAGAAAATACTCCAAATATTTTAAATGATTTAAGCTTGCAAGTCATAACCCCAAGACTAGAATGCACAGAGTTGGCTATGTCTGATTCTTGTGATACTAGGTCTCCAAGATCTAATGCTAAATGACTTCCTAGTGGTCAGGCAGCAATGTCACACATCAGGAGGAGAAATGAGAGCTCTATCATAAGTCTACAAGTCCAAAGTCTGCTTCACTTCTACATGTACGTATACAAGAGACATTCGCATCTACATACAGTACAATGCACAGCATACATTTGAATTCAATTCATTACAACTGACAGAAACAGGCAAATGTACAAAGGCAAAAAAAAACATCAAAAAAGCTATGACAGCACAGGTGAATGACCAGCACAGGTAGAGGTAGGGGTGCAGGTAAAGGTCTTACCTGAGCACAGCAGAGCCCCCAGCACAGAGCCAGGAGCAGGAGAGGAACAGGCATGCCGTCCACAGACCAGGAGCAGACGGATGGATGGATGGATGGATGGTGGATGGGTGAAAAGATGAATGAAGAAGATATAAATGTAAATAAATGGTAAAGTGTATTTATGTTTTAGTGTGTGTGTGTGTGTTTGTGTGAAGGTGTGTATGAGAGTTGGGCACGAGAGGAAGAGGTGAGGCAGTGAGCCTGAGGCTGTGTCAGGGATCCGAGGACCTCATTAAAAGTTAACATCGCTCTCAAAGGATGGTCGTCTAGTAACCGGCATACACACACACACACACACACACACACACACACACACACACACACACACACACACACACACACACACACAGGACACAGGCTCAGGCACAAGCATGTGCACACACTCACATACTGATACAGATACCTCACCACCTGACACCTGGCAGTCAGGGAACACTAAAGAAGCAGGAAGATCGAGAGAGCGAGGGAAGTTGGTGGAAAGACAGAATAGAAGACAGAGATGAAGGGAGGAAGGGACTGAGAGAGGGAAAGAAATAGGAAGAAGTGGGATTTGAGATTTCTCTAAAAATCTTATGTCCGCTATTGAATTTACGGACAAATGGTGGCTAATCAGACTGTGTGTGTGTGTGTGTGTGCGTGTGTGTGCGTGTGTGTGTGTGTGTGTGTTTGTGTGGTGTGAGTAATGTACTGTACCTGTGTGTGTGTGATGTTGACTGTGCCGTGGTCAGGTGAGAGCTTCAGTAAGTACTCCTCCACACAGCCCTGTGCCTGGGCCCAGTGTAGAGAGAAGCTGTGCTCTGACACACTGCTCACATACACACCCTGAGGACTGGCTGGCTCTGCAAGAGAGAGACACCAACAAACAAACAAAACACACACACACACACACACACACACAGGTCCCATAATCATAATAAGAATTTGTGTGTTTGGTGTGGTGTGTATGTTTGTGTGTGTGTGTGTGTGTGTGTGTGTGTGTGTGTGTGTGTGTGTATGTGTGTGTGTTTGATACTGAAGGTGTGTGTGTATGAATATCTATCACCCCCTCTTCAGCGTGTATCTGTTTGCTTGTGTCTGTCTAGGTGTGTATGTGTGGGTATAGAGTATGTGTGTATGTGTGTGTCTCAAACATAGCTTATTTCATTGTGAGTGTGTGTGTGTGTGTGTGTGTGTGTGTGTGTGTGTGTGTGTGTGTGTGTGTGTGTGTGTGTGTGTGTGTGTGTGTGTGTGTGTGTGTGTGTGTGCGTGTACTGTACCTGTGTGTATGGACAGTGTGGTGGGGGTCCCTGTGAGTTCTCCCCTCACCCGTTCCACAGTGGCGCTGTAGGGGCAGCCATCTCTAAGCCCCCCCACTGTGACCTCCTGACCTCCACGGCCCACTCGCAGCTCCCACAATGCCGAGCGGTTGCTCACCACCACTCTGTGGAAGTCAAACTGACCTGCAACTGGTTGCCACGACAACTTCAGAGATGTAGAATTGACTGGTGACACAGAGAGGGAGCAGACTCCAGCAGGACCTGACACACACACACACACACACACACACACACACACACACAATGAAATAAGCTATGTTTGAGTGTGTGTGTGTGTGTGTGTGTGTGTGTGTGTGTGTGTGTGTGTGTGTGACTAACGTGTACTGAAGTGTGTCGAGAACGGGTCACTCATGTCCTCTCCGAGGATGGTCCTGATGCTGAGGTCATAATCACTTCCTGGTAACAGGTCCTTCAGACTGATGCTGTTTCCTTGGATACGAGCATCATGTGTGGTCTCTGGATCAGATCTCAATGCATACTCTATCTGTAGTCACAAAGACACCATTCAAAAGGCTTCAGAGAGACATCAACCAACGAAATAATTTATGTCATTTTACAAAAGCCATTATGCAGAATACCCATCGGTGTTTCATTATTTGTAATACAAATAATTCTGTTTATATCTTTGAAGGTTTAAGAGACAAAATGAAATTAAATAGTTATATATTTTAACTGTAGCACTAAGGATCATATTCAAGAGGGTTGGAGGAGGAACACTGTCATGAATAGAACTCTCATCTTGGGGGTGCTGATAGGTCAGGAAGTACAGTAGAAGCAAAGATACTTTAGAACTTTAAAGCTTTAGAACCGTCTCAGTTTCATCAACCGTCTCTGGTAGAAGTGTTTTTTGAATGAGTTTGGTTTGAACCCAATACCTCCTGACCCTGTCAAAGTGTCCTTCAACCCTTAATAGCTCCCAGTGTGCTGGCTGACACCCTGCATGGCCACTTCTCTAACATTTCTTTGTGAATGAATTGTCTTTACACTGTAAATCATTTCGAGTGCTTCTACGAGCCTTGTAGAAATGTGGTTCATTCACCATTAACTTAAAATAATTCGGATTGACCATTGTAACCATCAAAAGCTATGATAGTAGTATTAAAGTAGCAGTATTAAAATAATGCCTCTCTCTCTCTCTCTCCTTTACACACACACACACACACACACACACACACACACACACACACACACACACACACACACACACAGAGAGAAATGGAGTGTTCAGTGTAACATGATGCATTTTTAAAAGGGCCGGTAACATGAGCTAATGGAGCAGTAAGCCGTTACCTAGGTGACATCCCAGCTAAAGCAGCCTGTATGAAAGTTTAAACAGCGGAGTCGCCTCCCATGGTCACTTTTAACACTCACACGGACAGAAGCATGCAGCCACACACACACACACACACACACACACACACACACACACACACACAACTGATAAGAAATGAATTAACATAACATTATAACAAAGGGTGTCCTTAAGCCTCTGGAGCTGTTGGGAACTGATATGGTTTCTAGGGGACCTGTTTGACATTGTCTCACACATAGGAAGGAGGTAGGACAGCTTTGTGCGCAACCTGCTGTGTATTCATAGGATGGAGTTTAGAAATAACCTGTAGGACATACAGTACTGTATATGACAATAGGCACACTAAAAGCGAGCAGTGTGATCATATGAGAGTTGTTTATTTTGTAGAGTCTCTGATGTATTTTACCCAGAATGCTTCAGCCCTGCCCTGTGAGTGTGTCCACCGCACATACATGGAGCTGACCTCCTGCTCAATGAAAAACACTTCCTCTGGAGGCCATGGAACTAGGGGGGAAAACAGATGCAGTTACAGAGTGTTACCACCAGAGTGCAGTGCAAGATTAGTCACAGTAATGGTACTCACAGCGATAGGGGTCTACCTGTGTGGTCACTAACAGACACGGCATCGCCCTTTTTCTCTCCACTCAGGCTGGTCACTTCTATCTGGTAATCACTTCCAGGTGAAAGGTCATCAAAACAATGTACTCTGGAATTGCAACATGAAGGTCAAATGCAATTTGCAAGTCTGTACACATCTATGAGAAGTTGAGGGTTGTTGCTACCCACCTTGACTCTGCCTCAGAGGTCCTGAGCATCTTCTGTAGGTTAAAGGTCAAGTTTTTGATTGACAGCAGGAACCCATCACACACCCCTTGGCCTTCCCTCCAACTGATGGTGAGTGATGATGTTGTCTTGTTAAGGGGCAACAGAACCACAGGGCTGGGGGCTACAAGACACAATCAACACAAACTAAAACTAATACTAGGTGCAGCATGACAACATGCAAACTTTGGATTTTAACTTGTACAGTACACTTACTTTGGCTTCCAAAGAAAAGATTATTAAGTAGCAATAATATTGACCAATACCATCCAAAATAAAGATTTTAATCTTGTGCATCATTACATTTGCATTTAAATTGATGCTTTTGGCAGACACTTTTATCTAAAGTGAAGAAAAAGAGGATCAAGTTACAATGCAAGTAATTACCTCTCTACGTACAGTATGTGATTTGCTACAAGGAGTTAGAGTGCCAAGAGTTAATAAGTGCAAGAGTGTGAATAGTTGTGAGTGAATTCCAGGCAGCTGAAGGGACTAGGACAAGAGGGATTCTCAGAGGAGCTGGGTCTTCAGGAATGTCTTGCCTGGATTGCCTGGAAAAGCCTGGATTGACCTGCTGTGCGCAGTGCTGGCCATTCTAAGCAGCGATCCTTGGAGGAGCGGAGTGACTGGAGGTTAGTATGGTTTAATGATAGCATTAAGATAGACTTGAGCAGATCCATCAACAGCACAATATTAGTGATTTGAATTTGATGTGAGCAGCTGGGAGCAGCCAGTGGAGCAGCGGTGAGTATCGTAGTGAAGCCTTACTAAGAACTAACTCTAAGCTCCATTGCAGTGAGTTTGAGTGGACGGGTCCATTACCTGCTCTGACTGTGAGGTAGACAGCAGAACTGTCCCTATAGGACTCCTTCTCAGAGCGAACAGAGAAGTTAAACACTTGCCCAGGGACAAAGCCAACAAACACTGCTCTTTCCTCCAGAACCTTCTGAACCTGATGGATACACACACACACACACACACACACACACACACACACACACACACACACACATACAGTTCTAACCATACATCTAAACCACTTCATAAATCAGACAATGTGAAGCAAGCTATTTGATGCAAGCAATCTGCACACACACACACACGCAGACACAGACAAACACAGGCACAAACACACACACACACACACATAGAGACAGGCTTGGAAGAGTACCATGACCGTGTTGGTGCAGTCTAAGCACATGACTTCATATCTGTGTGTGTGTCCTTCTGCAGGGTCCCAGAGGATCTCTATGGAAGAATCTGTCACACTGCCCTCATACACACGCCTCGGGGGAGCCAGACCTGCACGTAAGACAATCAGATACTGTGTGTGTGTGTGTGTGTGTGTGTGTGTGTGTGTGTGTGTGTGTGTGTGTGTGTGTGTCACAAACTCACATGTTTTGACATGGGGCACAAGATAACCATCACTGGTCATCTCTTGGCTGGTCACAAAAACTGTGAGGTCATATTCGGAGCCAGGAGTCAGGTCACCCACGGCAACCTTGTCATCGCCCCTGGAGATAGGGATCCAGGAGCTGTTGTGGGTGTGGCTTACACGGAGGCCATCATATATGCTGGTGGAAGGAAGCTGGACGTACAGCACCACGAAGTGTGTGTGTGCCGAAAATGGCATGGCAAAGAGGACTCCCTCGGGCTCTGGTGCATGCACACACACACACACACACACACACACACACACACACACAAACACAAATAAGGTCAACAGATAAATTTATGGAAAAAAGTGCAAAGTGGCACATAAATAAGCACACACACAGACAAACACACACACACAGATAGCAACAAGGTTCTTACGTATGGTCTGTCGGACACTCTTCTCCTCACTCCTGTTCCCGCCCCTGACTGAAGCCACGCCCACTTCATAGGTCTCCCCTGCTGTGAGCATGCTCAGTGTGGCACACAGGCTGCTGTTTACCCAGAGTTCCCTGCTGGGGCTGTGATGTGAGAGAGGGAGGAGATGCAGGAAGTACCCATCATGCACCTGTCCTGGGGCATCCTCCCAGCACACTCTCATAGTGTTCTTTCCCAACGCCACAACAGACACCGCAGATGGGGGACTAACTGCTGCTCACACACACATGCACACACACACACACACACACACACACACACACACACACACACACACACACACACACACACACAACAGCAATAACAACATGAATGTCAACAGTGATATAATATCATTCTCTGTGGGCTACATCGGGACTTTGTTTGTATATTAGCATTATTTATCATTAGCATATTAGCATTTATCTTTTCATCCCAGTATCATAACCATAGCTAACTAACCTGTAACCACAGTAATGGGGGGAAGCTCACAGCTCTCCACGCCGTGTGCAGTGACTGATGACACCCTGAGCCCGTACTCATGATAGGCCAAGAGACCGTCAATCACAGCACTGGTTTCTGCTCCATCCACCCACAGGCTCCTCCCCTTCCCAGAATCTGCCTCCCACCAGTACAAAGCAAACCGCTGGAACTGAGCATTCTGGGAAGAGTCTGGTCTCATCCAGCTTACTGTGATCTGATTGGATGAAGCTTTGCGTACAGTTATATTCCGTGGGGGATTAGGTCCTGAGGAAAAACAACAAAGACAACAATGTACTCAAACACACACACACACACACACACACACACACACACACACACACACACACACACACACACACACACACACTCACGCACGCACGCACACACACACACACACACACACACACACACACACACACAGGCAAACACTCCTAACCAACGAAGCTCCACATACAAGATATTAGACATTAGACATTTCACATTCACACTTACGTGTGTGTACAGTGAGGAGAGGGCCGAGCGTCTGCCAGGCTCCTGTGGCGTGTGTGGCCCTCAGAGAAAAGCGGTAGGAGTGTCCAGGAGACAGGCCCAAGACAGTGACCGTGCCCCGCTCCTCTAATGGGCTGCCTGTGGGAGTGTGTATGGGGGAGTATGGAAGCCAACGGCCTGCTGGGGATTCTGCTGAGTCACACCGCTGGTAGTACAGGGAGAGCTGCATGCTGTTGGAGAATTTCGCCACGTCAACATTCCAGCTGAGCTGAGCGGTGGTCTCCCACACGTCCACCAACTGCAGTCCAGAGGCGAGGAAGGAGTTCACTACAGAACACAGAGAGCAGGATTTAGCCCTTAGGCCTTAGGGTTAGGGGTAGCCTGGCCATTGTACTTCAGCACTCCGTCTGGAATTCCGGCCATTGGCCTTGTTCACTCAGGATGCATCCCATCCTGGCCAATCTTCAAAATGTGAGAATGCAACATGAGAATACAATGCTATCCGTCAAGGGCTGATTGAATCTTTTTACACCTCCAGTAATTGAAATTATCCTGAAATCCCAGACCCTTGTACGAAGCAAAGCATAGAGCGTGGGGCTGGTTATGACCAGGCTAGGTTAGCTAACCTTTGTTAGGGATAGGGTTTGGGTTAATCCACGCAACAACATCCAGTACGCCTACACTATTAGATTGCAAAACAAAGTATCGTGTGAGGAGTAGGTAAGAATTAAGTAGCAAAAAGTATCAAGGATAGACAATGTTCATAATTAAAAGCGATCAGGCAAATAAGACCTTAAAACCACAAAAGAGCAAATGCAGTAGTAAGAAGTTACTGATAGAGAACTTGCTGTGTAAGTAGGCTGGAATAACACAAACTTCTGATCTGTATCATCATAAAAGTCTTATTACCCTCTTATTTATTTACTTTGCAATTATGCAAAAATGTATCCCTGATACTTTTGGTCTTTATTACTTTCATAATACTTCATTGGTCACAATATCAAGTGCTACGAAAACTCTCTCTTACACACACAACAGATAGCGTATTTCCATCATGTACATACATGAATACCACAGTCCAAAGCACACATACATACTCACAATCTGCATGACAGAGGTATGGGAGGGCTATATCACAAAAGAAAGCTGTCAGGAAGTAGCCTGGGCCAGTAGCGTTCCTTTGCAAAGCAAAACAGTCCGTCTGAGTGGCTGAAAGGACTGATGTCACAGGAGTTGACAGGTTA
Organism: Sardinella longiceps; assembly: GCA_027497455.2. Classification (NCBI taxonomy): domain Eukaryota; kingdom Metazoa; phylum Chordata; class Actinopteri; order Clupeiformes; family Clupeidae; genus Sardinella; species Sardinella longiceps. The sequence continues at coordinate 30,005,229 of JAODXP020000017.1, read as the reverse complement.
TAATAGGAGTGATCAGACCACTGAAGAACACCCTCTGTCTAAAGAAATCAGATTGATGGACAGATAGATAGAGAGAGACACAGAGAGAGAGAGAAAGAGAGAGAGAGACAGAGAGAGAGAGATTTACTGTACACTCACGCAACAATGTATCCTTGTATCCTTGCTTGTGCTCATACACTGTGCATACATACAATGTACTGTATGTTGTCTGTACTGAGGCTGTGTGTGTGTACCTGTTGATCGTTAAGTCCCGTCCATAGCAGTAACAGGTGGCTATGGGACAGGAGATAGGCAGACACTGCCTCCAGCTCGGCCTCAGTGTGCAGGTCTGCTAGATGGACCCCTGGGGCTGCCCGTTCACATGCCTGTTGAGCCTCCAACCACACAAGCACACTCTGATATACACGGAAACAACTCCAACCCACGGCCAGCCATCCGGGTGGACACTGAGCTGAAAACACACACACACACACACACACACACACACACACACACACACACACACACACACAGACACACACAGATGAATTGGAATTGTATGATCTCTAGTTCTACTCTCAATAAAACATCAGCACAATCACACATACAAAATTATGCATTTTCATTTGCAAACAAACACACACACACACACCTGTCTCTATGGCCAAATGGAGTTTCTGCAGGACGGTGATACTGAGATGTCTCATCCGTGTCTCCTGCTCTACTATGAGAGCGTATGTGGTGCCGGGGTTCAACCTGGAGAGGAGGTAGGTGTGTGTACGTGTGTGTAGGCTTGTCTGAGAGGGTGGCCAGCACTCATCGGACACACACACGGACACGCTGTGCTCCGGACCCTGTGATGTCCAGGTGAGAAGAGCACTGGTTGACGACACTGCTGCTCTAAGCATAGAGCTCTTTATCAAGCCTAGATCACATGGAAAGGAGGGATGAGATGAGAAGAGAGGGAAAGAGAAGACAAGAGAAGGAAGGAAACTAGATGAGAAGAGAAAGCAACAAACAAAAACTGTCTCTCCAAAAGAAGGCCCCAATTATTTTTTCATACCTTCATTTTAATTTGTGATTATCACAAACTTCATGTTAATATGATGTTTAATGTGAGCGGTGTTCCACTTGATTACACACATACAGTAGCAAGAGGTGCTCTTACTGATTCTGAACTCTTTGGTCTGGAGAAGCTGTGAGTCCATGAAAGCCTGAAGCTCCAGTGGTGCCTGTGGTGAAGCCTCCACAAGATTCAGTGTCAAAACACACACCGACACACAGGAGGACACATCAACACTGGCCAGCTCCTAACACAATAGGAGGGAGGGAGGGAGGGAGGAAGGGACGAGGGAGAGAAAATAATAATAATGTAATTATGAAGCGGCATCCGGTTGTGGGAGTGCACAGGACACGTGTGAGTGTGTGTGTGTGTGTGTGTGTGTGTGTGTGTGTGTGTGTATGTCATACCATGGCCCCCTGCTTTAGTGTGTATCGATTGGCTGTGGGACTAAGGGGGAAAACACCAAATTCCACCTGCACCTCAACAGGAGGACAAAGATAACCAGGAGCATTTCCAAAGACAAGGCAACACACCTGAGAAAGACAGATAGAGGGAGAGCAAAATTATATATTAGGCTACAATATAAATATAAAATGAAATCACCTCAGCTATGATCAGATACTGTAACATTAGAATGACCACCTGTATTAACCAAAACCTACTCTTCTAATCACAAATGCAGCATTCTTCACTTATAAGATGTACCAGCAAATTATTGCAAAATATCAGAGATGCTTTGTAATTCAGTGTCTTTGGTGATATTCTGAATACTGAAAAACCAAAGATTTCACCTGCAATTTACAAGTATTGGCTGCACACCAAAATCCACAGAAGACCAAAACAAGCCTGATTAGTCTATATAAATGATGAACGAATGAATGACTGAACTTGCCAATGTAAAACCCGCAATTGAGTACACGGGAGTTGGTTTGTCTTTGTCCATGAGGTAGGTACGCCGTCCAGATTGGCCACTAAAAGATACGAAACTTCAAAGGTGTCGGCAGCAGCATCCGCTGGTTTATCCGATGGTTTATCCAAAGAGTGTAGCCTACTATTCAGCGGAGGTGGTGCCGTTTTCCAGAGAAACTGCATGACCCCTAAGCGCTTCGGTAGCCCATCGTTAAACCCATACTGTACGTCTACATGTAGACTTATGGGAAGGCTAACATCTAACATCAATGACAAGGCATTGAAAGTTTGAACTTGAAAATAGTTTAACTTCTGCTGCGTGGTGACCTCTTGGCGCCCCTGAATATGAGCCACGCCCCCAAGGCGAAATTAAGTTGAATCACATTCTTCATCTCATGCCGCGACAAAGCCTCGGGACCATGCCTGATGTTGCTAGAGGAGATGGACAATAAGGGTAGAAAAAATATCTGAGTTTTTGAGAGATTTTCTACCTGATTTCTACCTGAAATGCGTAACGTTTGAATTGAGCAACATGTAACCTTTTATTCTACACTCTCTCCAGTGACAGGGGAGATGACGTTTTTATCACTGACAGTTATACCACTTTGGTGTTTGTCATTGACCAGGATAGCTATAAGTAGCCTACTCAAAAAATTGGAAGTTACCCTCATAGCCAAATTTAGTTGGGAAAGAAAGAAAGTGAAACCGAAATACCAACTGTCAGGTTATCACATACAGTAGGCCTATCTATTTGCCTCAATGTTGTATTCATTGTACAACAAGAGTGAGTCCTCAACTCACGGGGAAAAAAAGAAATTATATAGGGCCTATTTTTAACAAATTTACTGTGTAACCCATTTAAATGATGACTAAAGAGATCGAGGGTATAGTTACAAATACAGTAGGCTACAATTTCATTGCATTTTGACTATGGTAACGTTGTGACTCTGTGATTGACGATGGTAGGCATAAACAGCTTTTTATACACACACACACACACACACACACACACACACAGCTAAACAATAGGCTATTCCATTTTTAATAAAATCTGTGAAAGCAAAACCCAATTTTAATTATTTTCCTCACTTTTTAGAATATAATTTTCCATTTTAAAACAGTAATGATAGCTTAGGCTACTTACCGGTTCCTAATGACAAAACATTATAGACTAGAAAGTTAATTGTACCACCTGTTCATTTCTTTGTATAACCGATACTGAGGAGTGGTTGGTAAGAGCTGATCTGTGATTGGACAGTATGCAAATTTGACTGGTTTTGAGCAGAGGCTTTCATCTAAACCGACATAGACATGTGGTGTGAGGTTCGCATAGATTCTCCCACTCTTCGACCTCTTATTTTGAAACAGGACAAGCATACTTGTGTCCACCGTGTCATACTCAATGCCAATGCATTCCTACATGTCTGTATGCATTCCTACATACTGTATGTCTTTTACAGAAGTTCCACAGATACAGAACAAACTCTCCTGCAGTTCTCTCATAAGTCCGACATCCCATTAGTCCGACATCCCATTAGTCCGAAAATGAGCCATTGAGGAGAGATCCCATTAGTCAGACATACCATTAGTCCGAAAAAAAGAAGCCCATTGTTCCGACATCCCATTAGTCCGAAAATACACATGTAGAGATGCATGAATGGCTTGTAAGGGGGCTAGGAATTAATGACCAAAATATTGACGCTACTTGTCAGTGTTGAGCTGTTCTCGCTCCTCTGTGTGTGAGTGAATGCGTGTGGGCATATTGTGTGTGTCCTCCTCATTTTGAATGCTATTTTGTGATGGGTTTTGTAGTAGGAAGTTTTTAGACTGAAGCAGTTTGATGTTCATTTGCACACACACACACAAAAAAACACATCCACGGCTGATAGATAATTGTCGCAATTTAGGGAATGCGAACCTTGGTTGCCCGTGCAACTGCCACGCACGCATCCCCTACCCCACTCTCTGCTAATGCTTTTATTTAATTAACCATTGAATAAATCCAGACTGCGGTCTATTTCCTAAAAACTCCGTCTGTCATTGTTTTTGTTAGACTGACGTGACACTCTGTGTGAATTCCGTTATGTTTCAAAACTCATAATTGGTAATTAAACAAAATCGATCACACAGAGTTTGTCCTGGAAGAAACGGGTCCTAATTGCATGGGATATGCTTGCGAGTGCACATTTCGTAGGTAGCTTATACAACCTGCGGAGTTTCGCACCATCTCTCTGTTGCCTGCATTATGCAGAAAGCAGATTTGGATAGCCTGCTTGAGATTGGACAGTTGAATGAATAGGCTATTATATTTTATTTATTTGTTCTGTAATGTTCTTACCAACCATACTATAGTGGTCCGCAAGTAAGATATAGTGGTAAAGTTTATGTCCAATTACGCGCAACTCCAAGGCCAATCTGGAGACGTCTTTTGCTCAAAATCTCTCATACTTGACTTGTCCGTTTCGTTTGGTAGCCAATCTATAGCCTAGGCTACCGCGATCAGACATGATATCCATATAATTTGATTTTGGAGAAATTTAGTGCATTCAACTTTTGGGACATGGTTGTTTGTTTTTGTGCTGATTTAGGATACTCTTAAAAGCGGCTGCTTTCTGCAGCGGCCACCCGACGTTTCCTTATCCTTACAACTTCTCAAAGTTTAGGCTACTTGTTGTTTCCAGTAGATTTTTTCGTTAAGATATTAACCTTGTTTGATTTATAATGTGGTAAAACTTAGGAATAAGTGCCGAATAGACCGCTGGTATTGTGTTATTCACTGCTTAAACCAGCGCACTTCTGCAGCAGCCTTTTTTTCCCAGCAGTGAAGACATTAAGGACTGTCAACATGGGCGTATAGCTACAATAAAGGACACCTAATTTTTCGAGCCGAAAATAAGTTAAACATTCTTAATTAATCCCTTTGCGCGCGTTAGTGCCGCAAAACATATCTCCGGTTTTGCTTCATTGTCTTTCGGAAGCTTTATATGGGCATGATACCTCTTACAATCGAGGTAGCCTATTTGGTAAATCTGATCTAATTAAAACTAAACAATCAGATCTACCCATTGGTATCATTGGTAACGTACTTGCTAGAGATTGAGAGGGTTTAATTTCAGTGTAAATATCGCCTATATTTAGGCAAGGTATGTCTTTATAGTGTTAAAGGCTGAACTTGCTAGATCATCACACATTATAATATAGACCTATAATTTGCAGAGAATTGAAACCTGTGAAATGAACACAATTTTTAAAACTGTAATCTGTGGTGGGAGCACATTATTGTAGACTAAATAATTGGAGCATTTAAATCATTCACTGAAGTAAATGATATTTTTTCCAAACACAATCAGTGGCAGGTTACACTGTTGTCACAAAATCATAAATAGCCTAAAGAATTCTGTGCTAAAAAGATACAGCTGAATATTCAGCATTGCTCAGTTATGTAGCCTATTAGGAAGGAAGGAGGAGCTGTGTCTCATTGACTTTCAGTGGGTATGATTTCTGTGTTTCCATCAGAAAAAAAGTCTATCATGATGTGCTCCTACCATTGCATTTTTAAGAATTAAAAATTTCAGTAGATCTCTTATGTTGAAAAATTTTCGGCGCGCTGTGCGCGCATTTAGGACCTCGTAATTTCAAAATGCTGTATACGGCCATGACTGTCAATGCTTTACTTAATCCCTGTGTGTGTGCTTTTGCTGTGTGTCAGACTCTTCAGTCAAGTTGACTGCAAACATACAATTGTCATTAGGCTGATTGCCACTGTCTTCTCAAGCAGCTACTGTTACATACAAGACTTAAGTATCTCAATTAAATCATTTAAATCAATTAAACGTGACTATATCGCACTGGGCTCCGCACTGCGCCTCTGTTCAAAGAACTTCAGTTCGCGACACCCCCTCTCCTTCCCTCATCACAAAGTGTGGGCACGGAGCAGCAACAACCTGTGCCTTGCCGTGCGGCTGCATGGAAGCAACTGGGAACATAGGACCTGGGGAACATAGGGATGACCCCGTACTCAGTGCTGTGGCAAGGAGTGTTTGGATATGTTTACTGAGTTTGAAACTAAAAACAATGTAGACTACTGAGAAAACGTATTTTCACGAGAAAACGTATTTTCCTTCGCGGACTGCTGGGTGGACTCATTCACCAGATTTGGTAAAATGTATTGTTCTTCTGTGTTTTCATATTGTGAATATGTTATAGGTCTATATTATAATGTGTGATGATCTAGCAAGTTCAGCCTTTAACACTATAAAGACATACCTTGCCTAAATATAGGCGATATTTACACTGAAATTAAACCCTCTCAATCTCTAGCAAGTACGTTACCAGTGATACCAATGGGTAGATCTGATTGTTTAGTTTTAATTAGATCAGATTTACCAAATAGGCTACCTCGATTGTAAGAGGTATCATGCCCATATAAAGCTTCCGAAAGACAATGAAGCAAAACCGGAGATATGTTTTGCGGCACTTACGCGCGCAAAGGGATTAATTAAGAATGTTTAACTTATTTTCGGCTCGAAAAATTAGGTGTCCTTTATTGTAGCTATACGCCCATGTTGACAGTCCTTAATGTCTTCACTGCTGGGAAAAAAAAGGCTGCTGCAGAAGTGCGCTGGTTTAAGCAGTGAATAACACAATACCAGCGGTCTATTCGGCACTTATTCCTAAGTTTTACCACATTATAAATCAAACAAGGTTAATATCTTAACGAAAAAATCTACTGGAAACAACAAGTAGCCTAAACTTTGAGAAGTTGTAAGGATAAGGAAACGTCGGGTGGCCGCTGCAGAAAGCAGCCGCTTTTAAGAGTATCCTAAATCAGCACAAAAACAAACAACCATGTCCCAAAAGTTGAATGCACTAATTTCTCCAAAATCAAATTATATGGATATCATGTCTGATCGCGGTAGCCTAGGCTATAGATTGGCTACCAAACGAAACGGACAAGTCAAGTATGAGAGATTTTGAGCAAAAGACGTCTCCAGATTGGCCTTGGAGTTGCGCGTAATTGGACATAAACTTTACCACTATATCTTACTTGCGGACCACTATAGTATGGTTGGTAAGAACATTACAGAACAAATAAATAAAATATAATAGCCTATTCATTCAACTGTCCAATCTCAAGCAGGCTATCCAAATCTGCTTTCTGCATAATGCAGGCAACAGAGAGATGGTGCGAAACTCCGCAGGTTGTATAAGCTACCTACGAAATGTGCACTCGCAAGCATATCCCATGCAATTAGGACCCGTTTCTTCCAGGACAAACTCTGTGTGATCGATTTTGTTTAATTACCAATTATGAGTTTTGAAACATGACGAATTCACACAGAGTGTCACGTCAGTCTAACAAAAACAATGACAGACGGAGTTTTTAGGAAATAGACCGCAGTCTGGATTTATTCAATGGTTAATTAAATAAAAGCATTAGCAGAGAGTGGGGTAGGGGATGCGTGTGTAACAGGTGTAGGAAATCACCCCCTTTAACACACCACCCTTATTTTTTTTGGTTTATTTTATTAGATTTAAACTAATCACTATGCTATTCCTTTTCATGCCACTAGATGGCATTGCTGAACTGTTGCACCGTAGTGGGTTGCCATGGAGACCGTAGCTGCTCGAGCACTCAGAAAATAAACGCAGTTGCTTGAGCAAGTCATAACTTTTGTTGTTCTCCACTTCATTTAACCCACAGGTATGTTTTTGACATGTTTGGTATGTGGTTATGGTATCAAACAAACACATAGATAATGTGTTTGTTCCTGTATTAGTTATGGGATTAACTAAGGTGTTAGGAAATGTGAAATTTGATGATTTTAAACGTAGTCGCTAGCGAGCTAACAGAAGCTAGTTGCTGTTAGTCAGCAACCGTTAGTAGGTCTAAAGATTCTAAAGATATCTGTCTGTACACAATGTTAAGTTTAACATTGAGCAAGCAAGTTAATATGTTTGTGTAAGTGTATGTAAAGTTTATGTTATGTTTCAGTTTACTTTATATCACTTTGTTCGCCCTCTCAGTGTTCTGTTTAGACTGGTATCTGTTTATTAGTCAGATCCAGTCACGGTCATCAGTTAGTGTGCGCGAGACACTAAAAACTCAAGTAGCCGTTAATGATAGATACTACAAAGAGTGAGATAGCCACGTAGCCCATGTATCTGTATACGTACTTTGAAGTACATTTGAGCAATGATATCTATTTACTGCTATTAATTGCCATGCTATATTAAAGTGTTCTGTAACATGATATAACAGTTATTTCTGAATGTCACTTTGAAGCACATTTGAACAATGATATTTAGCCTATGTACTACTATTAATTGTCATGATGTTTCTGTAAAGTTTTCTGTAACATGATATATAACAGTTATTTCAGAATGTCACTTTGAAGAACATTTGAACAATGATATCTATTTACAGTGATGTGTAATGCGTATGATACACAACAGTAATTGATGTATTGATTTATTTATTGTTTTATGATAGTCTCATGCAGTAGGTCTATTAACAGTTCATTGCATTAGTGATATCAACTTTGATACTCAGAAAATAAACGCAGTTGCTTGAGCAAGTCATAACTTTTGTTGTTCTCCACTTCATTTAACCCACAGCGCCACTCAGCCTGTGGGCCTTGTACCTGCCCAGATTCCCCTAGGTCTGGCGCCGGTAACAATTGGGGGCTCGGTCCGGGATTAAACATCGAAGAGCAGGGTGAGAGGCTACTGTGACAGTGAGACCAGGTGTCCAAGCTTCAGGGAAGGCTGCCGTGTCAAGCGTCATCCAGAGAGCTACAGTCACCGTTGAGACATCACAATGGCCACAGCGACCCCGCGGCAGATGTTGATCCTCCAGATCCATAAGAAGCTTCCTGCGCTGAGTACCAGTCAACTGCAGTTGGTTGCAAAGTCAGTGGATGGTTGGAGCGACAGCACAGAGGGCTTCAGCGAACCAGAACTCTATGACTTTATCATTGACTACACCAGGAGTGAGACGTTAAAGG